>CM076572.1:940692558-941075263 GCA_034641835.2 Pinus albicaulis | reverse complement strand
AAAATTTCTTTTAAGGATGAGCAATACAGATGATTTCAAACGAATTATCAGTTTCGTTTTTTTCATATCTCATAATAAACAAATTTCAAGACCTAAGACATTTCATTATATTAATAAATGAAAAGTGATTTTTTGATAATCAATGTTGGAACATATGTATAACTTTTATTTTCTTTAATTAAATTATCTCTTTTTATATACTCATCGTTTTGGTTGTTGTATAATATACTTAAAATTTTAACATATGTAGATATTGTTATTACTTTGTAATTATTCATTTAATGTGAAAGATATCCATGTAACATATTTTTTCCTAACTAGAAAGATATGTAATAGATTAGAAAAGCAAAATTTTTTGAAATATCATGCCATCTTCAAGTTTTCACTCAAAAAAAATTCTGTGAGGCTTGGAATTGAAATGACACTACTTAGAACTTTTATTTATTTATTTATTTTAATTTTCAAAGATTGAAATGATTCATCTACATGATCAATACCATGTTGACCAAAATGATCAGTAGTGATATTATGTATGTAAATTTATTATGCCCATCAACTTGGAATCATGTGAATGTTTCAATGGAGAAACTCTTCCATTACTTGTAATTGATACTTGCCATAATGTAGCCAAGCACAAAAAAAGCTACCATAGTCTTATTGTACACAATGAATTAAAATTTTTGGATGTAACTATGAGATACTTCAATTGTGTTAATACATTTGATATTAATTAAATATATTTATGGTAATTGGATCTAAGCATAAGAAAATGGTCAAAATGTTTTCTTTCGTAATAAAATCAAACTCTTCCTAGGATACTCACCACATGCAATATATAACCTTTCTAAATAAAGGAGGATATTTTTTTTTGCACCATTTCATATTTTATGGTGCTTTGCACCATATACAATTTTATTATAATAATTAAAAAAATGTATTTTTTTTGCACCATTTTTTATTTTATGGTGCTTTGCACCATATACAATTTATTATTATTATAATAATTTTGATATTTTTATGATAAATTTTTAATTTTTGTAAAATTAGTTTTGGTGCTTTGCATCACAATATCTTGATATTGGTTTTTGGTGGTTTGCACCATACACCATGGAATGCCACATATGCATTTAACACCAAATTTAACATTTTTTATTAACTCCACTTTTGCACCAGAAAATAGCACCACTTGCGTATCTCCACATTATCACCACTTTTGCACCACTATTTGAAAAGTAAAGATTTCTCAAATCCTTTACAAATTATGGTGCTAATGTGTGGCTAAATGTCAAAGGGGGAGAGTGACATGGTGTTTGAATGAAGAGAAAGAATGGTGTCAAATATTGTCTTAAATCTGTTGTGGTAACCAAACACCATCATGGTTGCCATCAAGTCCAAAGGGGGAGATTGTTGGAAATATGATGCAGAGTGTTGTCCTTGATGGCAACCCACTGAATGAAGATGAAGACATGGGAAAGGGTGCATCTGGGAGGCTCTGGACGCTCCCACAACATGGGTATACATGCGTCTAGGGAATTTTTCCCTCAGATCTATGGGAGTGTTTATGGGATTTGTGCCACTTTTTAAGCCCATAATCATGGTCAATGCACAGAACTTCCTATAGCTTCTAGAATCCATCAAACACATGATGACAAGACTAATGAACCAAAAAATTACTCCATGACTAGGATTGGCCATCCCCAAATGGGAATGACATTCTTTCAAATTCTTGTCATCAATGAAATCTACAGGTCTAGGATACAAGACAGAGCATGAATGCATGAGAAATCTTATGAGACATGACAAGAAGGATCACTACACCATTCCTTGAACTCTTATGACATCAATTAGGTCTTGCATCCATTATCTTAACAATTATAATTAAGTACATGAAATAACCATGACTTGAAACAATCATATAACCATGATAATAACCAACATAAAACCATAAAAATAACTACGAGATAAAAACCATTAAAGCCACACATTAAAGATTACAAAATAAAGAAAGCTTAGCTTTTATTACACATAGGTAAGAGTCAACTAGTTTCATTACTTCCATGTACAACCCGAGCATAGACATAGTTGAGCCAAATATATCTTTAGCTAGTCACCCTCGTTATATTCAAAATATTCATAATATGAATGTAGTATCCCATCGATAAACCAATCCTAAAACATCCAAGGGAATCTAGATGTTAAACCACCTCCACCCTCACCATATTGTGGTCACACCAAAATCAGTGTCAAGATCACAAAATCAAATGGAGCTTCTAATGCCTCTAGACTTTATCGCTATCCTTGAGGAAATTTTCATCTCCTTGTCTCTTAATATCTACCACAATATCCATTGGATCACTAGACCCTAAACCATCACACCACCCTTAGGATTTACTGTGTATCGTACCAAAATAGGTCACGGGATTCCTAGGCTTTTGGGAATTTCCTGAGACCATCTCTGCCCCAAATTCTGAAAGCCATCTGGCAATTCCAAAGCTCAAAACCAAAATAAATCCCATCACACCATGGCTATCTATAAAAAGGCAAGGAAAGGCTGAAAACCACTGTCAAATCTCAGCAAAACCATGCCAGCAACAATAAGAAAACGAAATACCAACATGCATAGGCCATGGATGTCCAAAATAGCTAGGAAATGACACATGCAATATGTTACCTTGATTTGGATTTACGCAGGAACACAACAGAATACACATATAACCATAAATAAAAAGATGCAATGGAAATAATACTTCATTTCATTAATATCAAAGAACTAAACTTTGTTTACAGATAGAATGGAAATAAACTAGCTAGGGCTCTGGTAGCTTATCTATAAGAAGAGATGTGGTGGCTACAGGCCTCTGAAGTGTGTTATAATGAGATCCAAGGGCATATTTATTATTGAGAAACAATTGAAAACCCCAAATATTGAAAAATATAACCCTAGGAGATGAAGCTCCAAAACTATGGGCCCTGTTTTGGTAAATTAGTACATCAACTTCACGGGGGCATAACTTTGGCACATGGTCTCCATTAGACGGGAAAAATACCTCGTTAGAAAGATCTATCCAAGTAATACAACTCTTTATGTGAGAAACATCGATGTAAATTCCATGACACACTAGGTTTTCCAAAAAAAAACATCGTTTCATGCCTCAAAATGGTTTCGGAAGTTCAAGACCTGAAAAACTGCTAAAAATAGTAAATTGTGCTACAATTAAGGAAACTGAAAAAATGAAAGAAACAATGGTGGGGCCCCAAGTGGCATAGGTGGGTGGCCACCAATATACACCTTGATCATTCCTCCCCCCTTAGGAAGAAATGGTCTCTATTGCATTGAGTTCCTCCATGAGATAAGGAAACTTCTGCTAAACTTGGTCCCTGGTGAACTACTTGCCTTTGTGCAAGAGTTGGCCAAATTTGACAACCCGATACAGTTATATCTTCTACTAGAAAGTGTTCTTGATTATCATGTCCATGATACAATCTGTGGTGGCATGATCCATGTAGTATTGGTTTAACTTTCTTGGTGTGATTTTTTCTACAAGGTCAGAGGTGTCCAGTAGAGGTGGGAAGTAGGACCGAACGTGGTCCACATTAAATACTGGGTGTAGACCAAGGAATGGTGGAATTTTGAGCTTGAAGGAATTGGTCCCTACAACCTTGGTGATGGTGTATGGCCCATATCAGAGCAGGCGAAGCTTGTGGTGGGTTCCAGCAAAGCGCTCCTTATGAAAATGTAGCCACATTCTCGCCCACTTGGAAGTTGTCTAGCACCCGATTTCGATCATGTCGTTGCTTTTGCTTAGCATTGGCTCTGTCCAATATCTCATGAACCTGTTGGCGGATGTGCTAAATGCACTCAATGAATCTATTCTCTTTGTCATATTAAGACTCGACATAAGCCAACTCAGCGTGAGTAGCCGCAAATGTCATGGCTACATCAATGGGACATAGTGGTTGGAATCCCAAGCCCACCTAAAAGGGGTTATGATCAGTTGAGCTATGGATAGCCTGGTTATAACTATTTTGTACATAGGGAAGTCTCTCATCCCATGTGCATGGATGCTTTTAATTATACATGCATAGAATGTGTACGATCATCATGTTGACGACCTCTGTCTGGCCATTAGTTTGGGGATGGAAATTTGTGGACCTAGTGTGCTTGATGTCCAACATTGAGCAGAGGCTAGACCAAAAGCTTTTGAGGAACATGTTTTCCCTGAAATGATATACTATGGGATACCAAAGTGCACCCACACTCATTCAAATAAGAGTTTAACAATGGCTTCTATTGTGATATTCTTCTTGTAGGCCACCATGATGGCCATCTTCGAGAATCTGTCGACGACCATGAAAACACAGTCATTTCAATGCTTAGTAGAAGGAAGTCCCAACATGTAATCCATGGAGATTGATTCCAAATATTGACTAGGGGTAGGTAGCAGAGTATAGAGGCCTTGCTTCTTGATGCTCGGTTTGGAAATGGTACAAGCAATGCAGGATCAGATGTACTTCCCGACATCCTGTCAAAGGTTCGGTCAATAGAAATACTTCTGTAGTACTGCCACTATTTTCTCGACCCCGAAATTCATTGTAGTGCACTTCCCAAATCATCTAGGCATGCTTGCTTGAAGGAACACAAAGTTGTCCAAGGTGATATAGTATTGCATCCTGGAGGTGAAAATTTGGAACTTGCATACCCTCTTATACTGTCTTCTATGTGTGGCCAAATTCAAGATCGCTCTTATAGATAACCGGGAAATCAGAAGTCTCCTGCCCACAAGAGTTGAGAATGGTGGTTAGCACCAAGATCGGTGGTCAGCTGAGGTAGTCTGCAGCACTATTGGTGTTGCCCTTCTTATACTTGATGGTCAAATGAAACTATTGCATATATGTGGACCACCTATGATGGGGATTGTTCTGTAACTTCCCTTATGTATGTATGAACTGCAGGGGTCGGTGGTTTGTGTCGATGACCATTTCCTTCCCCAACATGTAATGCTTCCATTGTTGGCAAGCCTACACAATGGAATACATTTCTTTGTCATAAGTGGGAGACTTATGGATTGTGTCGGATAGTGTCTCACTTTGATGTGCCACTAGATGCCCCTGTTGAGTAGGAACTAACCCAATAGCATATTCAGAGGCATCAGTCTCGATCTCAAATGGTTGTTGCAAGTATGGTAATGTGAGCACTGGGGCGGAGCAGATGCGATGTTTCAATTCTGTGAACACCTTCTCTTGAGATTTTGACCAAAATAATTTTTATTTCTCTCCTCCCTTGTTGACTTGACCCATGGTCCAAGTGATATGAGAGAATCCAAAAACGAACTTGGGGTAGAAATTAGCAAGACCCAGAAAGTTGCGAAACTCTCTTAGAGAGGTTGGGGTTGGCCAATCCCGAATGAATTGGATCTTGGTTGGATCCACATGCCCCCCCCCCCCATTCATCAATAATGTGTCTGAGATACTAATCCTGGGTCATGCCAAAAGTTCACTTCTCCAAATTGGCACACAACTTGTGTTGCCGCAATGTTTGGAGGACCTCTGGGATGTGGTGGAGGGGCTCTTCCCAAGTTTGGTTGAAGATCAAGTTGCCATCCAAGTAGACTACTAAAAATGAGTTGGTAAATGGTTGCAAGATGTCATCCATCAGTCTCATGAAGATTGCAGGAGAATTTTTTAACCCAAAAGGCATGACCAACCATTCAAAAATATGCTCCTTGGCTTTGAAGGTAGTATTCCACACATTAGAGGGTTCGATTGGTACCTGGTGATACCTAGATTTCAAGTCAATCTAGATGAAATATTTCACCCCTTTGAGTTGTTCTAGAAGGTCATCAATCTACTGGATCGGATACCTATTATGGAAAGTGATCTTTCTTAGCGCCAATAGTCAATACATAGTCTTCAAGTGATCTTGTTTACAGACAAAATGGAAATAAACTAGCTAGGCCGCTGGTAGCTTATCTCTAAGAATATATCTAGTGGCTAGAAGCCTCTGAAGTGTGTTATAATGAGGTTCAAGGGCCTATCTATTATTTAGAAACAATTGAAAACCCCAAATATCCAAAAACCTAACCCTAAGAGATGAAGCACCAAAACTATGGGCCCCATTTTAGTAAATTAGTACATCAACTTCATGGGGGCGTAACTTTGGCATATGATCACCATTTAACGGGCACAATACCTTGTTAGAAAGATCTATCTGAGGAATACAAATTTTTGTGTGAGCAACATCAAAGGAAAATCCATGATGCTCTAGGTTTTGCAAAAAAAAACATCGTTTAAGGCGTCAAAATGGCTCCAGAAGTTCAGGACCTAAAAAAATGCTAAAAATAGTAAGTTATGCTACAATTAAGGAAACTGAAATACTAAAAAAAAAAATGGTGGGGCCCCAAGTGGCATAGACGGGTGGCCACCAATATACACCTAGATCACTCCTGCCCCCTTAGGAAGCAATGGTCTACATTGCATTGAGTTCCTCCATGAGATACAAAAACTTCTGTTGAACTTGGTCCCTGGTGAACTACTTGCCTTTATGCAAGAGTTGGCCAGCTTTGACAACCTGATACAGTTGGATATTCAACTAGAAAGTGTCCTTGATAGCATGTCCATGATAAAATCTGTGGTGGCCTATTCCATGCAGTTTAGGTTTAACTTTGTTGGTGTGATTTGTTCTGCAAGGTCAGAGGTGTCCAGTAGAGGTGGGAAGTACGACCGAAGGCGGTCCACATTAAATATTAGGTGCAGACTAAGGAATGGTGGAATATTGAGCTCAACGGAATTGGCCCCTACAACCTTGGTGATGGTGTATGGCCCATATTGGAGTGGGCGAAGCTTGCGGTGGGGTCCAACGAGGCGCTCCTTATGCAAATTTAGCCACACTTTTTCGCCCACTTGGAAGTTGTTTGGCACCCGATTTCAATCATGTCATTGCTTGTACTTAGCATTGGCTCTATCCAATATGTCATGAACCTATTGGTGGATTTTATTAATGCGCTCAATGAATCTATTCGCTTAGTCATCTTCAGACTTGACATGAGCCGACTCAGCGTGAGTAGCCGCAAATGGTATGGATACATCAATGGGACATAGTGACTGGAATCCCAAGCCCACCTAAAAGGGGTTGTGTTCGGTTGAGTTGTGGAGAGCCTAGTTATAATTGTGTTGTACATAGGGAAGTATCTCATCCCATTTGCATGGATGCTTGTAATTATACATGCATAGAATGTCTACGATCATCATGTTGACGACCTCTATCTCGCCGTCAGTTTGGGGATGGAAAGTTGTGGACCTAGTGTGCTTGGTGTCAAACATTGACCAAAGGCTGGACAAAAATGTGTTGAGAAACCTGTTTTCCCTGAAATGATAGACTATGGGATGCCAAAGTGCACAAACACTCATTCAAAGAAGAGTTTAATAGTGGATTTTGCTGTGATATTCTTCTTGCAGGCAGCCATAATGGCAATCTTCGAGAATATGTCGATGACCATCAAAACACAATCGTTTACATGCTTAGTAGAAGGAAGTCCCGACATGAAATCCATGAAGATCGATTCCAAAGGTTGACTAGGGGTAGGTAGCAGAGTATAGAGGCCTTGCTTCTTGATGCTCGGTTTGGTAATGATGCAAGTAGTGCAGGATCTAATGTACTTCCCAACATCTCGTCAAATGTTCAGTCAATAGAAATAATTCTGTAGTACTGCCACTATTTTCTTGACCTCGAAATTCCCAACGAATCAACAGTAGTGCGCTTCCCAAATCATATTGGCATGCTTGTTTTAAGGAAGACAAAGTTGTCCAAGGTGACATAGCAATGCATCCTGGAGGTGAAAATTTGGAACTTGCGTACCCTCTTAGATTGTCTTGTATATGTGGACGAATTTCAGATCGCTCTTGTAGAGAACTAACCAATTAGAAGTTTCGTGCACACAAGAGTTGAGAATGGTGGTTAGCACGAAGATCGGTGGTCAGCTGAGGCAGACTATAACATTATTGGTGTTGTCTTTATTGTACTTGATGCTCAAATGAAACTATTGCATATATGTGGACCACTTCTGATGGGGATCATTATGTAACTTCCCTTATGTATGTATGAACTGCAGGGGTTGGTGGTTTGTGTCTATGACCATTTCCTTCCCCAAAATGTAATTTTTCCATTGTCGGCAAGCCTGCACAATGGAATAAATTTCTTTGTGATAAGTGGGAGACTTGCGAATTGTGTCAGATAGTGTCTCACTGTGATACGCCACTGAATGCCCCTATTGAATAGGAACTGCCTCAATAGCATAGTTAGAGGCATCAGTCTCGATCTCAAATGGTTGTTGCAAGTATGGTAATGTCAGAATTGGGCAGAGCAGAGGCAATGTTTCAATTTTGTGAATGCCTTTACTTGAGATTCTGACGAAAAGAATTTTTATTTCGCTCCTCTCTTGTTGACTTGACTCATGGGCCAAGTGATATGAGAGAATCGAAAAATGAACCTGTGGTAGAAATTAGCAAGACCCAAAAAATTGTGAAACTCTCTTAGAGTGGTTGGGGCTAGCCAATCCTGAATGACTCTGGTCTTGGTTGAATCCACACGCACCCCCTGTTCATCAATAATGTGTCCAAGATACTAATGTTAGGTCATGCCAAAATTTCACTACTCCAAATTGGCACACAACTTGTGTTGCCATAACGTTTGGAGGACCCCTCGGATGTGGTGGAGGGGCTCTTCCCATGTATGGCTAAAGATCAAGTTGTCATCCAAGTGCACTACTAAAATGAGTTGGTGAATGGTCGCAAGATGTCGTCCATCAATCTCATGAATATTGTAGGAGCATTTGTCGACCCGAAAGGCATGACCAGCCATTCGAAAAGACGCTCCTTGGCCTTGAAGGTAGTATTGCACACATCGGAGGGTTCGATTGGTACCTGGTGATACCTGTATTTCAAGTCGATCTAGCTGAAATATTTTGCCCCTTTGAGTTGGTCTTGGAGGTCATCAATCTACGGGATTGGGTACTATTCCAAAAAGTGATCTTTTTTAGTGCCAATAGTCAATACGTAGTCTTCAAGTCTCATCCTTCTTCTGCACCAACATGATCGGGCTCCCATCGGGTGATGAACTTGGCCAGATGTGACCTTTCTACAGAAGCTCCTGAACCTACCTCTTGATTTCATCATTCTCCAGAATAGAGCACTGATAGATTGGTCCATTGGAAAAAGATGCACCTGGGGTCAGATCAATGGGGTGCTTGACCCGATAGTGCAAAGGCACCCATATGGGTGAGGTGAAGATGTCCATGTACTCCTCCATGACCTTGTCCATTTGTTGTTGTTGTGTGGAGGAAACCTGTCTAGAGGTCATGGTCACAGTCTTCTTCTTGCCTTGAGGGCAAATCATCAGGAAAAAAAATTCTTTATTTTGGAAATGAGCTTACGACATTGTTTTGCAGTAACCAAAGAGATAACTGTAGGTGGTGGTACCTCTGGCATCCTTTACAACTTATTTCCGAAAGAAACAATAACAGCACAAGGTCGAGACTCATACACAACATGTCACTTCCATAATTATGGTTGGCCTAATAATACATCATTACAAACATCAAGAGGAGAATTGTCACGTAATACCGCATCTGTAAAGGGCTTTATTTTGTAGGGAAGGTGGTACTGCTAGCTGATGCAGAGATCCTATCCTTCGTGTAGCCACCCGATGGTGTACGACTGTGGGTATGTTGTGGTCGGCAAGCTTAACTGCTTCATGACCTCTGCTGAAATGGGGTTCTTTTAGTTGCCACTATCAACAATGAACTGTAACGGGGAACCCTTTACCCACATATGGGAGTGCAAGAGACGCTCTTCCTCCTCTGGATCTTCCGGTTCCTCCTTCTAGATATTCGCAGTGACAACTGTGGCATTGGGTTCCGCATCAATAATCTGCTTCATTTTGTCATTCCCTTTGTGGGGTTTTGATTCAGAGTCTGAACATGCATTTGATTCAGAAGCCCTCATCCCAGCGACCAGTGACTTCTTAGCTCAACAATCACTTTTTTTGTGACTGGAGCTTTTATGGAACTCACACCACTTTCCCGTGTCCTTCTTCGGCTTCACGATGTTGTTATTTTCTTTTGATTTTGGCAGGTAGTCTTAGGTCACCATGTATTATCTTTGTCCTTTGTTCTATAGTTTGGGGGAACCTTTCCCTTGCTTTTGATTCACATATCCAAAGTCTCGCTTCTTCTGTTTGAATTTCTCTTCAATCTTGGAAACATACCAGTATGTCGTACCAAGCGAGGATATACGAGGAACTCCATTTCCTCCTGAATGTATTTATGTATAAAAATGAATTACTTCAATACTAAATGTTTGTGTGAATATTTGATACCCAACTTTGTGCTCATGGTATGGAATAGTTTCGTCAGCTCATGCACATCTTGATCCTTTGCTACCACAGTGTAGTCCATTATATGTACTTGTCCTCATAGCTCCCCATGGAATAATATTTTTCCTTGATGACTTCTCAGAAATAATTCCAAGTGGATAATTTCGAGAAGACAAAGGGTTCCCCCTCATCATTTTCCTCACAGTAGGTTTCTCACCAGTCCTTGACATGGGGGATAGCTTTGAGAAGTGAAAAAATAATCTTCTCCCGGTCGGAAAACTCATGAACCGAGAAATATCCTTCTAATAGATTCAACCATCTATCTATGGATTCTGTATCTATTTTTACCTAAAATATGGGAATTTGACATTTTACTTGTACTTGAAAGGGAGTTGTGCCTCCAGAGTGGCTGATGGATGTAGATGCACCGCTGGTGGGCAGTTGTTGAAGGATCTGGGAAAAGTTATCCATCATCACATTCCTTTCTTTTTTGAGAGCCTTCTCAAGCAATATTTTGATAGGATATCCTACTCCCTCATCTTTCTTTTCATCCCCCATGGGCAGTCACCGGGGTTTGCGAGGCTGATCTTGCAATGGTTCAACCAAACCGAGCCCTAACACCTTATACCCCGACCTCGTTAGGGACATGCAAAGAAGGATCCAGAAAGAGAAGACCGCTTTGATACCATTGATTCAGGTTTGTGTAGGAATGCAACAGAATACATGAATAACCATAAATACAAATATGCAACGGAAATAACAGTTCATTTTATTAGTATCAAAGAACTGAATTTTTTTTACACACATAATGGAAATAAACTAGCTAAGGCGTTGGTAGCTTATCTCTGACAAGATATGTTGTGGCTACAGGCCTATGAACTGTGTTACAATGAGGCTCAAGGGCCTATTTATTATTGAGAAATAATGGAAAACCCTAAACATCCAAAAAACTAAGCTTATGAGATGAAGTGCCAAAACTATGGGCCTTGTTTGAGTAAATTGGTACATCAACTTACTGGGGATGTAACTTTGGCATACAATCTCCATTTTACGCACAAAATACCTCATTAGAGAGATCTATCCAAGGAATAAAACATTTTATGGGGGAAAAATCAAAGGAACTTCCATGTTGCTCCTATTTTTCTAGAGAAAAACATTGAATTCCGTAAGTTTAGGACCTGAAAAACTGCTAAAAATAGTAAACTATGCTACAATTAAGGAAAC
The DNA here is from genome assembly GCA_034641835.2 of Pinus albicaulis. Taxonomy (NCBI): domain Eukaryota; kingdom Viridiplantae; phylum Streptophyta; class Pinopsida; order Pinales; family Pinaceae; genus Pinus; species Pinus albicaulis. The sequence goes on along the minus strand of CM076572.1, from coordinate 941,063,670 downwards.
TCAAAAGTTGAAAAAATAAATGGTGGGGCCACAAGTGAAATAGGTGGGTGGCCACCAATATCCACCTAGGTCATACCTGCAAGTATTCTTGCTGAAGCTACTTGATCCTACTCTTTCTTTCTTAATCTTTGCTTTCCTTCCATTTCCTTATCCTTCTTTTGATTTCCTTCCCCTTTCTTGGTCTAATGCTGAAATGTTCCAGGAAACTCTATCTCCAAGAATTAGAGAGAGAGAGAGGGAGTAATGAGAGAGCTTCAAAACTGAACTGACGAAAGGTACCAACTGATCCTCAGAAGCATTTTTATCAATTAGACCTCTGTTTTCTTCATTTTCCATTATTTTCCTTCAACTTCCTCCTCACATGCAACCCATGACCTTTCACCTTCCTTTTCTCCTATTTCTGTTTATTTTCATACACAAATGTGCCAAAAATAATTTTTGCCTCTTTAATGCCTTAGCCATTTCATTTTCCAATTTCCCCTTAGCCATAAACACATCCAATGATTCCCACTAGGATATATTTTCCACCATTCAGCTTGGAATAAGTGTCCCTTAACTGTGGTATTATTTTTTCCTTTATGGACTTTTATTACATGAGATTTTAAGATGGGTCTATTATAGAACCCTCCCCCTTGGGGAACACCATCCTCGGTGTTAAACCACACCTGCACCTCAGCAAAACAGGTGAGAAGAAAACATACTGCCCATGGAGCTTTATAACTTAGTTCCTTGTAGTATTTACAATGAATGGCCTTCTCAAAGAAAAACACCATAACAACATGACCATATAAAAACCATACCGCTTCTTGGAGCTTTATAACATAGCTCATGGCGGTGTTTACATCGATATACATATGCACATATACCAAACCATCAACAAAACATATTCCAAACATATATCAAACATCATACCAAAACATTTTTTCCTCAACCAGCAAACAATGAAGGATACACAACCTTCATTTGATGTTCCATCTCCCATGTAGCTTCATCGGGCCCAAAGTGCTTCCACTACACTTTAAATTGCTCGATGGCTCTGTTCCTAAGCATGAGTTTCTTCTGCTGCAATATGCACTGAGGTTCCAGTTGGAATTCTCCTTCTTGCTCCACTTGCAATACATACCAATCAATAACATGATCGACATCCTTTATATACCTTTTAAGTAATGAAACATGAAAAAAATCATGGACTTTCACTATTGGAGGCAGTGCAAGTCAATAGGCCACTAGTCCAATCCTCGCAAGGATCTCAAAAGGCCCACAACACCATGGTGCCAACTTGGAACATGTACCAGTCCTCAAGGATCTCTTCTTGGGATTTATGTGAAAATACACATGCTCCCCAACTTGAAACTCCTTAAATTCCCTGTGTCGGTTTGCATAACTCTTTTGCTTGTCCTGTGTTTCCTTTATATTATTCTTTGTAACTTTCCAACATGTCTGCCTATGTGTCTGGTTCAATCAACACCCTATTTACTAGATCACTCCAACTTATCGTAGCATTACAACTCTGCCCATACAGTTCCTCAAAGGGACTCATCCCCAATGAATCCTGATACCCATTGTTATATGAAAACTCAACCAATGGTAGATACTCTTCCCATTTCCATTTTCGATGCATCACATACATCCTCAGCATGTCCTACAAGATCCTTTTGACCCTCTCAATCTGTCCATTTTTCTGTGGGTTATAAGTTGTACTGAAGGCCAACTCTGTACCCAAAACTGCAAAGAAATCATTCCAAAAAGTGGAAGTAAACTTTGCATCCTTGTTTTCCACAATATTATTTGGAACACCATGCAATATGAGCACATCTATGATGAACATCGGTGTTACATCACTACTTAAATATGCAGTATTCATTAGAATTAAGTGCGTTACCTTGTTAAACATGTCCACCACAACCATGATGGAATCATGTTGTCTCACTATCTTTGGAAAACCTGGTATAAAGTCCATGGAAATTTTCTCCCATTTCCATTCTCGAATTGCAACCAGTTGTAGTAGTCCACCTGGATGCATACACTTTTCCTTCAACTGCTAACATTCCAAACATCCACCCACAAAATCTGCCACTTCCTTCCTTAGATTCAACCAATAATAGAACTTCTTCACTGTGGTCAATGTCGCCTGATATCTTGGGTGACCTTAGTATGGTTTCTCATGAAACTCCCTCAAGATCACCTTATTGAGCTCACTATTTTCTGTCACATATATCTTGTCTCTAAATCTAACCAATCCATCCGTCATGAGATGATAGTCCACACCCTGTACACTTGTACCTGTACCACTACCATGCCACTACTTGTACCTGTACCTATACTCTACTGCAATCTGTGTCTAAGCTCCATATAAGCATCTCGTTAACCTACGTGCACGATCCTATACTGTAAATATGTCCCATAGGAGCTCAGAGTTGCAATGTGATTTACTTGTATGCTCCTGCTAATAGTAGTTGCGACCATGTTCTCTTTACCTTTGATGTATTTGATCTAAAAATAAAACTCATTGATTGTGGCCAACCATTTAGCTTGCTTGGAATTTACGTTCAAGTGGTCAAAGAAGTATCTCAACCCACTGTTATCACTCATCATTACAAGCCTCTTGCTAAGAAGATAGTGGTTCCACATCTTCAATGCATGGATGATCTCTTCTAGCTCAATATCATGCATCAGATAGTCATGTTTGTGTTCATTTAGTTTTCGTGACTCATAGCACACAACCTGTTGTTCCTTCATAAGGAATCCACCAGGCCCTATCTTGCAAGAATATGTACATACTAAAAAATCTTTGTCAGGATATACAATATTTAACATTGGAGCATGTGTCAAAAAAAGTTTCTTATGTTGCTCAAAAATGGCCTCACACCCCACTTTCCATTCAAAATTCTTACCTTTCCTCTAGAGTGATGTAATAGGATAAAAAATTAGTGAGAATTTCCTGATGAATGTTGTGTAATATCCTTCCAGTCCCATAAAGGATCTCAACTCATCTAAATTTCTAGGAATTTCCCATTCCATGATATCTCTTACCTTTTATGGATCCACTATTATGCCCTCCTTGGAGACAACATTCCCCAAGTAATGTACCTCAGTCTGAAATAAACTTCACTTGTTGAGCTTAGCATACAACTGATGCTCTCTCAACAATCTCAACATTGATGCCAAATGCTCGACATTCTCTTCCCCATTTTTGTAATATACCAATATGTCATCAATGAACAGAATGATAAACATGTCCCAATAATGACACAACACAATATTCATCAAACACATAAAGGTAGTTGGAGCATTAGTCAAACCGAATGGCACTACAACAAAGTCATAATTCCCATACCTGCTTCGAAAATTTGTCTTGTAGATGTCCTCTTTTTTGATGTGTACTCAATGGCACCTTGATCTCCATTCTATATTAGAGAACATTGTTGTTTCCTTCAGCTAATCAAAAAAGCCATCAATCGTCAGCAATAGGCATATGTTCTTGATGTCCACTTTTTTTAGATGCCTATAATCAATACACAATATGAGTGTACCATTCTTCTTCTTCACAAACAACATTGGTGCACCCCAAGATGATAGAATTGGCCTAATGTATCCCTTATCAAGAATATCTTTCAGCTGCAACTTTACCTCCAACAACTTAGGTGTTCTCATCCTGTAAGGTTCTCTTGAAGTTGGAGTTGTCCCTGGTACCAACTCAATATAAAATTCTATTTCACTGTGAGGTGGAAACTCTGAAATATCTACAGGAAATACATACTAGAACTGTTATAGAATTGGGAACCTACTAAAAACATCTATATTCTTAACTTCCCTACCTTTGTCACTCAAGATATGTACTAAAAATAACACATATCCTTTCGTGCGACTACGCTTGGCCTTCATAGTTGTCCCCATCCTAACTGATGTGGATTTATTCTTTCCCTCTAGCACTCTTTGTTCCCCATTATCATCCAAGCACTCAATGGATTTTTCATAAAGATCAACCTTGGTCCTATGAAGGTATAGCCATTCCATACCCAATAGCATACTATTTGATCCCAATGGAAATATGTTCAAGTGCGCTGCTCTAGACATGTCATTCAACTCAAATGAAAAATATCTTACGTAATGGTGAACTCTTTTATTTGACCTATAGCTAACTGCACTAACAAATATTCTACATGCACTTGTTTAATTTCCACTAATTCAAGACTAACATAACTATAATTAGATCGAGGATCAATCAAAATAGAAAAAAAATTATCAAAAATCTTACCATCCATCTCAATGGTAGATGCATGATGGTCTGCCTGCCTGTTGTCGACAGCTACATAAATTTGAGGAATTCTATGAACAATGCCCCCAGTTTTTTAAGCCTCCTTTTCACTATAGATTTGGGGTCTACCACCATGATACTACAGAAAATCCCTCTTACAATGATCCTTGCCACATATCTAACACTGCAACGGTGTTCTACCATCACCTCTAGTATGTTTATCTCCTTGTCCCTTTTAAGTTGTATTCAACTTATTGTAAAGAACCACATTTTCTTTCTCACCTGCATATTGCGATATTTCCCACTTTGGGGGCCATCTTCCTTTAGATTTATCATTTCTTTTCAAATCACTCTTAAGCTCAACTTTGCATTTTGAATTCTCATAACAATGATTCCAATTTCAAATGGCATCCTCCAATGATCTAGGATCTTTGAACTCAATCCAATATTTGTAGGCTGTTGGAATCCCATTGATGGATCTCTAAACCTTTGCCTTCTCCTCCTTGAGGTAAGGCACATATCTCAACAACTCCAAGAATGTGCTAGTATACTCATCATTTGTCATGGAACCCATCTACAAATCATAAAAATCCTTAGCTTTGGCATCATATTATCTCCTCGATAGATACTTCTTCTAGAATAGTCTCTCAAAATCATTCCAAGTTAGTTCCTCCTCATAAATACCCCTGGCATTCTTCACATATTCCCACCAAATATTTTCTTTACCTTGGAGGCTGGATGTAGCTATTCTGGATTTCATGCTTTCTGAGTAATAATGCAACCTAAAGAACTTCCTCATACCAAGTAACCATGCCTCTGCATCCTATGATTTCTTTATGTCTCCGTAAAATGTGGGTGGCTTTGCTTTCTTGAACTCATCCGGAAAATATCCCATATCACTTCCCCTGTAAGGATGATAATGATGATGATCATAATTCCTGTCAGAACTAGAACTAGAATAGTACTTGTGTCTATCACCTCGCTTATCCGTAGTGTCCAAGAACCTGCCATCTCTAATCGTGTCATCTCTATTCGACCTGTGACCACCAAGAGACATAATATCAGATTCCCCATTAGTCTAATCTTCCTATCCATAGTTGATCTGAAGCTGTCCCTGTTTCTGCAGCTCTGCCAGACTTTGAAGGATTACCACGTTAAATTCTCCTAATTTTCATGTGCCTGTATGATTCTGTCATTATCTGATTTACAAATCCGTATCTCTTCCTTCAAACTTATAAGTGTGTCTACTAAGTTATAAGAGTTTCCAACACCATGATTCTCATCTGATTCATAAGGAGAATCTTTGTTGTCTGCCATCTTGCTAGACATATTCAATTTCTTCCTGCAAGGCATCTCATGTATGCTTAAACCAAATCATAGTAAACCAACATACCTTAACATAATTTGGGGAGGATATCTCATCTGTAAGATCAACCAATCAACTTAATGCATGTATAGACATAATCCTTACCACATATAGACTTATAACACATAGGTGTACTGACACATAAACATGATTCTAGCTAGAGGTTAGTCATAAATGCATGACCATATCAACTACACACCATGACCTCATGCATGAAAAGAACACCATAACAATGTACACTAATAACATGTAAGCACGTGACAAGTATAACCATTCATATGCTAATGACAACACATCCCACAAGAACACCATCAACCCTCCCATGGTGACGTCACTTCCACAATGACCAACACCATGTGGACACAACAAGTACATAGAACACAAGTATGAGAAACACATATGCAACCAATGAAAATGCATGATGAAAATAATCTCAACAACATCAGATTTTTTCCAAGGAGAGTGCAACGACGCTCTGATACCACTCTGTAACGACACCTCCCCTCACACCTACCCAAGTAACCAACCAATTGGGGTAAAAATAAGATGAGGGGTAGTTATGACCAGACTCAACCTCCTTGGTGACTTTAAGGAAGTGGAATCAACAGAAACCCATAACACAGACCTATTGTACTTGCTACAATGCCCCTAGAGGATATTCTAGTCATCCAATTGACCAATCCCTGGGTCCGACTGAGTTTTAGTGAATAAATCCCTCGTACGCTCCCTTGATATGGGCAAGGGTGTGTCTTAGAGGCTCTGGATGCTCCCACAACATGGGTATACATGCATCAAGGGACTTTTTCCCATAGACCTATGCCAACGTCCACACGATTTGTGCCACTTTTCAAGCCCAAAATCCCGGCTACTGCCCAAAACTTCTTGTAGCTTCGAGAATCCATCAAACACATGATGAAAATACTAATGAACCAAAAATTGTCCCTTAATCGTGGTCTTATTTTTTCCTTTATTAAATTTTATTACATGAGATTTTAACCAGGGTTTGTTACATAAAAAATTCAAACCAATGCTATCCATTCCTACTTCAAAGTTTCTTTCATGTTCAACCTCATAAATTTATGTCAGAGAAGGAGTATTTTCATCCAAGCTTCATGCCACAATCCCTTCAATATTCGATTAAGCCATCGCTTCTCCTAGAGATTCGTCCATAACTCCATAGATTTATTTAAGGATTTCAATGGTCATCGGTTCAACAGTTAACTCGATACTTTCCATTTTGACAATTATGTTATCTACTGTGTCCTACAAATGACCCACCTTATCCTGCAACATCTCAAACTTCTAGTTCATTAGACAAAATGCACTCTTGCCTCAATGACCACCAATTCACCTTGCTTGGATATGAGGGGGGTGATGTAAGCCATACTTCAATCTAATTGGCTGACAAGTGAATCTCTCCATTTTTCTTCATGCTAACTGGTCACTTCATTGAACTATAAGTAGCCTTCGTTATAATGCAATACACTGATCAATAAACCATCGCGAAGGACCTCATTTATATCTGCCAACTCCAACCTCGCTCCATCCATCAGGACCCTGAGAGGATTCACTACTCGGTTAATGTCTCTACAGCTACTGAAATAAAAGAGCCATTTCTAAATCATCCTTTCTTATACAAAGTTCACGTGTATTCTGATTTTGAATATTACATTCAGGCTCCTTCATACGGATTCCAATTAAGATAGAAAAAAACACCCATAATATTTCCTGAGATAAGGTGTGATTAACCTTGACAAGTGAGTTATCAGATCCATTATTACCTTTCATCTTAGATGAGAGTTGTTCAATTAATTGCATAAGGATTTTTTGATAAAAATTACCATTAATGGACTTGACGTAGTTTTATTTACTACAATCTGGGATCCATATTCTGGGGGTTCTATTATGTGAACCCAAGACTTGTAAATTTTTTAATATGAAATCATGGTATAAAATTTTAAATTAGAGTTCCTTTGTCCTGGATGAACAAGCCTTGTTCAAGGGTAGATCATTGGTTAGCCAATCCATCTGCTACTTGTTGATGTTGTCTCTTAATATGATAGAATTCCATAATTTCTAATTTATGGATTTGCATGCTGATTCTGAATATCAATGGACATAGATCATGATCTTATTTATTTTTAATTTGGTGTATTTGTTGGAATACGACCATGGAATCATGAAAAACCATCAAATGTAAAATTTTCCTTGTTGTTGCATTCTCTAAACATTTCCATAATTCTAAGAATTTGACTTGGTTATTAGTTGAATTCCCTAAACCTGAATAAAATTGAGACTTTGTTTCTTCATTAGGGCGAAATATAACCCCTCCTACTCTTGCCTCCATAACTATTTTATTATTTTTTAAATTTTATTCTAACTTAATAATATTATTTTAATTTCATATCTATATATGTAATAGTTTTATAAAATCTAATATGTAGTTACTATCATCTTAGTAATATAATTTTAATAATCTAATTTAAATTTAATATGCCTATTGAGGTAGATCAACTGACAATCATCTTGTTATGAAGCGTTGTGTGTGTGTGTGTTGTGTGTAACTTTAATTCATTTTCAAAGTAACCCTCTCTTTTTCTTTAAAACTAGAATAATAATTTTGTATTAAGAAAAAATATTTGATCTAAACATGCACTTGAAGTAGAATGGAATGAATATCGTAGAGAAAAACACATCAATGATTTAAAAAAATAATGATGGAAAAAAACCACCCTTCTCTCAACAAAGAAAGATGTGTAGGAGATCTAATGTTAGACCTTCCAAGACTTCAACATATTCCTTCTTGATAATTGGAGTATATTCCTACAAATAGCTTACACAAGATGATACAAAAACAAAACATTTCTAATATTACATAAAATATGACCTCTCAATAGGACCACGAGAGGTGCCATATTTTAGGGATTTCATGTTTTGATCATTTATGTTTATTTCTAATGGAGGAGAAGATCATTGTGTTCTTTTTAGAACACTTGAATAGGAAGGATAAATGTAGATATTTACCTCCTCTTCCTACAAACTAGCCTCCTATTCCATCTTATTTGAAGGAGGGATTTTTTCAATATCCTTAAAAAAAGTCTCTTTTCAAGGGTTGAACATATGTTCTCTAAATGCACTTGGACTAGATATGGCTAATCATCTTCGTCTATATATTTATCCTATGAAGAATTCAAATATTCATATCTATCACTCAAGGAAATATGCTTATGTGATCTAAATCTATTAGAATGTGGCCTCTTAAATGGATGATAAACTAGTGTGATGCTCCTTCCTCATAATTATTTTGAGAAGATGGAAACGGGATAAGTAGGGATTAAAATTCTATAAGTTTTGGATATATTTTTGCAATATGCCCATACTCATGGAAGAAATTGAATTTGAAAGGAATGTACTCATATTCCAAAGCCTAAAGATGGGACTATATATTAAATTCAAGTTAAGTTTTCGAAGAGATTCTTTTTTCAAAATCCATTTCAACAAAAATTTAGGGACGGTAAAATTTATTGTCCTTAGCCTAAGAACTAGTAATGTAGCATCTTAATTTATCACCATTGATTTAATAATGGCATCATTATATAGAAGAAGAGGAATATATGACCATCTAATCCAGACAAGAGAAAAAGATATTTTCATGGTACGATTAAAATTTGAAGTCCAATGGGTGAGAAACATTCCCATAAAGCCCATGAAATAGGGATCAGATCAATAGATCAAATTCTTGACCTATTTTTTGTTAGAACAAAAAAAGAAATAATTATTTCGATAATAGAAAATAAAAATGGGCTCATGCTTTACCTAATTTTTAGAGGTTTAATCTACAATAGAGTTATAAATGAGTCAAATTTTGGTGAACTTATTAATCAACCCTCTTTCCTCTTTAGTATTAATGTTCTTCCTTGCAGAGGAAGAAAACCTAAAATCAAGGGAAGGGGTTGTATCCACCCTTTCTAGAAATATACCGATAGGCAAAAGTTTATGACCATCCATGTCATGGTTGTAAAGACTGCTAATTGTAGAATAAATGAATGCAACAAAACTTTCCAAGGGAGATTATAAAACCATTAGCAAGTCGTGGTAGTAGAAAACCAAGATTGAAATCCTAATATAGCAACATAAATTCCCAATCTCGACAAAGACTAAATGAATCTACACACAACCACCACAAACCAGAAGAAAACCACAAAAATTAAAAGTGAAACACCAAATATGCAACAAAATTGCAAATACACCATGATCTCATGTAGACCATTGAAAAAATCTATAGTGAGTGGGGAAGAGTAGTAGTGGCTAGTTAACCCTAGTCACCGACTCCCTTGACAGGTTTGACTCCTCCATTTCACTCCATCTTTAAATTATCTTTAATATAATATAACTTAATATATTACTAACTTCAATAATATTTAATATAACCTTTGAAATTACTGACTTCTAAACTTTATTAATAATACTTTATGAACTTATAATATAACTTCAATGATTTTATTTTAAGTAGTTTAACATATATTTGGTTATATATATTATTTTAATATATATTCGTTTAATACATATATTCGACTTTTTTCAACCATAATGAATAGTGATTAACTATAGTTAATCGTGGTCCATCACAGTCAACCATATTCAACTCTAGTCCATGATATTCAACCACCATGGTAATTCTTAGCTAATCATTGTGACTCATAGTCAACCACATCCAACCATGATAAACCCATGTCATAATGATTGAACATGGTCAACCATGGTTAGCCTTATCTATACATGGTTAACCATATCGTAAAAAATGTTATACATTTTCAAACCATAATAAAACAGTGACAAACATAACCAATCATTTTCAACATTACTTAACCATAGTCAACCATCAAAAATCATAGTCAACCTTAAACAACCATGGTCAACCTTAGAAAACCATGGTTTCCATGGTTAACCATGTCCATCTCTTATTAACATGGCCAACAATAATCTAGACCATGTTCAACATAGTCAACCAATGATAAACACAACCACCTATGTTTAATGTTACCTAGCTATAATCAACCATAAGAAACTATGGTCAACCATTTCCATTCATTCTTAACATAGGAAACAATAATTTAAACTATATTCAACATTTTCAAACCATGGAGAACAACTATAAAGTATATATAATCATGTTCAACTTTACTTAACCATAGTTAACCATAAGTAGCCATCATAAACCATAGTCAAACATGGCGTTCATGGTTAACCATAGTCACTATGGTTAACCATGTGCATCCGTTGTTAACATGGACAACCAAAATGTAAACCATGTTTAACATGGTGAAACCATGGTTTATCAATGTCAAGCATAGCCAAACATGTTCAACATTACTTCACCATAGTCAACCATAATAAACCATGGTCAACCATAGTTTGTGTAAGAATAGACACCTCTAATCAATCATAGTCAACCATAATAATCCATGGTCAACCATAGTACACCATGCTCAACCATAGTAAACCATCGTCAACCATAGCCAACCATGGTCATCCATATTCAGCCATGGTTAAAGGTAGACAACCATAGTTAATCATGTTAAATCATGGATGACCATGACTAATCATGGTTACCTCTAATAAACTATGGTCACCTTGGTTAGCTACGATTAATAATAATTCACTATAGTTCACTGTATTCGAGCATGGTCAACATTGCTCCTCGTGGTAAACTATGGATACAATGGAAAAATATGGTCAACATGGTCAACCATAGTCAACCATGGTTGATTTTTGTGAGCATGGTTTGAAATAGTTAACCACAATCAACAATGGTGACCTTAACTAACCATAATCAACCGTTTTCAATCTTGGCCAGTCATATTCACCATAGCTAGCCATGGTCAATCGTAGACATCTTCAATCGACATAACCAACTGATACAAAACTATGCTCTACGTGGAAAATAAGGATCAACGATGGTCAGCATGGTCCAGCATGGTCAACCACGATTGGCCATAGTCAACCATGGTTGGCCTTGGTGACCAACGTCAAACACAATCAACCACGATTATATGTGGTCAATTATTGTTAATTATAGATGATAATATCAACAATGGTCAACATGGTCAATGTGTCCAACCATCCTCAACCAAGGTCAAACACGGACAACCACAGTCAATAATGGTCAACATGGTCGAAAAAGGTCATCTATGGTTAATTGTGCTCAACCAAGGGTAGAATGGTTAAGATTACCAACCATGGTCAGCATGGGAAAAATCATTAATACAATATTTAAAATTAATAACTTTAATTTAAATACTTTTACATAATAAATTTAATATTTAAAATTATTTTAAATGTATAAATGTTTAATTTGTAATATAAAATATATATGTATGTATCTATGTATGTAAGCATTTTATGTGGTTCACAGAGCTCAGAGATCGGTGACCACTACATGTATAGAATATTTGTGCCAGGAAAATCCACCTGAAGGCATCACTTCCTACCAACTCAACCACAGAGCTTGACCCCAAGAGTGTCACGAGAATTGAACCCTTGACCTCTCAATACCAAAATTTCTTTAATGACATGGACTCGACCAATTGAGCTAACCCTCGGGGCTAACTTTTATAATTATAATATAACTTAGAAATATAACTTTAATAACTATAATTATTGTAATATTTTTTTCAATGTGATTAACAAAAAATGTCAAGCAATACATGACGTGAGAATGCGATGAAAAGTAATTGCACTGAGGAGAAACAAACATTGTTGCAATGTCACATACAATAAACGTTATCACAATGTGAAAAACAATAAACAACATTGTAATGTGACAAATAACAATAAACTTCATTGCAATGTGAGGAACAATAAGTCTCATTAGAATGTGATAAACAAAATACATCGTCACAATATGAAAAAAAAAACGAAATTGCAATGTACCAAATAATTGACGACATTGCAACATCACAAACAAGATATGCCATGAAAATATGACAAAGAATAAATGTTGTCAAAATTTGGTCAATAAGAGATGTTGTTTCAATGTGATTCATAAAAGATGACATCATAATGTGATCAACATTGAATCTCATTGCAACCAGATAAAAAAGTGATGTCAGAATGCCATAAATAAAACCACTAAAAGTTATGGCTCACCATGTTTAATTAAGTCAACCATTACTTTCCCTTGGTTGACCATGGTCAGAAATGATCAACCATGGTCATATGTAGTCGAGCATATTCCATGATAGAAAATAAGATCAAGCATGGTGAACATGGTCATGACATCCAACCATGTTAAAGTAAGGTCAAACATGGCCAAACCACGATCAACAATGGCATACATGATTAACATGCTTGATAATGGTTACCATGGTCAACATGTTTAGGATGGCCAACCATGGTCAATCATAGTCATTTATAGCTAAATGTTGGAAACCTTAGTCTACCATGTTTCGCCATAGATAATGATATGTTGAGCATTGTCAACCACATATTAACTATTGTCAACAATGGTAGAATAAGGTCAATGATGGTTAAACATGGTCAATCAAGCTCAATCATGGTCAAACATAGCCACCAAATTTGACCATAGACAACATTTTTCAACAACCTGAACCTTCGTCAACCATGTTCATCCATGCACTACTGTCAACCATAGTCAACCAGAGACAACATGGTCAACCATGCTCAACCATGGTTTGCATGGTCAAACCATGGATAATGATGGACAACATGAACAATCATAACTTGGTCATATTCAACAATAGTCAACCATGGTCAAACATACTCACCAAGCTTATCCATGGTCAATCTTGTTCAATGATGTAAAATAAATACGTTGTTATATTAATGGTGGACCATGGGTAAGCATGGTCAACCTCATCAACCCTCTTCAACCATTAATATAAAATTAATGTAATCATTAACATAACAATAATTTGATAGTGGTTAGCATTAACGTACCACAGATACATTGTTACATTAACGCTTGACCATGGTCAAAATTAGTTAACCATGATCAACCCTCGTCAACCACTTTTAACCATGTAGTCAAACAATGTCAACAATAATCAACCATGGTCAACTAATTTACAACATTAATAAGGTGGTTGATATACATTAATTGCTATCATTTTCCACCTTTCATAATCAACCAATGGCATTATAAATGGAAAATGATGTTGGTTATCATATATAAGCCACTTTATCACTTTATTAGTATTTAATAGATTTTATCAATATCATGCTCATTCAAATGGGATTGGGTATGCATTACTGTTAAACATGTTTTAAAGGAAACTAACCCTCACATAAAGTAAACCTCCATGGAGTAGACTATTTGCTCTAAAAATTATGAATTTCCCTAATCTTTAAGTAGAAAGAGAGTTTAAGGATATTGTAGGTTTAGAGATATTAATGTTTATAAGTTCCCTATGTTTTAGGGTTCAATTAGGCATTCATTGTCTAGATGGTGGAAGAGAAAGGACGATAATAGGAAGTTAAAGGAATTGCACCTCCAAACATGACACAAGATGATTTTAAAAAATTCATTAACATAGATTTCAGGTTTCAGAACTCTCATACTTCCAAAATAATCAGGATATAGTCCAGCTCAAATTTCTCAAATACATTCTCACATCCGATCAAGGTGTACGAGAACCCAAAAAAAAACCTGTTAACATACGGCATTGGTAGGCCCCTTTCTCCGTTTCATAAACATGTCCGTTATGTCTTTCTCGGATAGGGTTTTTCGGTCTTTCCAGATTTTTGATAGGGTTAATAGGGTTAATCAGTCATCTGAGGCAGTTAATAGATCTGCACTGTGCTCACGCACTATTCGAAAGGAACTGTGCCTTTTCGGAACTGTTGTGAATTTGATTTTCCACGAGGTAGGTACCGTTACTATCGTATATTAATATAAAATAATTATGTTAAAACAAAGAAAAAACATGAGCATCGTTCCCAAAATTAAGGTGCAAAGGTAGGGTAAACTCACACTAACTTTTTGAGACCGGTCAAAGTAAAAATAGTAAGTGCATTGAAAGTGACTTCATTGCTTTTTATGCATAATTTTTGAAATATAAACAGTGTAATAACATGATAGCAGTCATATCAATTCAGGAGTTAGATTAATGCCAAGGTAAAAATGCCGTATAATAGTTAATCGGACAAAAAAGAAAGGAGTAAAAAATTTAGTATAAAAAAGAATATAAGAAAATGATGGTGGTTAGAGTTGGTTTACTAGGAGTTCTCACAGAGTCACATATTTCCTCCATGAAATCATCGTTAGCTGCAGGGATAGAATTCCACTGGTTATCGGATTCGTTAACACAATCTGAAATAGTCGAGCAATATGTCCCCATTTCTTAGTCCAAGTATCCGCAGAAAGTTTGGCGTTAGTCGAATATGAAATCGGGAGACGTATTGCTTCGAGGATTCTTAGACATGAACCCAATATAGACAAACCATGAACCCTGGGAATTTCTCCAACTGATGATTTCGTTAAATGATAAATAATTAGGGGATAAATAATAATAATATTACAATAAAAACCAATGTTAGAAACCAATATTTTAAAATCAATATTGATTAAGAATAACATCTATGTTACGAAACAAAAACAAAAATAAGGTTAAAATAGGCATTAATCCATGAGTAAACTGCCTAGATGAATACACTTAACCTTGTGCTTTTCAAGCCATCCTTCTTTGAATTGTAATTTGTTTGGACTTTCAGCTTCCATAGACGGGTTGAACCAATTAATATTATAAAACTGCTTTGCACTTGTCAAAAGTGTATGTTGAAATTCAATGGCGTCATTTTCCATTTTTCATCCTTCTTTTTGATGGATGCAATTTCCCTGTATTTTAATTTTCAATCGTCTCCATCATGCTCAACATTTTTAAAAGAAGTCGTGGTGGTTGGCATTTCCGTCGCAATTTATTTTGAAAACTCTGTTTGGCGTTTCCAAAACTCTGGACATTTTGGCAGGCAATCAAGAAGTACACAAAAATCAATAAATTTTTATTAAAAATCAGTAAATTTAATAAATATTTAAGAATAAAAAATCTAGGAAAGAAGGAAACATTTCAATGTATTTTCTTTATCTAATAATGTATTTGATTTTATGAAAATACTTTTTGTAATTACAAAATAAAAAATAAAGATAATGATTGCATTGTGTATAAAATTTTCATCTAAAAAACTAGGAAAGAAGGAAACATCTCAATGTATTTTCTTTATCTAATAATGTATTTGATTTTATGAAAATATCTTCTGTAATTACAAAATAAAAAATAAAGATAATAATTGCATTGTGTATAAAATTTTCAACTCTCTCATAATAAAGAGTGTGGTATTGTTTCCAGAGCTACTGTGTTATGCATTTTTCATGCCTCTATTCTCTGCATTAGTTTTTCAGATCTGCAGCTAGATCAATTGGTATCTGAGCATAAGATCTTGAAAGCCATCCACATGTTCGAATAATATTTTTTTTCTTTAGGGTCATAAATTTCAATCCATTCGGTGGATGAAAATCGTGCCACCCCCTCAAGAGCCCTCCACTGCAGACTCACCAGTAAATTATTTAGCTAGGGATCGTCCTCGAGGGAAAATGCAACTTTATACATGCTTTCAACTTCCCAAATTCTCAAATCAAATGAATGGTGAGCCTGATGATTCTTGGCTCCGCAATCTCTCAAACTATTTCAAAACTTGTCCAATAATAAAAGAGGAGATAAAACATGAGATCTCCATTCTACAATTAAAAAAACTAGCACAAGCATTATAAAATACTCGTCTTCAAAATATGTCCCAATCTACCAGAAATACTAAATGAATCTACACACAACCACTACAAACCACAAGCAAGCCACAACAATTAAAAGTGAAACACCAAATATACAACCAAAGTGCAAATACACCACGTCTCATGTAACCCATTCCATAAATCTGTAGTGAGAGGGAAGGAGTAGTGGTGGATAGTTGACCCTAGTCGCTTGACATGTTTTACTCCTCCATTTCACTCCATATTTAAATTATCTTTAATATAATATAACTTAATATATTAATAACTTCAATAATATTTAATATAACTTTTGAAATTAGTAACTTTTAAACTTTATTAATAATACTTTATGACTTTATAATATAACTTCAATAATTTTATTTTAATTAGTTTAACATATGTTTGGTTATATATATTATTTTAATATAAATTTTTTTAATACATATATATTTTTTTCAACCATGATAAGCCCATTTCATAATTATTGAACATGGTCAACCATGGTCAGCCTTATCTATACATGGTTAACCATAACCTAAAACATGTTCTACATGGTCAAACCATAATCAAACAATGTCAAGAATAACTAATCATGTTCAACATTACTTAAAAATAGTCAACCATCAACAACCATAGTAAACCTTAAACAACAATGGTCAACCTTAGTCAACCATGGTCTCCATGGTCAACCATTTCCATCTATTATTAACACGGCCAACCATAATCTAGACCATGTTCAACATGGTCAACCAATGACAAACACAACTAGCCATGTTTAATGTTACTTAAATATAATCAACCATAAGCAACCATGGTCAACCATGTCCATCCATTGTTAACGTAGCAAACAATAATTTAAGCTATGTTCAACATTTTCAAACCATGGTCAACAACTATCAAGTATATATAACCATGTTCAACATCACTTAACCATAGTTAACCATAAGTAACCATCATAAACCATATTCAAACACAATCTTCATGGTTAACCATTGTCACTATAGTTAACCATGTGCATCTGTTGTTAACATGGTCAACCAAAATGTAAACCATGTTTAACATGGTGAAACCATGGTTGATCAATGTCAAGCATAGCCAACCATGTTCAACATTACTTAACCATAGTCAACCATAAGAAACCTTGGTAAACCTTAGTATGTGTAACAATAAACACCTCTAATCAACCATACTCAACCATAATAATCCATGGTTAACCATAGTACACCATGCTCAACCATAGTAAACCATCGTCAAACATAGCCAACCATGGTCATCCATATTCAACCATGGTTAAAGATAGACAATCATAGTTAGTCATGGTAAATCATGGATGACCATGACCAATCATGGTCAACTCAAATAAACTATGGTCACCTTGGTTAGCTACGGTTAATAATAGTTCACTACAGTTGACTATATTCGGCCATGGTCAACCTTGCTCCTTGTGGTCAACTATGGATACAATGGACAAATATGGTCAACATGGTTAACCAGAGTCAACCATGGTTGATTGTTGTGAGCATGGTTGGAAATAGTTAAACACAATCAACCATGGTGACCTTAGTTTACCATACTCAACCGTCATCGACCTTGGTCAACCATAGTCACCATGGCTAGCCATGGTCAATCGTAGACATCTTTAATCACCATGGTCAACTGATAAAAAAATACACTCTACATGGACAACAAGGATCAACCATGGTCAACATGGTCAACCACGGTTGGCCATACTGAACCATGGTTGGCCTTAGTGACCAAGGTCAAACACAATCAACCATGGTTATATATGGTCAATTATTATTAATTATAGATGATAATATCAACCATGGCCAACATGGCCGACCATCTTCAACCAAGGTCAAACACGGACAACCACAGTCAATAATGGTCAACATGGTCGACAAAGGTCCCGTATGGTTAATTGTGCTCAACAATGGTTAGAATGGTTAAGATGACCCACCTTGGTCAACATGGGAAGAATCATTAATACAATATTTAAAATTAATAACTTTAAGTTAAATAATTTTACATAATAAATTTAATATTTAAAATTATTTTAATATTATTTTAAATGTATAACTCTTTAATTTTTAATATATATATGTGTGTGCGTGTGTATTTTATGTGGTTCATAGACCTCAGATATCGATGACGACTACATCTACAAAATATTTCTACTAGGAAAATCTACCCGAAGGCATCACTTCCTACTAACTCAACCACGGAGCTTGACCCCAAGAGTGTCAAGAGAATTGAACCCCTGACCTCTCAATAGCAAAGATGCTTTGATGACATGGAATTGACCAATTGAGCAAACCCTCGAGGCTAAATTTTATAATTATAATACAAAATAGCAATATAACTTTAATAACTATAATTATTTTAATATTGTTTGCAATGTGATTAACAACAAATACCAAACAATAAATAACGTCAGAGTGCGATGAAAAAAAAATTGCATTGAGGAGCTACAAACATTGTTGCAATGTCACATACAATAAACATCATCACAATGTGACAAACAATAAAAAACATTGTATTGTGACAAACAAAAAACTTCATTGCAATGTGAGGAACAATAAGTCTCATTAGAATGTGAAAAACAAAAGACATTGTTGCAATATGAAAAAAAACAAACGAAATTGCAATGTACCAAATAACTCATGACATCGCAACATCATAAGCAATATATGCCATCAAAATATGACAAAGAATAAATGTTGTCAAAATTTGGTCAATAATAGATGTTGTTTCAATGTGATGCATAAAAGATGACATCATAATGTGATCAACATCGAATCTCATTGCAATCAAATAAAAAAGTGATGTCGGAATGCCATAAATAAAACCACTGGAAATTATGGTTCACCATGTTTAATTAAGTCAACCATGATATTCCCTTGTTTCACCGAGGTCAAACATGATCAACCATGATCATATGTGGTCGAGCATACTCCATGATAGAAAACAAGGTCAAGCATGGTGAACATGTTCATGACAGCCAACCATGTAAAAGTAAGGTGAAACATGGCCAAACCACGACCAACAATGACATACATGATCAAAATGCTTGATAATGGTTACCATGGTCAACATGGTTAGGATGGCCAACCATGGTCAATAATAATCATCTACAGGTAAATGTTGGCAACCCTGGTCTACCATGTTTCACCATAGTTAACGATATGTTGAGCATTGTCAACCACATATTGACTATTGTCAACAATGGTAGAATAAGGTCAATGATGGTGAAACATGGTCAATCAAGCTCAATCATGGTCAAACATAGCCACCAAATTTGACCATAGTCAACCTTTTTCAACAAGCTAAACCTTCGTCAACCATGTTTATCCATGCACTACAGTCAACCATAGTCAACCAGAGACAACATGGTCAACCATGCACAACCAAGGTTATCATGGTCAAACCATAGATAATAATGGACAACATGAACAACCATAATTTGGTCACATTCAACAATAGTCAACCATTGTCAAACATACTCACCAAGTTTAGCCATGGTCAATATTGTTCAACAATGTAAAATAAATATGTTGTTGTATTAATGGTTGACCATGGGCAAGCATGGTCAACCTCATCAACCCTCTTCAACCATTAACATAACGTTAATGTAATCATTAACGTAACAATAATGTGATAGTGGTTAGCATTAATGTACCATAGATACATTGTTACGTTAACGCTTGACCATGGTCAACATTAGTCAATGATCCACTGTCGTCAAGCACTTTTAACCATGTAATAAAACAATGTCAACAATAATCAACCATGGTCGACTAATTTACAACATTAATAAGGTGGTTGATATACATTGATTGCTGTCATTTTCCACCTTTCATTATCAACCGATGCCATTATAAATGGAAAATGACGTTGGTCGTCATATATGAGCCACTTTATCAATCTAAGTCTGCGAATATAAATAATCAACATTTTTCATTTATTCTAATAGCTTCAAACATTTAAAACTTGAATGAATATTTTATTCAATAAAAAAATTAAACATGTTTAACACTAATGGATATCCAAGCCCATTTGAAAGAGTATGAAAATGACAAAATATATTAAATATTAAAATTTACTGATATCACACTAAAATTTTAAAAGGTTCTTATCATATTTTCAAAATCATTACTTATATAAAAATTTATTATTTTTGTCTAAAAAATACTTTCTTTTATTATATTAAAATATTATTTATTTATTTATTTTAATTAGATTGAGTACAGTCCAAAATCATCTTGACAATCCCTTATAGTATTTTCATCCTCCACAATTAGCTTCCACCATAAACCCTACATATAAGATAAAATATGTGAATTAATTGGAAGTAAACCTCACATAAACTCACAAACTAAGCCTTTATGGAGTAGACTATTTGTTTTAGAAATTATGAATTTCCCCAATCTTCAAGTACAAACCGAGTTTAAAGATATTGTAGGTCTAGAGATATCAAGGTTTATAGTTTCCCTATGTTTTAAAGTTCAATCAGACATTCATTATCTAAATGATGGAAGAGAAACGATGTTAATAGGAAGTTAAAGGACTTGCACCTCTAAACAAGAAACTCAAAATGTTTTGAAAAAATTCATTAACATAGATTTCAGGTTTCAGAACACTCATATTTCAAAAAAAATTCATGATTTAGTCATTGACTAAGCTCAAATTTCTGAAATACAACCTCGCATCTCATCAAGGTGTATGAGAACCTAAGAAAATAACCTGTTAATCATACGGCACTGGTAGGCCCGTTTCTCCGTTTCATAAACTTGGCCGTTATGTCTTTTGATAATAGGTTTTTTCGCCCCCGATCGGGGTGTACAACATGCAGAACGGAATGGCCACTTGGCCCCCATCTGGCCTTCCGGTAATCAATAAGGTTGATGGCTCGCCGTCACTCGTGATCAATGAAGTGTGGGGTATTAATTCTCATGATGTTTCCGCACCATTGCCAGCCTGGAGTGTCAGAGACACTAGGGAAGGATGCAGTTAAGGTAAGGCCGCCCCTTCCTGCGCTCCAATTGTTCATGCTTTGTTTGCATGCCAACGCTTGGAGCCTGCAGAGGAGGACGCCGGGCTTTGATCATTTCATTAACCTTGAGACTCAACCAGGGTATGTATCTGTTATCCCTTTTCTTCTGCAAACGGTTTTAAGCTTGGACTAGGCAAGACGCATTGCCATCCTGATAGGTTGGGTTTTAAACATAATTTTTTGTCTTTACATTTCTTTTTTAAGCCCTGTTCCTCCTTGCTTTCGAGACCCTTGCACTCAGGAGGCGAAATCCATGTCTTCTGTCAATAGTCTCGGCAGGATAGGGATCTTTACCTCTGAAATTCATTAGAATTGTCAACGTAAGGTTTGCATGTTTGTTTTTTCGAACCAGTTAAGTCGAAAGAGAGACTGTGAGCGTGTTTCTCACTCTATCCTCCCTCCTAAGTTTAGTGCTCGTGACAGAGTTTTGAAGAGGACTTGTCGTCCTCTGCCTCGTCTTTCTAGTCCCCATGTCATATCTAAACCCAGAAGACTATTTTCGTTGCGCTTGTTTACCTCTGCTGTAAAGAAACCGACTCTGTCTCCAGTTGATTCTCCTGCCCAGTTCAGCCACCTTTTCTCTCGACAGAAGTTGGACGTGCTCAGATCTTCAGGAAGTCATTCGCTCATCCCAAATGAGTCCAATCCCTATCTATATTCGGCTTCTCACAACACAAATAGATATAAGTCCTGCACTTACCCTGTTGGACTAGTCACTGACAGTAATTCTTTCATGCACTCATCCTGCAGTTCTCTGTTACTCCATAGAGTTCATACGCTCATGGGGAAACGAAGAACACGGTCAGACTCTGAGCGCGGAAAGCAGCATATGCAGTTGGAACATATTCCACAGAAGCATGGTCAAAAGACTACTCAGGAACACTTGGAAACACTTGCAGCCAATTACGTCTTGGGAAACTCCTCCACTATGCGTCAAGAAATAAGAGGTTGGGAGAGAGATATTCAGACAGAACCAGAGAATAATGAGGTTGAGGCAGAGATTTTAGACTTTATTACAGACCCGGTAACACTCGAGGCTGGCTCACACTCTTTAATCAAACCATTCACACTTACTGGTTTGTTAAATGCCTCATAGCAAAAGCCATGCAGAGTTTTCATCCAGGTCTTATTAAGGCAGGACAGTTCAAGAAAGAATCAAGCATTCAAGAATTGCTGGTAGAAATCCAAGACCAATTGCAACACATTAAGATTACCCAGTATCAAGCAACGGACCGCATTAATAGAATGGATAACAGGCTAAGTCGTATAGAGAAGACTCTCCAGCAAATGCAGCAAGTTGACATGCCCGGGACAACAGAGAAGGCTCCTGCCTCAATCTCCTCATCAGATGGCTAGTTCTATTTCAGTTTTTTCTTTTAATGCAATGTGAATATGTATATGAATTTTCCTTAAGTAATCAGCAGGTAGGAAAGAATGTAGGCAGACAGATAACTTTTACTAGGTACAGACAAATGAAACAATTCCAGTTTTGGAATGCTTTTCACACTTATCGGTGGCCAACAGACCTGGTTTCCCACGGGCAGGTTGAGGCCACCGTTTGGATTATGTTTTTTGTCACCTGCTCTTTTATTATAAATAGCAAATAGAAAGGTCCCGCCTAATTTACAAAAAAAAAGATAATAGGTTTTTTCGGTCTTTCCAGATTTCTGATAGGGTTTTTAGGTCTTTTCAGATTTCTGATAGGGTTATATCATACTGTTTAATCAGTCATATGAGGTAGTTAATAGATGTGCACTGTGCAGACACACTATTTGAAAGAATCTGTGCTTTTTCGGAACGGTTGTGAATCCGATTTTCCATGAGGCAGGTACCGTTACTATGATATATTAATATAAAATAATTAGATTAAAACGAAAGAAAAAACATGAGCATCGTTCCCAAAATTAAGGTGCATAGGGAGGGTAAAAGCACACTTAATTTTTGAAGATGACAGTGAGAACGGTGAAAGTAAAAATAGTAAGTGTATTGAAAGTTGACTTTATTACTTTTTATGCATAATTTTTAAAATATAAACAGTGTAATAACATGACAGCAGTCATATCAATTTTGGAGTTAGTTTAATGCCAAGAGAAAAAGTAGAATAATAGTTAATCGGACCAAAAAGAAAGGAGTATAATATTTTAATATAAAAAGAATATAAGAATATGAGGTTGTTAGAGTTGGTTTAACTTATACATTCTTGAATTTTCCCTAAAAACTTGGAAGAAAGAACATAACAATAATTATGAAACGTTAATTTGATTTGTGTTACAGAAAATCTGTAAACAAAGTTATTTTAAAGGCACACATATTATGCAGACTTCCACTGTAGTTGAAGAAAAAAACGTAACAATGAATGTAGAATTTGGAAAATTCATGAACACCTGTTTATTGATGGGTTATATATTGACAGAATATAAAAGTTATGTATGAACAGAGTTCTGTCCATGCCGTAAAATGACAAAACGCCGCAATGAGGATGGGCTTCAAAGTTCAAAGAAGCCAGAAAATAGTAAAACAACAATTAATGTGCCAATATTCTACGCCAGAGAGTAGACAAACCTACTATTTTGATATCCAAACACGGCAAGTGATTGCTCGTTACACACTGCTGCAACCACACTTGATGGATTTGATTGTATCAAACACTTTGAACTTTCAGTGGCCAATTTCCTGAACCCCTTTACAGAAATCAATGAATAACATGAAACTGAAGCCCGATTTTAAAATTCGTGTTAAACCTCCCCTTGCGAACCATGCAGGTTTTCCGACCCTTGCGGCAGTGAAAGGATTTATAAAGAATATGAGAAATGAGTGGGAGGCATAAAGAGAAATGAGTAACTATAAAACCTTGACAAAATAGTGTGGGAGGCATAAAGAGAAATGAGTAACTATAAAACCTTGACAAAAACTATAGAGTGTTTTTTTTCTTCTTAAAAAAAAAACTATAAAACCTTGACAAAATAGAACCGGAAAATTTGAAAATGGGAAAATTCATCAATCTCGATCTTAATTGAAAAATAGACTAGTCCTAGTTTTCTATAGATCTTAAATCAGGAGCAGTGAAACCATTCTGTTTTTATCAGTCAGTCTACACTCTAGATCCCTAAGCACAAAATTATTAAAACCTGCAGCCAGTGATTTACCATTCTTGTAAAGACAAGAGGGGTTCTCACTCGGCTATTTACACCCTATTATATAACTATTCCTATCTAAATTGCATGCAGATTCAGATTGGCATTGTTCCGACTTGTTAGAGTTCTGAAAGCTTAAATAAGAATCAGAGTCACATATTTCCTCCATGAAATCATCGTTAGCTGCATGCATAAGATTTCACTCGTTATCGGATTCGTTAAAACAATGTGAAATAGTCGAGCAATATGTCCAAGTAGCCGCAGAAAGTTTGGCGTTAATCTAATAGGAAATCCGGAGATTCGAGGATTCTTAGACGTGGAACCCCATATAGACAAATCCTGAACCCTGAGAATTTCTCCAACTGATGATTTCGAGCGGCAAAACCTTGAGTTGAGTTATATGATAAATAATTATAGGATAAATAATAATAATAATACAATAAAAATATTTCAAATTAAAATATTATTTTATTAATATTATTTTTGGGATAAAAAGACATATATTTAAAAGTACAATGTTAGAAACCAAATTTTTAAAATCAATATTGATTACCAATAACATCTCTAGTGTTTTTGATGTTGGGAAACAAAAACGAAAAAGGTTAAAATAGGCATGAGTAAACCGCCAGGATGAATACAGTTAACCTTGTTCTTTTCAAGCCATCCTTCTTTGAATTGTAATTTGTTTTGACTTTCAGCTTCCATTGACGGGCTGAACCAATTCATATTATCAAATTCCGTTGCACTTTGTATGTTGAAATTCAATGGCGTCATTTTCCATATTCATATGATACGAACATCCTGGTTTTGATGGCTGCAATTTCTATTCTAATTTTCAAACGTCCCTATTATGCTCAACATTTTTAAAAGACGCCGTGGTGGTTGGCATTTCCGCCGCAATTTACTTTGAAAACTCTGTTTGGCGTTTCCAAAACTCATATTTTGAACATTTTCTCCATACTGCTTAGATAACGTGACAAATATATTTATATTCTGGATCCCTTTGATTCTTTCCTTTTGTATTGAGATAAACATTTTCATTCTTTCTTGGCTAATTCCGGCTATATGACTATATTACTTGGATTGAACGAGCCATTTTTTTTTTTTATCATACGAATTTGATTGATCTTTAGAATTTCTCAATACAATGAATCTAGTGAAAATTATTTATTCTTTTTGACTATTCACTAGCTTCATATAATTCACCATAACTATCACACTAGCCTAGATCCATTCTTAAGATCTATCAAGAGCGAAAAGGGATAGAGTTATTTTTTTAGTGCAAAACTCGAGGAAAAGTTTACACCTCGAGAGATTTGATCCCTCTTGATGCTTGATAGATCCAGAGTTAAGATGGATCTCTGGATCTAGGCTGGTTTCAATCATGTGCTGTCAAATATATTGAAGATATAATTAATTTTATCAATAATATGTAAATATATCAAATATTAATATAATCATTTTAAATATGCTAAATATTTGTGAGATTAACTTGGTAATTTTAATTTTAACTTTTCTTAGTTACCTCCGTTTTTTGAGATGATAAATATTGTTAATATTTATGATGAAAAATGATGAAATAAGTTTTTTGAATGCAAAGTGACAATAATAATGTTGAAAGATAAAAAATGTGAATAAGAAGAATGTACTCATGTTACAAATAGTCTTCATAGTGATTAATCTCAAACTATTCTCTTCTACTATTCTTATTGTTACCCTTGTTGGTTTTGTCGTTTTTCATATCGATTATATGAAAAGGAAAATTTAAATCGTAAATCATTTAAATATTTAGCTCAAGTTGTTGTACTAAACATGATACCTTGTCTCTCTTGCTTCCCAATATATGTGCATTGTCAATACCATTTTGTGGTTACACTAAAATCAATGCATATTGTTAATCCAATCACTTTAAAATTAATGTACCATCATATATCCAATTACAACAAATCAGAAATCAACATCTAGATTGAAATCAATGCATTTAATACAAGCAATAAAATAAGGTTAGTAAATAACTTCTACACTGAAATCAATGAATTTAGTGCAAACAATCAAATAGGATTAGGAATCATCTACATTTAAATCAATGCATCTAGTGCAAGCAGTCAAATATAATTATAAATCAACATCTACATTGAAATAAACACATCTAGTGCAAGCAATCAAATAGTATTAGAAATCACCACCTACACTGAAATCAATGCATCTAGTGCAACTAATCTAATATCATTAGAAACAAATATCTACACTAAAATTGATGAATCTAGTGCAAACAATGAAATAGGATTATAAATCACCATCTCCACTTAAATCAATCCATGTAGTGAAAGAAATATTCTTCCCTCTCTCCACCCTCCATCCATATCTATATCCCCCTCCATCTCTTCTTTTTTGTCTCTCTATCTCACCCCCCTAAACACACATGCTCTCGCACTCCATATCTATCAACCTCTTTGTCACTCCCTCCCTCTCCCCATCACTCTCTTCTTCCCCCTCTTCAGCTTCCATCTATATCTCTATCTTTCCCTTCTCTCCCTCCTCCCTGCTAATATCTCTATTTCCTCCTTCTGTCCTCTCTCCCTCTCTCTCTCTCTCTCTCTCCACCTTTATCTCTCTATGTCTTTCTTCTTACCTCCCTCTCTCTCTCTCCCTCCAAGTCCATCTCTCTGTCCCTCCCTCTCTCTACTCTCTCACATCCTCTCTCTTCCTTCTGCTCTTTCCCTTTCTCTCCCATCTCTCTCTCTATCTCTCTCTCTCTCTCTTCACCCATCGACTATGTTACTATAGCCCTCCCTCTCTCCTTATCTCTTATTCTCTCCCCCCATTATCTCCATATCTCCTTCTTTGTCTCTTTATCTCACCCCCAAACATACACACTCTCTCCCTGTCTCTCCCTTGTCACCCCTTCTCTCTTTCCACTTCTCTCTCTCTATATTTCTTATTTCCTACCTCTATCCCCCTCCAACTCCATCTCTCTCATCCTCTCTCTCAAGTCCTCTCTCTTGTCCTTCCTCTCTCTCTCTCTCTCTTTCTCTCATACCTCCCTCTCTCTTCCCAGACCTCTCTCTCTCTCTTCCCCCATCATTATCCTCCCCTCTCTCACTTTCTCTCCTACCTCCCTCTCTCTTCCCCATCTCTTTCTCTCTCTCCCCGTCCCTCTCTCCCTCCTACTAGATTACTAAATCCCTCCCTCTCCTTCTCTCCACCCTTCTCTCCATACATCCTACTTTGTCTCTTTTCTCACCCCTAAACATACACACTCTCTCTCCATCTCTCCCTTGTCACTCCCTCTCTCTCTCTCCACTTCTCTCTCTCTATATATTTCTTCTTCCCTCTCTCTCCCCCCCTCCAACTTCTCTCTATCTCTCCCTTTCTCAATTTCTCTCTCTGGTCCTTCCTATCTCTCCCTTTCTCTCTTACCTCCCTCTCTCTTCTGCCATCTCTCTCTCTCTTTATCTCTTACCCCCCACTCTCTTCCACCATCTATGTCTCCTCTAATCCTATCACTATCTCCCTCTCCCTCTCCTTATCTCTCTCCCTCCTCCATATTTGTGTCTCCCTCTCTCGCTCTTCATTCCTCCTCTCCCCTTTCCTTTAGTTTATCTCCATCTCTCCCTTGTCAACCCCCCTATATCTCCACCTCTATCACTCTATATGCTTGTTCTTCCCTCCCATATATATCTAGAGTTAATATATAACATGATACATTTATATATATTATAATATAATAAATTTAATATTGTATTAATTGAAAGCTATTAATTTAATAATATTAATATTATAATATATTAATATGAGTATTAGATTTAATAATAATAAAAATATCAATATTAATGTTTTAATATTATATTAGGGTTAACAATTTTTTTTTTGCATGGTATTAATAATAATTTAGCCCATGGTATTTGGACCATAGGCTTCACCTAAATAAAACCTATTTTTTGAGTGTTTGTAAATATAAGACAAATTATGGAGTAAATATGAAAAGAGGTTTTATTTACTTACCATACCTCTGGTTTATTTATATTTTTGTTTATTTACCATACCTCTTTTATTTACTATGGTATTTGTCTCATAGGCTTGTTATATAATTGGATTTTTACATATAATCATATTTGATATATTTTTATTTTTTTACCTTACCTTTTTATACCTCTTTTATATTTATTTATTTACCATACCTCTTTATACCTATGTTATGGTATTTGGCCCATGGTATCAATATTAATTTGTCCCATGGTATTCGTCCCATACGCTTCATCCAAATAAAACCTTGCTTTTTGAGTTTTTTTTTAAATATAAAAAGGTTTATGGAGTAAATATAAAAAGAAGTTTTTATTTATTTACCATACATCTAGTTTATATATATTTTAATTTATTTACCATAGCTCTTGACCAAGTATAAAAATAGGTTTTATTTATTTACCATACCTCCGGTTTATTTATATTTTTATTTATTTAAATTTTGAAATATTTCCATTTTGATAGGAAATATTTATATCTTTAAAGATTTTAATTTCTCCATACAATATGGGTTTTCTTTTTAAAAATTCATTTTACAAATATTTAATTAAAAGAAATATTAAAATATTTTGGATTTTGATTGCTTGTGTTGAATTAACTCTTTTCCTTTGATTTAGGAAATGGTATTGACTTTAGTAAAGAGTAAAGATGTTTAATTTCATTCAAATTCATATATATAATAAAGCAATTATTAAATGGGTGAGATAATTTACTATCAATTCAAATTATATAAATAATACATAGTTGTATTTTAATAATTAATATCAGCCCATTAATAAGTTTAAAAAGTTATATATAATTTAAATATTCAAGTTATATAAAATTAAAGATTAGGTTAATGCTTTAGCTAACATTAGCAATTATTTTTTGAGGTGACATGAGAGTCATACTAGGTGTAGATTGCACTTCTTGGCACAAACATTAAAGTCATACTAGGCTGTAGATTGCCCTCTCGATATAATAACTAAACTTAATTAAATTTAATTCAAAACTCACTTAACTAACTCTCTAAATATAATTAAATATCCATTAGAGAGTTAATTAGTAACACGAATATGGCTCTATCAGCCGGAACGCAGTCATATGGATTTAGGCATACTTTCCATACAGGTCGTAAAAGGCGTTTCTAAATATTATATATGTTTTGGAGTTATGGATTTTTTTATTTTTTTCCTATTTATGGTTGGTCGGGCTGTTTAAAATGTATTTTTAATGTTTCAATAAATTCAGTGTCTTGGATTAGAGTTTCGAGCTCAACCTTTATGATTTTACAAAAAATTTGGCTAATTTTAAACAAATTCAACCGAAAAATATAACACAAAAAACTCCAACATATATATCAAATAAACTAATGCATAACAGATAAAGTAAGATGCATGGTGTTTTTTCTGAAATGACCCCATTAAACATGATACAGATCCTCCGAAATAATTCAGATCACACCAGCAACCACCCTAAACGAAATATACTACAGAAAAACAACTCAAAATCCGTGCAGGTATAAGTTGCATATCGTGGGATAACAAGCATTCAAAGCGTTGGATTATTTATTCTCCATGGTTTCAAAGTGTAATTTTTCTTTCAACCTCGGTAGCTGCAATTTTAACTGATATTTCTAATTCAATCCATTGAAATTTTCGAATTTAAAGCCGTGTTAAACTTGAAATTTCATTCTGAAATTTAAAGGTGTGTTGAAATTTGAATTTGAAATTGCAATCTGAATTCTCCATTATTTCAATGTATATTTTTTCTTTAAAACCGGGTAGTTACAATTTTAGATTATATCTGTAATTCCACGGATAGTAATTTCGGATTTTAGAGGTGTTGTTTTTGAATTCTCACCCAAGGTATTAATATTGTAACTTCGGATTTTGAAAGGGAGTTGAATTTGATTTCTCGTCCGGTATATTAAGATTGCGATCTATATTCTCCATGATTTTAAAACATAAGTTTTGGGTGGTTACAGTGTTAAGTTAATCGCACCCGTTGTAATTTTGGGATTTAATGGTGTTCTCTTTGAATTCTCACCCAAAATATTGAAATTGCAGTCCAGATCGGCGTCTCTTAAAACAAAATATCTCTGTATGGTTCGGACAAGGTTGCCTCTTATCAATTTCTATGTGGCTTATCGGGAACCAATAACAGAGAAAATCTAATACGCGATCGCTAAGTGTTATAATAAATTTGGCGTCATTACACATCGTTATGAAATTATTTAACATGGCTTTTCTATCTTGCAGATAGATCAAGAAATAAATGAAGAAAAAACCGACATGAATTTATAATTTAAATGTGTTTGCTTGTGTCATGTGTAATTAAAAATTTTCTAGATATTATTACTTTTCACGGCTAGCAGTGACATATGGTGACTTAGGTCTTTTGAATTATTAAAACCGTACCAAAAAAAATTCCATCCGTGAATAGAAATTGTTTTGCTTTTCCATTTGGTTGCGTACTATATATAATTTTGGTTAATTGGTAAATAAGTGAAAAGTGTTTGATTAATTGATCAAGGATAGTTATATGTGTGAACAATGAAGCAAGATTGTTTCACTAATTAATTAGCTATACATATTCAACTTTCTCTTTTTCTCTCCTTTTTTTTCATTTTATTGTGGAATGTTTTATTTATTCTCTTTCCTTTGGTCATAGGCAAAGCCCTTTCATGCATAAAATGTCTTTTAATTCAAAATAATTACGGAAAATGATAATTTTTATCAGGGCCAAATTTTTCATGTCCATGTTGAAGTTCCCTACATCTATTTCCCATCTTTTAAAAAGATACACAAAGAATAACCTTCTCATTGATCAAAATTCAAATTCAGTGTAATCTTTTAGAGTACCTTTATCAAGAGTGGAACCTACTTTTATATATATATATATATATATATTTCAAATCATATTATCTAAATTACATTATATAAATTTGAAAACATAAATTTTAAAATAATATTAATTAATATTATTATTAAGTTAAAATAAATATATATGGTTAATATTATTTAATTTGGTATTTGTTATGACCTATAGTGAAGATCTCATATTTGGAAACAAAATATATTTGTTTTTGAACTTAGGTATTTCATTAAAATAAAATACTTATTTTTTGAACTTAAATATTTCACTAAAATTAATATTTATTTGATTTTTTTTTGGGCTTGGTGGATTAGGAGTTAAGATAGATCTATACCAGCACAATATTGTTTTGTGTAGTGATTTTTATACAGCTTTAGTGGGCCTAATGGTTAAGAGCACATGTTTCCTCCTAAGAAGTCACAGGTTCAAAACCAAAAAAGAGTAAAGTATTATTAAATATTATATTAAATTTTTTCTTAATGATTTTTTTTTTTTTTTTTAAATTTCAATCATTCTTTCACAATAAATAAAAGTCATGTGGTGGCCATGTGTAATAGAATAACAAAAACAATAACATTCCTAGCAATGGCTCTGGTTTAGATATAATAGTTATTATTATTAAAATAATTATTATAAAGATGCTTAAAATTGAATTTATTTTTATTTATTTGAATTTATAAAAAAATGAAATTAAAAATTTATGAAATAATTTATTTAAATGAAATCAAATATTTTTTAAAAATGCAATAAATAAAATAATAAATTAGTATAATTTATATTATTATTATAATTATAGTTAAGATATTAAGTTTTTACCCATTTTATTTATAATTCTAAAATTATAAATATAATTATAATTTAATATTTAATTAATTTTTATATTGTTTAGACCTACTTTAATATTATTTAATATTTATGTATTTTAAGTATTTAATTATATATTTTTAAGAGACAGTTATATTATATTTAATTATTTGATATACTAGTGAGCATTTTTACATCTAGATCAAGTGTTTTTAATTTGCCAAGTTCCATAATTTAAAAAAAAAACACTTTTTCTAAGCTGCCCTCCCTCATTTATATCTCTTACAGAACTTATTTTATAGAGTCTCATACATACACTACATACTTACAAAAACATATATTAGACTACTTAAATTGTGCTAACGAATGCTAGCCATTCCTACTTAAAATTTGCATGCATGTTCAACTCAATCAATTTCTGCCAGAGAAGGAGGAGCTGCATCCAAGCTTCAACTACAATCCCTTCAATCATCGATTGAGCCATCATTTCACCTACAGATTCGTCCACAACTCCATAGATTTATTTAAGGATTCCAATTGTCATCGGTTCAACAGTCAACTCAACACTTTCCATTTTGACAATCAGGCTATCCACTGTGGCCTGCAACTGACCCACCTTATCCTGCAACATCTCAAACTTATGGGTCACTAGAGAAAATGTGATATTGCCTCAGTGAGCACCAATTCGCCTTGCTTGGATATGAGGGGGATGATGTATGCCATGCTCGAGTCCAATTCGCTAACAGGTGAATCTCGCCGTCTTTCTCCGTGCTAATAGGTCCCTCCATTGAACTATAAGTAGCCTCTGTTATAATGCAATAAACTGATGAATAAACCATCGTGAGGGAACTCCATTTATAGCCACCAATTCCAACCTCGCTCCATCCATCAGGACCATGAGAGCTTTCACTATTCTGTTCCTATCTCTGTAACTACCAAAGTAAACGAGCCATTGTTAAATCATCCTTTATTTTACAAAGTTACTGTGTATTCTGAGCTTGAATATTATAGTCGGGCTCCCTCATAGGGCTTCCAATTAAGGCAGACAAAAACACCCGCAATATTTCCTCAGATAAGGTGTGATTAACCTTGGAAAGCGAGTTGTGGGATCCACTATTACCTTTCATCTTATATGAGAGTTTCTGAATTATTTCCAGTAGGATTTTTTTGAGAAATATTACCATTAATGGGCTCGACGCAGCTGTATTTATTACCATATGGGATCTGTATTCGGGGGGTTCCAATTATGTGACCCAAGACTTGTAAATTTTTAAATATGAAATCATGGTATCAAAATTTAAAATTAGAGTTCCTTTGTTCTAGATGAAAAAACCTTGTTCAAGTGTAGATCCTTGGTTAGAAAATCAATCTGCCACCTGTTTACATGTTTATGTTGTCTCTTAATATGATAAAATTCCATGCTTTTAAATTTTTGGATTTGCAAGTTGATTCTCAATATCAATGGAGATAGATCATGATCTGATTTATTTTTAATTTGGTTCCATGCTTTTAAATTTTTGGATTTGCAAGTTGATTCTCAATATCAATGGAGATAGATCATGATCTCTGATTTATTTTTAATTTGGTGTATTTTCTTAATGAAGATCTTGGAATCACCAAAAAAGCATTGAATGTCAAATTTTCCTTGCTGTCCCAGTCTCTAAACCTTGCTATAATGCTAATAATTTGGCTTGGTTATTAGTTGACCTTCCTAAACCCCAAGAAAATTGAGACTTTGTTTCTTCATTCGGACTAAATATAACCCCTCTTGCTCTTGCCTCCCTAACTATTTTATTAATTTTAAAATTGTATTGTAAGTTAATAATATTATTTTAATTTGGTTTAATCTTAGTAATATAATTTTAATAATCTAATTTAAATTTAATGTGCCTATTGAGGAAACTCAATTGACAATCATCTTGTTACTTACTAAGTGTTGTGTGTGTATAATTTTAATTCATTTTCAAATTATCCCTCTCTTTTTCTTTAAAACCAGAATAATAATTTTGTATTAGGAAACAATATGTGGTATAAACACGGCTTGAAGTACAATGGGATGAATATCTTAGAGAAAAAAACTTCAATGATTTAAAAAAATAATGATGGAAAAAAACCACCCTTCTCTCAACAAAGGAAGAAGTGGAAGAGATTCAATGCAAGACCTTCCAACACTTGAACATATTGCTTCTTGATAATAGGAGTATATTCCTACAAATGTCTTACACAAGATTATACAAAAATAAAACATTTCTAATATTACATAGAATCTGACCCCCCACTAGGACCGTGAGAGGTACAATATTTTAGGGATTTCTTGTTTTGAGCATTTATGCTTCTTGTTAATGGGGAGAAGATCATTGTCTAATTTTTAAACACTTGTATAGGAAGAAAAAATTTAGATATTTACCTCCTCTTCCTACAAACTAGCCTCTTCTTCCCTCTTATTTAAAGGATGGATTTTTTTATCCTTTGAAAAGGTCTCTTTTTTAAGGGTTGGATTGATGTTCTCTAAAGGCACTTGGACTAGATTTAGTTAATCATCTTCTTCTATATATTTAGCCTATGAGGACTTCAAAGCTCCATATCTTTAGCCTATGAGGACTTCAAAGCTCCATATCTATCACTCAAGAAAATATGGTTATGTGATCTAAACCTATTAGAATGTGGCCTCTTAAATAGATGATTTTTGTACTTCCTTGAAACTAGTGCGAGGCTCATTGCTCATAATTATTTTGAGAAGATGGTAGAGGGATAGGTGGAGATTGATATGTTAGATTTTCCGGATATATTTTTGTGAGATTCCCATACTCGTGGTATAAATTTCATTTAAAAGGAATGTAGTCATATTCCAAAGCCTAAAGATGGGACCATCTAGTGAAGTCAAGTTGAGTTTCGTAAGAGATTATTTTTTTTTAAATTAATTTCCACAAAAATTCACACATAATAAAATTTATTGTCCTTACCCTAATAACTAGTAATTTACCATCTTAATTTATTAACTATTGATGTGAAAATACCATCATTATAGAAAATAAGAGGAATATATGACCATCTAATATAAACGAGAGAAAAAGATATTTCCATGGTAGGATTAAAATTTGAATTCCATTGGGTGATAAACATTCCCATAGAGCCCATGAAATAAGGCTCATATCTATAGGTCAAATTATTCTCCTCGTTTATTTCAAAATAAAAAGCGAAATATCTGTTTCGATAATAGAAAATAAAAATGGGCTCATGGTCTAACCAATTTTTAGAGGTTTAAGTTATTACTGAGCCACATTTTGGTGAACTTAATAATCAAACATCTTTCTTTAGAGTATTAATGTTCTTCCTTGCAGAGGAGGAAAACCTAAAATCAAGGGAAGGGATTGTATCCAACCTTTCTACAAATATACCGACAAGGAAAAGATTCATGACCATCCACGTCAGGGTTGGAAAGAATGCTAATTGTAGAACAGATGAACACAAAAAAAAATTGCCAAGAGAATAGATTAACAAACCATTAGCAATTCGTAGCAGTAGAAAACAAATATTGAAATCCTAAGTTAGAAACACAAATTCCTAATCTACCACAAATAATAAATAAATTTACACACAACCACTACAAACAACAAGCAAGCCACAATAGTTAAAAGTGAAACACCAAATATGCAACAAAATTTCAAATACACCATGATCTCATGTAGCCCATTGCATAAATTTGTAGCAAGTGGGGAGGGGTAGTTGTGACTAGTTAACCCTAGTCAACCACTCCCTTGACATGTTTGACTCATCCATTTCACTCCATATTTAAATATCTTTAATATAATATAACTTAATATATTAATAACTTCAATAATATTTAATACAACTTTTAAAATTAATATCTTTTAAACTTTATTAATAATACTTTATGACATTATAATATAACTTGATTAATTTTATTTTAATTAGTTTAACATATATTTGGTTATATATATTATTTTAATATATATTCGTTTAATATATATATTCTCCTTTTTTCAACCATAGTTAACTATTAACTATGGTCCATCACAGTCAACCATATTCAACTATAGTCAATGATATTCACCCACCAAGGTCAGTCATAGCTAATCATTGTGACTCATATTCAACCACATTCAGCCATGATCAATCCATGTCATAATGATTGAACACAGTCAACCATGTTCAACCTTATCTATACATGGTTAACCATAACCTAAAACATGTTCTACATGGTAAAACCATAATCAAACAATGTCAAGCATAACCAATCATGTTCAACATTACTTAACCATAATCAACCATCAACAACCATAATAAACCATAAGCAACCATGGTCAACATTAGTCAACCATGGTATCCATGGTCAACCATGCCTATCTATTATTAACTTGGCCAAACATAATCTAGACCATGTTCAACATGGTCAACCAATGAGAAACATTACTGGTCATGTTCAATCTAACTTAGCTATAGTCAACCATAAGAAACCATGGTTAATCATGTCCATCCATTATTAACATAGGAAACCATAATTTAAACTATGTTCAACATTGTCAAACCTTAGTCAAAAACTATCAAGTATAGATAACCATGTTGAACATTACTTAACCATAGTCATAGGGGCTTCACTCAATGAACCTATGACATATCATGTGTGTTCATGACATATTAAACAATACCCTTAATTTGACTACATATTGGAAAATACCTCTGAAAATCACATTATTTAACCCCCTACCAATATGACCCCAATACACCTTCCTAATTTAAAAAACACCTACTTTCATTAGATATTGTAGGTATCCATTTTTTCATTAGCATTTTTTATACCCATTTATATTATTCATTAACTTTGAACTCCATTTTTTATACTTTCCAATATTAAAACCCTTTACCCCCTATATATCCCCCAATATATTATGTCATTTTCACCTCAAATATATATCTCCAATATGAACCCACGTGTTATGATATTTCTCCCCTAGTGAATCCCCTGTGACCATATTTAACCATAAGTAACCACCATAAAAAATAGTCAAACATGGTCTTCATGGTTAGCCATAGTCACTATGGTTAACCATGTACATCCGTTGCTAACATGGTCAACCAAAATGTAAAACATGTTTAACACAGTGAAGCCATGGCTGATCAATGTCAAGTATAGCCAACCATGTTCAACGTTACTTAACCATAGTCAACCATAAGAAACCATGGTCAACCATAGTATGTGTAACAATAGGCACCTATAATCAACCATATTCAACCATAATAATACATGGTCCACTATAGTAAGCCATGTTAGACCATAGTAAACCATCGTCACCCATAGCCAACCATGGCCATCCATATTCAACCATGCTTAATGGTAGACAACCATAGTTAATCTTAGTAAATCATGGATGATCATGACCAATCATTGTCAACTCCAATAAACTATGGTCACCTTGCTTAACTATGGTTAATAATAGCTCACTATAGTTGACTATATTCGACCTTGGTCAACCTTTCTCCTTGTGGTCAACTATGGATACAATGGAAAAATATGGTCAACATGGTCAACCATAGTCAACCATGTTCAATCGTAGACATCTTTAGTCACCATGGTCAATTGATACAAAACTATGTTCAACATGGACAACAAGGATCAACCGTGGTCAACATGGTCGACCATGGGCAACCATAGTTGGCCATAAACAACCATGGTTGGCCTTAGTGACATAGGTCAAACAAAGTCAACCACGGTCATATGTGGTCAATTATTGTTAATTATAGATGATAATATCAACGATGGTCAAGATGGCCAACCATATTCAACCAAGGTCAAACACGGCCAACCATAGTCAATAATGGTCAACATGGTCGAGAACGGTCGAGTGTGGTTAATTGTGGTCAACCATGTTTAGCAAGGTTTAGATGCCCAACCATGCTCAACATGGGAAGAATCATTAATACAATCTTTAAAACTAAAAAATTTAAGTTAAATAATTGTACATTATAAATTTAGTACTTAAAATAAATTTAATATTATTTTAAATGTATAAATATTTAATTTTTAATATAATATATGTTTCTATGTATGTATGTAAGTAAGTATGTATGTATTTTATGTGGTTCAAAAACCTCAGAGATTGGTGACAGCTACATCTATAGAATATTTTTACTAGGAAAATGAACCCGAACGCATCACTTCCTACCAACTCAACCACAGAGCTTGACCCCAAGAGTGTCAAGAGAATTGAACATGTGACCTCTCAATAGCAGAGATGCTTTGACAATATGGACTTGACCAATTGAGTTGACATGACCAACCCTTGGGGCTAACTTTTATAGTTATATTATAACTTAGCAATATAACTTTAATAACTATAATTATTGTAATATTGTTTGGAATGTGATTAAAAACAAATGTCAAGTAATAAATGACGTCATAATGTAATGAAAAAAAATGATTTTGCGGTGTGAGGAACAACAAATATTGTTGCAATGTCACATACAATAAATGTTATCACAATGTGACAAATAATAAACAACATTGCAATGTGACAAACAAAAAACATCATTGCAATGTGATTAACAATAAGTCTCATCAGAATTTGACAAACAAAAGACATTGTCGCAATATGAAAAACAACAAATGACATTGCAATGTGCTAACCAACCGGTGACATCGCAACATCACAAATAAGATATGTCATCAAAATATGAAAAAGAATAAATTTTGTCACAATTTGATCAATAATAATCATTGTTGCAATGTGATGCATAACAAATGACATCATAATGCGATCAACATCGAATCTCATCACGATGTCACAATGCCATAAATAAAACCATTGAAAATCATGGTTGACCATGTTTAATTGAGTCAACCATTATCTTCCCTTGGTTGATTGATCCATCATAGAGAACAAGGTCAAGCACGGTGAACATGGTCACGACAACCAACCATGTTAAAGTAAGGTCAAACATGGCCAAACCACGATTAACAATGACATACATGATCAACATGCTTGATAATGGATACCATGGTCAACCATGGTCAACATGGTTCATATGGCCAGCGATGGTCAGTCATAGTCATCTATAGGTAAATATTGGCAACCCTCTTCTACCATGTTTCACCATACTTAATGATATGTTTAGCATTGTCAACCACATATTGAGTATTGTCAAAAATGGTCGAATAAGGCCAATGATGGTGAAACATGGTTGATCAAGCTCAATCATTGTCAAACATAGTCACCAAATTTGAGTATAGGCAACCTTGTTCAACAAGCTAAACCTTGGTCAATTATATCCATTCATGCTCAATTACAGTCAACCATAGGCAACATGGTCAACCATGTTCAACCATGGTTATCATGGTCAAACCATGAATAATAATGGACAGCATGAACCTTAACATTGGCGTATTCGACAATAGTCTACCATGGTCAAATATACTCACCAAGTTTAGTCATGGTCAACCTTGTTCAACAATGTAAAATAAATATGTTGTTATATTAATGGTTGACCATGAACAAGCATGGTCAACCTCATCAACCTTGTTTAACAATTAATATAAAGTTAATGTAATCATTAATGTAACATTCATGTAATAGTGGTTAGAATTAATGTACCATAGATACATTGTTACATTAATGCTTGGCAATGGTCAAAATTAGTGAACCACAATCAACCCTCGTGAACCACTTTTTACTATAGTCAAGCTTTGTCAATAATTGTCAACCATGGTCAACTAATTCACAACATTAGTAAGATGGTTGATATATGCACATTGTTATTATTTTCCACCTTTCATAGTTAACCAGTGCCATTATAAGAGAAAAATGATATTGGTCATCATATATCAACCACTTTATCAATTGAAATATGCTAATATAAATAATTAACATTTTTTGATCTATTCTAATATTTTCAAAAATTTAAAACTTAAATGAAAATTTCATTCCAATAAAAAAATAAAAATGTTTAACACTAATGCATACCCAAGCCCATATAAAGGAACATGATATTGAAAAGATCTATTAAATATTGAAATTTACTAAAATCACATTAACATTTCAAGAGATTGTTATGATTTTTTCAAAATAATTGAATTTCATTATATTTGATTAAGGGACACTTTATTTCATTATATTAAAAAAATATTTTATTATTTTTATTTTTTATTTTTATCGAGTCTAGGTACAAAGTTATGTTGATATATCTTATACTTGTTTTTATCCTCACAAGTAGCTTCCATAAGATTTAAATATGTAAATTAGTTGAAACTAGTATGTTCCTATTCCTGCAGATTCAGCTCGGATAGAAGTGATCTTGAATCTACAAAACCTAGCAATATGCCTCCTACTGGATTGGAAACAAGACATTAATCAGGTTCTCAAAAAAAGACAACCAGACTAGCGAATCATCTTCATGATTCTCATCTTTTTCTTCATTCAAATCCACGTCGAAGGTCTAGAGTCAAATTCTCGGTTGAATGAGGTCTCCATCCACCACCTGAGTTACGACTACGTTTGATCCTTTTTCAGATTGGGAGGGTCGAGGTCATCATCGAAGCATTTAATTAATTCATATAACTAGTCAATATTTGATCTTCTTCCTCTTCCTTGAATCCTGCATTCCAATCTTCGACATTACTTGGAATCGGTTGTGAATTGAGGCATCATTGCAAAATAATTGGCATTGTGCGGAGCTTGTTAACTCTGCCAAAACG
Source organism: Pinus albicaulis (assembly GCA_034641835.2). NCBI lineage: Eukaryota > Viridiplantae > Streptophyta > Pinopsida > Pinales > Pinaceae > Pinus > Pinus albicaulis. The sequence goes on along the minus strand of CM076572.1, from coordinate 941,022,683 downwards.
ATGAAAGAGCGAAAAGGAAAATGGAGAGCGAGGATTGCTCTTCTCAAGATTACAAAATGGTTAAATAGATTACATTGGAAACATCAGCAATAAATAATTGGAATTAAACTCAACTAAACAAGACTAACTGAATCTAAACTGGGACACTTGGAATGATGGATTTGACACCTAGCAGGTGGTTGAGATTACGTTCTTTAACACTCCCCTTTAACATCAACCACATAAAAAAAATAATTAAGATACCTGTTGGTCTATGTCTCAGCGAGGCTTACAATTTTAAAAAAAAAGTTGACTTCAACTAGATTTGGTTTTCTTCTTCTCTTCTTCCAAATTCTATAGCCTCTAAATTGTTTCAGATTTTTCGCTTTATTGTATCCTTGAGAACTCTGTTTCTTCATTTGCTGTTGCAGGTCTTTTATTTTTGCAGGTTGTCTAAGCATGTTCTGGACATCTTCAAGAAATGTGGGTTGCTGCCACATATTTTCTTCTGTAGTGCTTTTTTCATCATCAATCTTCTGTAACATAGGATTAGAATAATATCTTATCTCTTCAAAACTCCAACGCATCAAAATTTCATTGACATGTTCGTCATGTATGTCGTCTTCAACATTCTTATCTATGGCTTCTATGTAAATCTCAGCTAGACATGATGTTGCAAGCCATGTTTCAATAAACTTTAACTCTTCTTCATAATCAATCTGTGTACCTGCACATTTGAAATCAATATTAGAATAAAAATTATTTTCAGAACAACATTGGTTCTGGTCGTTTTGCTTTGCAGTGAGAGCTTTCTTCTGTTGTTTTTCATTTTCTGCTTATGCCTCAATCTCTGTTTCTGCATTCCCTTTGCAGACTTCTTTCTTTACTTATGTCTCTGATTCTTTCTCTGTTTCTTCCTTCTGCTCTGCAATGAGAGCTTTCTATTGTTGCTCTTCCTTTGATGCATCTTCATTTGTCTTTGTCTTTGTCTTTGCATTTTTCTTTGCCTTTATGTCTGTCTCTGTCTTTTCACCACTAACCTGTGCTGCTGCAAATAGGTTCTGTTCCACTAACTGAAGTGGGATTATCTCACCAAATAGCATCATGTCAATATCTTGTTTTTGTTGCATCATTTGCAAGCAGCCATCATTAGCCAAAAATTCATTATCAAATTTAACATCAACCATATAAATCATTGGATTTACCATTTCATCACCAAGCTCTGTCGCTGGTATCATTAAAACTTCATCAGCAATCTCTGTTGCTAGAATCTTTAGATCTTCGTCAGCAAGCTCTGTTGCTGGATTCTCTTCATCCGCTTCTGGCCATGCACAATGGGATTCACGAGAATCTTCATGCTACTTCTCTGCTTCATCTGCACTTTCTTTGCAGACATCAGCCACCTGTGACTGCGCACAATGGGATTCAACAATCTCTTCATTTCGTTGTAGATCTGCTCCTACAAATCCACCTTCATCTTCATATTCAAATCTCCCCTTTGCTTCAATGCTCCCCCTTGTACCAAAACATCTGTCAAGGGTATCCCATGCCTCCTTAGCTTTCTTGGAATCTAAGAATAAGGGAAGTATACTTTCATCGACTGATCCTTTTATGCATATTCATGCATAGGCATCTTCTTGCCTCTTGATTTCCAGATCTAGAAAGATCTCGAACATAATTTTCTTTTCCTTTAGCCTCTTGGCTTTTCCCATGACTTCATTGCTTGGCTTCCACAAACATACGAGTCTACTTGTGCATCAAATAACTTGCTTCTAAAAAATTATTTTCTTGAAAAATCTATTTAAGATTCTCTTTCAACGAGGCTCTCCACATTACTTATTTTAAATTTCTAAAAAAAACTTAAACTTTCACTTTCATCTCACATCACAACTTTAAGTTTTTAATTTAAAAAAACCTTTAAAAAAAATTCTTTTCTTTTTAAATCCTTTCACATCTATTTTTAAAAAATAAGCTTCCTTCAATTTTACAAAATGACACTTTCTTTTGAAAAAACCTTTTCACATTTTAAGAAAACTTTTCCTTTCATAAATTTAAAGTTTTTATAAAAACCTTTAATAAAAAACATTTTTCTTCATGTAGAAATGGGCCAACTCCTTTTTCGTATCACGTGGAGATTTCTTGCCATGCATTCTTTTTTTTTAAACTTTGAATACGTTGACCTTCATTCGATATTCTTCACTGGGTATTCGTAAATCATAAAAAAAATCTTAACCCAATTGCACCATCACGGATTTGGATTTGTTGGAAAAATTAAGCAATGCAATTGGCTCCACGAACCAATTAACCTTAACGCAGGTGATCTACACTTAGTTGTTCCACGAACCAATTCACCTTAACGTAGATTCTCCTTCGTATAAAGCTTAACCTTATTGGCGCGGTCGACGCAAACAAACGCGACTCACTTAACAATTGTACCAAATATTGTAAAGGAAACGCCCTAAAAAAATCCGAGAAAAATTGTGACATATAAAAAATTATTGAAGATAAAAAAATTCTATGGAGAAATATTATAAATAATCTTCTCTAAACATAATATTATCCCATTACATCATAGATTGACATCATCAAAATATTTCTGCATCAAATTTCTTGCATAGCTCGTCATACTTTTGTAATGAGTGAATTTTCACAAATTTCGCCTTCCAATTCTCATTAGTTTCAGAGGTTTCAAAGTAATATGTCCATCATTTTCCTTAAATTTCAAAGAGAAATAGTACCATATCACCACATTTTCATCCAATGCCCTACATATATCACTAGCCACACCAATAGTAATAGCGCAAATCTGGTATTATGCGGTGTTATATTAAAATATAATTAAGTAAAATACAATAAAAGAAAAAATTGCATTTGATAAATGGTTCATATAACTCAAGGTTGGAAGATTAAGTGGTGTTAGATTAAAATATAGTTAAGTAAAATACGATAAAATAAAATATTGCAATTGATAAATGGCTCATAGAACTCAGGGTTTTAGATCAAAATATATTTAAGTAAGATACAATAAAATAAAAGTTAAATGCAATTCATAAATGGCTCATAGAATCACCATCTTCATCCATGCACGTGAATGGAAGATTATGTGGTGTTACATTAAAATGCAATTAATTAAAATACAATAAAAGAAAAGATTACAATTGATAAATGGCTCAAAGAATTCAAGGTTGGAAAATTATATTGTATTATATTAAAGTATAATTAAGTAAAATACAATAAAATAAAAGATTTTAATTGATAAATGACTCATAGAACTCAAGGTTTTCATCAGCGTCTTAATCCATGGCATGAAAATGTAAGATTACGCATCGATGGAGAGGAACTTTTAGAACAATCGCACTACTGATGTAGAATGGTGATAAAACTTTTAGAACAATCCATCATTTAATTTTAGTTACACTTTAATCTACTATAAATTCTAAAAATTTCTATTAATAAAGCAATAAAAATTATCTCTACCTTCTTGTTATTCTCTCCTTGCATTTAATAGAATTAATTGACCCAAAACTAAAAAACACTAAACTTTAGAGGTTTATTAGTTGTGTGTAGGTGGAATCTCCTTGAATTCTACTTAAAACAAATAGTACCAATGTCCCAAGGTTATAATGAAATTTTTGTTCCAAAAATATCTTTTATCCTGAACATTAAATAACTTGAATTATTTAAAATCCATCATCTTTGATAATATTAAAAAGATGCTCTACCACATTTATAAATAATGATTAATTACATTAAATATAGCCAAGAAGAAAATTAATATAGTCAAGATTAGAACGAACTCTCATGAGCTCCATAGTGAAACAGACAATTGGACAGTTCCAAAATGTCATGGATGGAAAGGATCTACCATCTTTATGAGAATATGAACACGAGGATGAAAATCACTTCCTCTTAGAGTGTCCCGCATACAACCACATTAGAGCTCAATTTCATAATCTTTGTTGCAATACTGACTTTCCTAGCTTTTTAAGATGTCAAAATTATAGTGAGCTTCGAAGGCTTCTCTCCAAGCTTTTTGAACATAGGAATAAAATCTTAGATCAAATTAAATAACTCTTTTCTTTAAGTCCCATAGACTAAATATTGGTCTCAGTAGATGTTAACCATCATCATCATCATATTAACTTTATCTAAATATTAAAAAAATTAAAATATAAAAATTACAATAATAAAAATCAGAAAATAAAATAAATAAATAACTAAATTAAAATTTATTATTTAAGTGAAAAACATATTTTTCTTTTTTGGATCGTGTTGGGAAGTTTGAAAAAAGAGATATAATTGTGATAGTAACATAAATACTTAAACAAACCATGGCTAGAGAGTTATAATTGTGGCAACAACATAGATACTTACTATCATAACTATCCAGATCCAACAATTTTAAGCGATTCGAGGTCGTTTCTTTAAGACTCTTAAATCTCGAAAATCTCAGATGATAAAGTGTGTTTCGAGTATACCATTCTTAAAACCCTAAGATGATACAGTACTATCATTGCTTTTGTCTTTGACTTATTCATAGATTTATTAAATGAAAATAAAAATATTATGATATTTGATATTTAAAATAAGAAGATATTGGTTTATTGTAAGGTATTTAATATTTATTTTAATATCAGATTATGATTTTAGATTTTTGAGATTAATTGAAAAATATTTAATATTTTTAATATAATATTATAATATAATTTTTAAGTTTTATTTGCTTTTTCTCACTACTCTCCATTGCCTTTGCTGGCTGACTTTGTTTATGAATCTTCATGGTCTTCTTTTATATGCTCTACCATGTTTTCTCTGGATTAAGAATCACACCATAGGTAAGAGTTAAAAATTTTACAATATTTTTTTTTTTTTTTAAATGACTAACCATGTTAATGGAACAACCAAATCATTCATCTAAAAAACTTGCAAATAAATATGTTGTAATTATAAATGATTGATATTATAAAACTTCACCATAATAAGAAATTATAAAATAAGATGTTAAAAACAGTGGATTGAATATAACTAAACTATTTCTTAGAACGAGTATTATCTTATACAGTCTGGCAAAAACAGATGCATTCGTTTTTAGCTCATATAAATAACAGTGATAGTTACTATAAAAAATTTTAAATATCTAATTACAAATATCCATGTGGGTAAATATTTATTCCACCGATGGTCCTCTAAATAGGTAGACTGCACCAACAGTGGGCTGAATACAACTAATTTTTTTTTTTTTCTCTATGATAAGAGAGAATGTAAGAATATATCATGTTGTCCCTTGCCATTGATTCGGTTATGAGAAGTCATTGATGCACTTTTGAGAGATGAAAAAGGATGAAAAGGTAGAATGAGATGTAATACAAAACGTAGAGGAGCATAGGACCACAGTGCTGATCATTGAATGCCAACGTCAATGAAACTTTGGTTTCTTGCATCTTGAGAATCCCTGCCCAAGCAAGAGAAGATGGGTCACATTCGATCGTCCCGGCCAGCATATTCAACTATTCTTCCCAAGTAAACCAAACGGGAGGAAAACCAAACTCGGGAGGAAGAGGCTCGCAACCTCTGAGCAAGCTTCTGTGCAGCGGTGGCCTATCACTATAACTGTACCGAATTGTAACTGACGATACCGGTTTTTTAATATGGCGACATGAGTTATTTCAATCCCCTAACACCAAAACAAAGCCTACAACGATTATGTCCGAAACAAATATGTGGCTTGGGAGGCGTCGGATATGTTTGAATCTGAAATTTTATTTTCCTTTACTGGATTTAACTCCCTTTTCTTAAAAAAAATGAAATTCAGAAGAGAGCTCAATATAAGTGAAAAATAAAAATAAAAAAATAAAACTGCATATATATAGAATTTTAAAGAAAATGGTGAATTCTAGAGAGCGTGCGTCACACAATTAGACATTCAATTACATTAAATTTAAATTACATTACACATAGAAGAAGGAAACTGATTCACCGAACTTTTACAACAGGAACCACACCAGGATCTTCCTAACGCTGGTTTGCTGGTCCACATCTGAACTGTTTCAACATACAAAATCAATCGAGCCTTAGTTGATACGCCTATATATATTTCTATTAATGAAATCCACGTCTGCAGAAAAAAAAACAGAAAGTACCGAATTTATCCATCCTGGATATCGCTAAGAAATGAAAAGTCGTTTGGAACTTGGCCAAGAGAAACCAGAAATATGGAGCTTGCCGCGTGCCTCCATGTCAGCAGCCGGTTCACCACAACCTCCACGACATTGAAACGCAGATCGTGTGCCTTAATAATCACCAGAAGCGGCGGTCTTCACCTCAGTTTGCTGCTACTGGATACACTTACTCCGCTGCCAGATATGCTTCTGGATAATCTAGCTTGAATGGGTTAGAAACTATTGTGGCTGGATATGGATCACGGAACATGATATGCTGCTGAGTATCAATATCGATATGAAGAGGATGTTATGCCTAGACCTTGCTGGTGAGATGAAATTTTAGTTCTTGTTGGAATGACACAAAGAAACTTATTATTTTATAGTTAGATGGAAGAGACATTACTAGGGTTTGGTGAGTTATTTAGGTAATTGGCAGATTCTAAATGAATGAGGCATGGATCTAATGGCCTAAAACATTTTAATCGTCTAACATTTAATCCAATAACGCAGAGAAACAAAGTTACAGCTAGAAGAATTGTTTAAAAAAAAAATGACTACAATTATTGTTCAAATGGTATTTTATACATTCTATTGTTCAAATGGTATGATAAGGAATGGTTGAGTTAATTTGTTGTTTGAAATTAATTTAACACTTCAATATGAGAAGTTTGAGATGGATAAAAAATAAATAAATAATTCTAATATTTGATTGGCTTCCTATTGAACCCAACCATTGTGTAGTGTGTGATTCCTATTGTGCCCTCTTTGGTTGGCTTCCTATTGTAGTGCTGTGTTGTTCTGTCCCTTTTGTATCTTTACCTAGTAAGTTTTTGATGAAGGTAATAAGTTATTGATGATGAAAGGAAGTTATGAGGCTTCGGATGATTTCTTTATGGATATTCATTTTGTTTACTTTTAGGTATGCTAAATTTAATTTATTCTTTATGATATGCATAAAAATATTGTTGGAATGGTGTGATAATTACTGGTTGAGTTAAGTTGCTCTTTGAAATTAAGTATTGTTGGAATTGTGTGATAATTAGTGGTCGAGTTAATTTTCTGTAGGAAAATAATTTTGAAATTCAATTAGAAGAGTTTGAAACTGATAGAAAGTCAATCAAGAAATGCAATATTTCATTTAATTTTACTGGATTCTATATTCTATTTTTCAAAAATTGAATGACCATGGAAATGAATGATAGAAACTCACAAAACATTAATAGAAATAAGTGAAACTGTAGTGTTATTACTTGCCTGTTCCATATGGTTTTTAAACTATTCTACATTTTCTCACGAACACTTTTATGATTAATTTCATCTTTGAACACTACCTTTTGTTTTTGAGCCATTTTGTAGAACTGCAACGGATAATATATGGCTTCAGTGCATGAGATATGAGATAGAAGGCACCATGATAAAATTACTAAAACGTAATTTGAAGAAATTTTTTTATAGATGGTTTTCTTTGAGAGCATTTTGAAGAACTTTACGTTTTGAGAGCATTTTGACGGACTTTACTTTATAGAAGGGAGAAGATGGTCTCTTTTGAGAGCATTATGAAGTACTTTGCTTTATAGAGCGGAGGAGATGGTATGTTTTGAGAGTATTATGAAGTAGCTTACTTTATAGAGAGAAAATTCTAGATGTACAAAATTTTAAAATAATTAGGTTGTCAAATATATTTTGATAAATTTCTAATTAATTGTAAAATTTATAAAATAATTATATTATTTTGATTAATGATGGTTGGAATCGTATTTTATTTTTAATTTAATTTTTCAATGACAATTATTTCAATTCTATATGGGGTCCTTTGGATTATAAATAAAGGTGTAGACTACTCTGTAATGGTTCGAGGAAGGTGGCTTGAAAGTTTAAAAACAAAGAAATAAAGTTGGTTATTTCTTTATTTATTTTTTAGAGCTGGTTATGTTGTTAATTTTTGTTTTTATGTTTAAGATAAATGATATATGAGTTAACATGTGAAAATTTTCTATTTTATTTAATAGTAAAAAGTGATTTTTATCTTGCATATTTTTAAGAAGAAAAGGTGAATATTATTTATGAGTAAAGTTATCAGTAATAAATTTATTTTATTTATTGAAATTTAGTTTTAATGAATCTTCCTTACGTTGGTTCGTTGGTCCACACCTGAACTGTTTCTCCATACAAAATCAAACGAGTCTTATTTGATACATCAATATATATTTCTATTAATGAAATCCATGTTTGAAAAAAGAAGAAGCAGAGAGTACCGAATTTATTCATTCTGAACATCGCTAGGGAATGAAATTTTCTTTGAAACTTGGCCAATAGAAACCAGAAATATAAAGCGTGCCCCCATGTCAGCAGCCATGTCAGCAGCCGGTTCACCACAACCTCCACGGCATTGAAACGTAGATCGTGTGCAATAATAATCAACAGAAACTGTGGTCTTCAGGTTTTCACCTCAATTTGCTGCTACTGGATATAGTTACTCCGCTGTCGGTTATGCTTCTTGATAATCTGGCTTGAATGGATCAAAAGCTATTGTGGCTGGATATGGTTCACGGAACTTGATATGCTATTAGGTATCAATATCGATATGAAAAGGATGTTATGTCTGGACTTTGTTAGTGAGATGAAATTTTAGTTCATGTTAGAATGATAGAGACAGTTATTATTTCATAGTTAGGTGAAAGAGACATTAACAAGGTTTGATAAGTTACTTAGGTAGTTAGCAGAGCCAAAATGAAGGAGACATAAATCTAATGAGCTAAAACATTTCAATCGGTCTAATATTTAATCTAATAATTCAAATAAAACACCTTACAACGTAATTATTAAAAAAACTATATGATAAATAATAATAATATTACAACAAAAATATTTCAATTTAAAATATTATTCTATTAATATTATTTTCTTGGATAAAAACAACATATATTTGAAAGTACAACGTTAGAAACTAATTTTTTAAAATCAATATTGATTACCAATAGCATCTCTAGTTTTTTGGTGTTAGGAAACAAAAACAAAAAAAAGGGATTAAAATAAGCATTAATCCATGAGTAAAGTGCCTAGATGAATACACTTAACCTTGTTCTTTTCCAGCCATCTTTCTTTGAATTGTAATCTGTTTTGACTTTCAGCTTCCATTGACGGGCTGAACCAATTCATATTATCAAATTGCGTTTTACTTGTCATAAGTGTAGGTTGAAATTCAATGGCGTCATTTTCCATTTTTATATGATACGAACATCATTCGTTTTGATGGATGCAATTTCCCAGTACTTTAATTTTCAAACGTCTCTATCATGCTCAGCATTTTTAACAGACGCCGTGGTGGTTGCCATTTTTAAAACTTCTGTTTGTCGTTTCCAAAACTCTGGATATTTTGAAAATTTTCTGCATACTGCTTAGATAACGAGACAATTATATTTATATTCTGGATCCCTTTGATTCTTTCCGTGTAATGGGATAAACATTTTCATTCTTTCTTGGATAAACATTTATATAGGACTTGGACTGAACGAATAAAAGGGAAATTTGGTTGAGGTTGTTTGATGAAATTGTTCGAACCTAGGTGTCCCAAATTCCCCCTTTCATTTAATTTCATTTAATATATATATATATATTCGTGCCATTCTGCCGTATCTATCCACACGCTTGAGAATATGGCTCTATGAGCCGGAACGCCGTCATATGAATTTAGGCAGACTTTTCATACCCGTCATAAAAGGCGTTTTCTAAATATTATATGTTTTGGTGTTATGGGTTGATTTTTATGTTTTTTCTCTCCATTTATTGTTGCTTGGGCGGTTTAAAATGTATTTTTAATGTTTAAATAAATCGAGTTTCTTGGATTAGAGTTTACAGCTCAACCTTTATGATTTTACGAAAGGAATCGGCTAATTTTAAACAAATTCAACAGAAAAATATAGCTTTAAAAACTCCAAAAATATATAACAAATAAACTAATGTATAAGAGATAAACTAAGACGCATTGTGTTTTTTCTGAAATGGCCCCATTAAACATGGTATATGTTTATAACAGATCCTTCGAAATAATTCAGATCACAAAAGCAATCACCCTAAACGAAATATGCCACAGAAAAACAACTCAAAAGCCGTGCTGGTATAGAAGTTGCATATCGTGGGATAACAAGGATTCAAAGCGTTTGTATTCTCCATGGTTTCAAAAATCAATTTTTCTTTCAACCTTGGTAGCTGCTGCAATTTTGATGCAAAAGCATCTAGACGTATCTTTAAAAGGAAATTGGGTATTTTCAAACAGGAAATTTCTGAAATTCTTCCTAAAAATCTAGAACTTATAAAAACATTAAAAAAACTTATATTTTTAAATTGTGTAAAATCTCTAGAAAAATGTGGTATTTAAGATAAGAATAGTTTTGAAAATATGAAATTGTCATAAAAATCTAGCTTTATACAAGTCCATTTTTCCTTTATACAAGTCCAATCGATTTTATCTTAGTGGATTTGAACAAACCAGTTCATTGAATGTAATATGTATATATTAATCATGAAATCTAATGACAAGGATAGAGTGTGTTTGAGTGTGCGAGTTTGGAGAAATGTGGAGTATGAATAAATGTCTAAATAAATATATAATTACCCTAAATATATACATATGAATTTGGTTTTCATAATGAAATTTTTACATACTTGTGGATTGTGTAGTATATCTACATATATGTTAATAAATGTCTTTATATATCTATAATAGTTAACTGAATGAGTAATTACATTTCTTTAAAGTTTTTGGTATTTTTAAGATTGGAAATTGGCGTAAAAATAGCAAGAAGAGGCAAATTTTAACTGATATCTCTAATTCAAGCCATTGTAACTTTGCCCTTGTAATTTTGGAATTTAAAGGCGTGTTGAATTTTACATCTCATTCTGAATTTGAAATTTCATTTTGAAATTTAAAAGTGTGTTCAAATTTGAATTTGAAATTGCGATCTGAATTCTCCTGTATTTCAAAGTATAATTTTTCTTTAAAACCGGCTAGTTACAATTTTAAATTATATATGTAATTCAACGGATTGTAATTTTGGATTTTAGAGGTGTTGTTTTTTAATTCTCACCCAGGGTATGAAAATTGTAACTTTAGATTGTAAAAGTGCGTTGAATTTGAATTCTCATCCGGTATATTAAGATTGCGATCTATATTCTCCATGATTTTAAAGCATAATTTTTGGGTGCTTACAATGTTAAGTTATTGGCTATTGGCACCCATTGTAATTTTGGGATTTAATGGTGTTTTCTTTGAATTCTCACCCAAAATATTGAAATTGCAGTTTAGATCGACGTCTCTTAAAAGAAAAGATCTCTGTATGGTTCGGACAAGGTTGCCTCGCAAACTAATAACAAAGAAAATCTAATACGCAATTCCCTGTTATCAACGTCTACGTGGCTTATCACGAACCATTAAAAAGAAAAAAGAAAAAAAATCTAATACGCAATTTCCAACTGGTGTTATAATAAATTTTGGCGTCATTACACATCATTATGAAATTATTTAATATATCTTGCAGATATATAAAGAAATAAGGAAGAAAAAATCAACATGAATTTATAATTTAAATGTGTTTGTGTTAAAGATAATGGAGAAATTTAATTTGAGAGAGTCTGTTCATCAGAACTTTAAATTAAGAGTTTGTTCCTATTTCTTAGGTATTGGTTCTAACTTTCCTATATGCATGTAAGTGATGTATTGTTTGATATTTAATAAGAATGTAGAGCGACTTGCGAACACACTCCTTCCTGGTGCAGTCTCTCAGAGTAGAGCTAATCAGTACAATTTCATTAATTTAATCTGTCATTTTATCATGGCATCAGAGCTTAGGATGGGAGGCATGTGTGTTGTTTGTTAATTGACGCTGAGAGAAGAAGTTTGAAATACAGGAACACGTCCTTTGCCTGATACGTGGTGTGTTGGAGCGGCCTGGGTGTTGCTGTGGAATGTTTGGCGTGGCTGCTACATGGATCGTTGTGGAGGGATTAATGGATCGAGGCGTTGTGTAATATCCAAAATGGAAATAAACACCAATACAAGCACATAAGCAAAGACATGTAGCAACTAGAGGCAAATCATAAGGAAAACAAACAATATGGAGAACGATGAGCCATTTTATTAATTCTGAGAAATGGAAACGAGTACAGAGGTGATCAGAATGATGGCACCTCGGCTTGCACTAGGCAAGCGTAGAAAGACTCTCAGGAAACGACCCGAAATGGCTACTCCCTCTGGATTGCGTTATCTCCAAAGCTCTTGCTACTGCTACTATGCTGCTGCTACTGCTGGAATGAACTGAATCTTTGGGGTTGCTCCCCACCTCGGAAAATTCTGAAAATTCGGAAATGGCCTCTACTCCCAAAACCCAGAAAAACCAAGAAAACTTTTCAGAAATGGCCGACCCCCGAAAATGGCTCCCTTGAGGCACTACCCTATTCCTCAAGGAGGGATGCTAGCTCTGAATGATCTACTCAAATAATGGCCCCTGAATCCACCAAAATGCTGGAATATGGAAGGGATGGTCCCTTATCCACTATCCTGGGTTGAATCCACCAACAAATCCTCAATCCGGAACCACCTCCTCTCAAGACTGCGTCCTCCCTCTCACTAACTATGATGTCTCTCTGAGTGGATGCTCCTCCCGTGCTAGCTGCAACTCTCTCCAACAAAAAAAGGGTGAAACTCCTCACCCGAGCAGGCACTCCAAGTCCCCCAGGGCTGAGGTTGGGATTTCCGAGTGGAGACACCTGATGTACTGAACAGTACGTGCAGACTTTGCTAAACAGAGAGCGTGCTCAATGTCAGAAGACAAATCTCAAAGATGCATAATCAGAATGAGAGAATGAGGAGCCTCTTCCCCTTTTTATGCTTTGAGAACCTTGTTCTCACCCGAGCCGCACCAAACTGCGTTGTCCCTCTTGGCCCACACTGTCCCTCTCTCACTGCGTTGTCATGGGCTCACGCTGCCACTTCTTCCCTGTGTGCCCCACGCTGCCAAATAATTATATGCTCAAGTGAATTTAGGGAATGTTTATTTCCTAACTGTAGGTTGCATGTCTCATCACCCACTTTATTAACTGAATTAACTTTAGAAAATAAAAACTAGAAAAAATTAATATTACCAATTAGCTGCTGCTAAATGGGATTATTATAGTCCTCCCAGCCAAAAATTGCTTGTCCTCAAGCAATGCTTGAATAAGCCTCCTCTCTAGCTGATGCTCCCCACCGTCACTACAAAATGTGTCTGGGTCTTAGATGTGCCACGGAATCCCTGTCCTCTGTATCACACTGATATGAAGCAATCTCTCAATGCCAGGATCCCAAGCCATCCTGTCCAAAATGAAGCTCCACTTGCTCCACCCACCATCCTGCTATGCTAATGAAGTCCCCCACTTTATCAGTGACTCGCTAAAGCCCGATGGAAGATATAGATAATCTCCCCATGTAGTATACAACTCACCCATAGAGGTTTTTAAGCTTTGTAGAGCTGTAATGCTCAAGTCCCCTGCTAATCTCGTAGAGGTACCACCATGTTGATGTTGCGCTACTATGATCATGAGATACTCCCCGTCATGCGCAGACTGTATCCCCCTCTCCTTAGACCTAGTGGCAGGAGATCTATGAGAGAAAAGCTCATCCTACCTAGGCAGCCATGATGCCAATACCTACCCCTCCGAATGCAGCTTTGAATCTATGCAGCAATAGAGAAAGTCTTCCTTGCCATCCGATGAAGTCCTCCATGTACCCCCATGTGCCAACCCAAAAGTGAACTAGATCACTCTTTGTCTTGACTCCGACCATCATGAGACAGAATGGGCTATCAATCGACTGAATCTCTGCATCCCATAGTAAGACCTGCTGCACCATAGCTCTGATAACTGCGGGAATCCCTCTGTGCCTCATCTCTAGTCCCCGCTCTTGACTAATATAGAGGGTCCATATATCATGTGAAAATAAGATGCATGCTAACCTGCCCTATGTATGCCACTGTGTAGTACCGATAATCGCTGGAAGCCATATGTGAAAAATAGTCACCCCCTGAATGCAATCAATAGATGGATATCTGATACTCGCAATTGACTCAAGGTATCTAGATCCCTCTTATACCTGCCAACCATCTCCATTGGGTATGCCATCCACCCTCTCGATAATGTGTCGATATATTGTCTGGAACCCAGACGCATACTGGGATGCTATCTCTGCTGTACCTAGTATCCTCTGTTCATGCATGGTCTCGACATGCCCTAAGAAAAGAGTGACACATGTCTCCCTCATGACCCGCTCCCTAGGCGTAGGCTCAACGATGACTGATGTGCCACCCCTATAGTGGATCATCTCATCTCCTCACCTGTGGCTATCAACTAGTGCACCAACCCAGTGCCACTGTTGAGAATTCTCTCCCCTAGTGTGCCGAGTGTCATCCAAATATCTTGGGTGAGCCTCGCGTACCCCGCTGCTCATGCCCAGAGTGCCAAAGGACAACAATCGAATCGACTGTTCCCGTGAGTGATGTAGAAGAGGGTCAAGCGCGTGAGTCCACACAGATATTGTCAAGTATTGCTCATCTGTCTCCCCATCGATCCTGGGTGAACTATCCCCAAAGGTATGCCCGGTGTCTCTGTCTGTGAGTCTCTCTGGAGGCAATACTCTAAGACCCTTCTTTGCAGCACCGTACACCCTCGCATACCACCAATCATCTATGTACTCCTCAACATGCCACTGCACACTGAGGCATACCCCTTTACACCGTTGGATACCCCCTGCTACTGTTGTACCACCCTGTACCGTCTCATGCCTTGTCTGTGTCATGGCACCAGTCACTCCTCGCGTGTTCTCAATGTGATGTAGGACACTCCTACTCCACAATGCAGTCCCACACACTACGGTACACCACCATGCAACTCCATCTCCACCAGTAGTCCATTGCTCAATGCTAGATGCTCCCACACATCCTTGGATGTGATGGCCTAGAGTTGTGTCTCTACATGTCGGACCGCCCAAATCAGTATCATCACCTCCACCGTCAAATCGCTATACCCACCGATGAATGTATCATCACTCCAAACCCTCCCTGAGGGGTCCAAGAAGTGAATCTCCATATGTGTTAGTAGTGATACCACCACTGCTCGGCTCTGCTGCGACCTCTGTGCCCCACACAAAGGTGAAGAATCCTTGGCTCCATACAAGGCACCATCTTGTGGACTGCCAATGCCACATCCTCCGAGAAGCTCTTGCCAAGGTATGTTGATCACCCTGTGACCCCGCATAGAAGTGTTATACCAAGACAACCTAGGGAGTCTGCTCATAAATTGGTTGGCTACTGGCGCTAACTGAAACTCCACTAGCGAATGTGCACGCTTAAGTGCTAGGCCAACTCTACCCTCCAAGACATAGTCAACCGACCTGCCTAGGAAACGACAAGTAGTCCCCCCTGGATCCCAATGCCAGTCTGGGGTTCCTGTATTCCCAGCACCTAAAAACTCCTGCTGAACTACACCCCGGTCCACCACTATCTCCGTAACCTAGTCCATCAGGTACCAACACAAAATCTCCCGCCATCCAACCTCAACATGTGGATGCTACACCCTGTGCAATTTCGATCATCTCATCCCGCTATCCAAGTCAACGTATGAGATCTAACTAGGTGGCTCAGTCTCTCTCTCTTCAATGGAAAGAGGTGACCCAAAAATGCTGCTAGCCCCGTCTATGCATGCCTTAAGGGAGCTGCTCTGACACTCCAATGTGCCCTCTATTTGTACCATTAGCGAATCCAGCCATTCCCCAATGTGGGCCAACTTAGTCGCTGACTCGGCACAAACCACTCTCATGCCCTATAGCTCCTCATCTGTAAAAAAATAGCCTCTTGTACTGATGTGGCCTTCCCTTTCTAAACTAGAAGGTCGGCTCGAAGCTGATGACACCGTTGTGTGCGACCATCATCCAAGACCTTTGTATCTCCTAGTGCCTCATCAAAGGTGGATACATCTCCTGGCACCTCACCCATCTCTCGCGCACTGCTACCACCCGAAGACTCGGACACACCCCAGTCATCACCTCAATGGATGGCACTACTGGGGTAAGCTCTACTCTCTCTACTAAGATGTCAATTGATATGGTCAAAGAAGTCTTCAACATAGGTGACCCCTGCGTCATACTAGGTGTATCCACACGCTCCCAATGATCCTGTGTGCCCCCATCCTCCAAGTTCAAGGTAGCCATTTTGATGGCTTCCCCCCTCCATTATTTGGTCAAGCTGGAAAGAGGTATCCAGCTTTTCCACCCGATCCCGAACCGTGAAATCAGGGGATCCATCATACGTGGGAAAAAGTGTCCTCCCAGTGGTATGCTCCAACTCTGAACTCTGCATGCTAGACCCCCCACTGTTCCTTCCTTCTTCATCCTGCCCGAGCTAACAATAATATCTAACGGGCAAAGCTGCTCTGAAGTTTTCCCCCATGGATTGCCATTTGAGAAAATAATCTCCCAATGGGTATATGATCATGCCACCTACCTTTCTCACTCGGTACTTGAGGTAAGAATGTAGGCATCGTGCAACAGGGGGGTGTGTGTGATGCTACCTACTATGCTATGGGGTGCTCCTGTAAATGATGACACGTTCCTGAGCCCTCTCCAACATGAAAACCCCTTGGGGTCTCGCACTGTCTAGATTCTGTCGTGAATCTCTACCCCATCTCCTCTATCTGCCTTGAAAAATCCTGCACTGATTTGAGGAGGAGTTCCCCGAACTCCTTCCCGGAATCTCTTTCCTCTGCCATTGGTTCCTCTTCCTCTGCATCCACCACTGGAACGTTGTCTCCTTTCCCGAAAGTGGGCTCTAACCTCTGCTCTTGGTATTTATACTTCCTTCCCCGGTAAGCGATGTAAGGTTTTCCTGCTATTGTCATAGACAATCTGCTCCACAGGCTGAGCCAAGTCTATGAGCTCTGATACCACTATAATATACCAAATGGAAATAAACAGCAATAGAAGCACATAAACAAATACATGCAGCAACTAGAGACAAATCATAAGGAAAAAAAACAATATGGAGAATGCTGAGCCATTTTATTAATTCTAAGAAATTGAAATGAGTACAGAGGTGATCAGAATGATGGCACCTCGGCTTGCACTAGGCAAGTGTAGAAAGACTCTCAGGAAATGACCTGGAATGGTTGCTCCCTCTGGACTGTGTTATCTCCAAAGTTGTTGCTACTGCTACTGTGCTGTTGCTACTGCTGGAATGAACTAAATATTTGGGGCTACTCCCCACCTCATAAAATTTTGAAAATGCGAGAATGGCCTCTACTCCCAAAACCCAGAAAAACCCAGAAAGTGTTTCATAAATGGCCAACCCCCGAAAATGGCTCCCTTGAGGCACTACCCTACTCCTCAAGGAGGGACGTTGGATCTGAATGATCTACTCCAAATAATGGCCCCTGACTCCACCAAAATGATAGAATAGGTAAGGGTTGGTCCCTTACCCACTATCCTGGGCTGAATTCACCAAAAAATCCCCAATCTGGAACCACCTCCTCTCAAGACTGCGTCCTCCCTCTCACTGACTGTGATATCTCTCTGAGTGGATGCTCCTCCCGTGGTAACTACAACTCTCTCCGGAAAAGCAAGGGTCAAACTCCTCACCTGAGCAGGCACTCGAAGTCCCCCAGGGTTGAGGTTGGGATCTCCGAGCGGAGACACTCGATGTACTAAACAGTACGTGCAAACTTTGTTAAACAACAAGCGTGGTCAATGTCAGAAGAAAAATCTCAAAGATGCATAATCAGAATGAGAGAATGATTCTCTTCCCCTTTTTATGCTTTGAGAGCCTTGCTCTCACCTGGGCCCCACCAAACTGCGTTGTCCCTCTTGGCCCATGCTGTCCCTCTCTCACTGCGCTGTCATGGGCTCACGCTGCCACTTATTCCTCCTGGGCCCCACGCTGCCAAATAATTATATGCTCAAGTGACTTTAGGGAATGTTTATTTCCTAACTATAGGTTGCATGTCTCATCACCCACTTTATTGACTGATTTAACTTTAGAAAAGCAAAACTGGAAAAAATTAATATTACCAATTAGCTGTTGCTAAATGGGATTATTATAGTCCTCCCTAACAAAAATTGCTTGTCCTCAAGCAATGCCTGAACAAGCCTCCTCTCTCGCTGATGCTCCCCACCGTCACTGCAAAATGTGCCTGGGTCCGAGATGCGCCACAAAATCTTCCCTGTCCTCTGAATCACCCTGATATGAAGGGATCTCTCAATGCTAGGATCCCAAGCCATCCTGTCCAAAATGAAGCTCCACCTGCTCCACCCACCATCCTGCTATGCAAATGAAGTCCCCCACTTCATCAGTGACTCGCTAAAGCCTAATGGAAGATATAGAAAATCTCCCCATGTGGTATACAGATCACCCATAGAGGGTGTCAAGTTGTGTAGAGCTGTAATGCTAAAGTCCCCTGCTAATCTCGTAGAGGTACCACCATGCTGATGCTACGCTACTCTGATCATGAGATACTCCTCGTCATGCGCACACTGTATCCCCCTCTCTTGAGACCTAGTGGCAGGAGATCTATGAGAGAAAAGCTCATCCGACCCAGGCATCGCCATGATGCCAATACCTACCCCTCTGAATGCAGCTCTGAATCTATGCAGCAACAGAGAAAGTCTACCTTGAAATCCGATGAATTCCTCCATGTACCCCCATGTGCCAACCCCACAGTGAACTAGATCACTCTTTGTCCTGACTCTGACCATCATGAGACAGAATGGGCTATCAATCAACTATATCTATACATCCCATAGTTGGACCTGCTACACCATAGCTCTGACAACTGCAAGAATCCCTCTGTGCCTCATCTCTAATCCCTACTCCTGACTAATACAGAGGGTCCATATATCATGGGAAAGCATGATGCATGCTAACCTGCCCTGTGTCTGCCACTGTGTAGTACCGATAATCGCTAGAAGCCATATGTGACAAATAGCCACCCCCTGGATGCAATCAATAGATGGATATCTGATACTCACAATTAACTTAAGGTATCTGGATCCCTCTTGTACCTAACAACCATCTCCACTGGGTCTGCCATCCACCCTCTCGATAATGTGTTGATACATTGTCTGGAGCCCACACGCATACTGGGATGCTATCTCTGTTGTACCCAGTATCCTCTGTTCATGCATGGTCTCGACATGCCCTAAGAAAAGAGTGATGCATGTCTCCCTCATGACCCACTCCCCAGGCGTAGGCTCAGCGATGACTGATGTGCCACCCCTACAGAGGATCATCTCATCCACTAACCTGTGGCTATCAACTAGTGCACCAACCCAGTGCCACTGCCGAGAAGTCTCTCCCCTAGTGTGCTGAGTGTCATCCAAATATCTTGGGTGAGCCTCGCGTACCCCGCTGCTCATGCCCAGAGTGCCAAAGGAAAACAATCGAATCGACTGTGCCCGTGAGTGATGTAGAAGAGGGTCAAGCGCGTGAGTCCCCACAGATACTGTCAAGTATCGCTCATCTGTCTCCCCATTGATCCTGGGTGAACTACCCCCAAAGGTATGCTCGGTGTCCCTATCTATGAGTCTCCCTAGATGAAATACTCTAAGACCCTAATGTGTAACACTGTACACCCTCGCATACCACCAATCATCCATGTACTCCTTGACATGCCACTGCACACTGAGGCATACCCCTCTACACTGTTGGATACCCCCTGCTACTGTTGTACCATCCTATACCGTCTTGTGCCTTGTTTGTGTCATGGCACCAGTCACTCCTCGCGTGTTCTCAATGTGATGTAGGACACTCCTACTCCACAATGCAGTCCCACACACTACGGTACACCACCATGAAACTCCATCTCCACCGGTAGTCCACTGCTCAATGCTAGATGCTCCCACACATCCTTGGATGTGATGGCCTAGAGTTGTGTCTCTACATGTCGGACCATCCAAATCGGTATCATCACCTCCACCATCGCATCGCTATACCCACCGATGAATGGATCATCACTCCAAACCCTCCCTGAGGGGTCCGAGAAGTGAATCTCCCTATGTGTTAGTAGTGATACCACCACTGCTTAGGTCCGCTATGACCTCTATGCTTCACACAAAGGTGAAGAATCCTTGGCTCCATACAAGGCACCATCTGGTGGCCTGCCAATGCCACCTACTCCGAGAAGCTCCTTCCAAGGTATGTTGATCACCCTATGACCCCGCGTATAAATGTTATACCAAGACAACCTAGGGAGTCTGTCCATAAACTAGTTGGGCACTAGTTCTAACCGAAACTTCACTAGCGAATGTGCACACTCAACCACTAGGCCAACTCTACCCTCCAAGACATAGTCAATCAACCTACCTTGGAAATGACAAGTAGTCCCACCTGGATCCCAATGCCAGTCTGGGGTTCCTGTATTCCCAGCACCTGGAAACTCCTTCTGAACTACACCTGGGTCCACCACTATCTCCATAACCCACTCCATCGGGTACCAACTCAAAACTTCTAGCCATCGAACCTCAACATGTGGATGTTGCACCATATGCAATTCCAATCATCTCATCCCGCAATCCAAGTCAATGTATGAGATCTGACTAGGTGGCTCAGCCTCTCTCTCTCTAATGGAAAGAGGTGACCCAACAATGCTGCTAGCCCCGTCTATGCATGCCTGAAGGGGGCTGCTCTGACACTCCAATGTGCCCTCTAGCTGTACCATTAGGGAATCCAACCGTTCCCTAATGTGGGCCAACTTGGCTGCTGACTCGGCACAAACCACTCTCATGCCCTCTAGCTCCTCATTCTGTAACAAAATAGACTCTCGTACTAATGTGGCCTTCCCTTTCTAAACTAGAAGGTCGGCTCGAAGCTGATGACACCGTTGTGTGCGAACATCATCCAAGACCTTTGTATCTCCTAGTGCCTCATCAAAGGTGGATACATCTCCTAGCACCTCACCCATCTGTCTCGCACTGCTACCACTCGAAGACTCGGGCACTACCCTGGTCATCACCTCAGTGGATGGCACTACTAGGGTAAACTCTACTCTCTCTACTAAGATGTGAACCGATATGTTCAAAGAAGTCTCCAACATAGGTGACCCCTGCGTCATACTAGGTGTATCCACATGCTCCCCATGATCCTGTGTGCCCTCATCCTCCAAGTATGAGGTAGCCAATTTGATGGCTCCCCCCTCCGTTATTCGGTCAAGCTGGAAAGAGGTATCTATTTTTTCCACCCGATCCCGTACCATGCAATCAGGGGATCCATCATACATGGGAAAAAGTGTGCTCCCAGTGGTACGCTCCAACTCTGAACTCTGTGTGCTAGACCCCCCATTGTTCCTTCCTTCTTCATCCTGCCTAAGCTGACAATAATCTCTGAAGGGCAAAGCCGCTCTGAAGTTTCTCCCCATGGAATGCCATTCGCGGAAATAATCTCCCAAAGGTATATTATCACGCCGTCTACCTTTCTCACTCGGTACTAGAGGTAAGAATGTAGGCATCGTGCAACAGGGGGTGTGTGTGATGCTACCTGCTATGCTATGAGGTGATCCTGTAAATGATGACACGTGCCTGAGCCCTCTACAACGTGAAAACCCCTTGGGGTCTTGCACTGTCTAGATTCTGCCGTGAATCTCTGCTCCATCTCCTCTATCTGCCTTGACAAATCCTGCACAGATTTGAGGAGGAGTTCCCCAAACTCCTTCCCGGCATCTCTTTCCTCCACCATTGGTTCCTCTTCCTCTGCGTCCACCATTGGAACATTGTCTCCTTTCCCGAAAGTGAGCTATAACATCCTCTCTTGGTATTTTTACTTCCTTCCCCGGTAAGTGATGTAAGGTTTTCCTGCTGGTGTCGTAAACAATCTGCTCCACAGGCTGAGCCAAGTCTATGAGCTCTGATACCAATATAATATCCCAAATTGAAATAAACGACAATACAAGAACATAAACAAAGACATGCAGCAACTAGAGACAAATCATAAGGAAAACAAGCAATATGGAGAACGCTAAGCCATTTTATTAATTCTGAGAAATGGAAATGAGTACAGAGGTGATCAGAATTATGGCACCTCAGCTTGCACTAGGAAAGCATAAAAATACTCTCAGGAAATGACCTGGAATGGCTACTCCCTCTGGACTACGTTATCTCCAAAGCTGCTGCTACTGCTACTATGTTGTTGCTATTGCGGGAATGAACTAAATTTTTGGGGCTGCTCCCCACCTTGGAAAATTCTGAAAATTCGAGAATGGCCTCTACTCCGAAAACCCAGAAAAACCCAGAAAGCTTTTCAGAAATGGCCGACCCTCGAAAATGGCTCCCTTGAGGTACTACCCTATTCCTCAAGGAGGGACACTGGCTCTGAATGATCTGCTCCAAATATTGGCCCCTGACTCCACCAAAATGCTGGAATAGGGAAGGGCTTGTCCCTTAGCCACTATCTCGAGCTAAATCCACCAACAAATCCCCAATCTGGAACCACCTCCTCTCAAGACTGCATCCTCCCTCTCATTGACTGCGATGTCTCTCTAAGTGGATGCTCCTCCCGTGGTGGCTGCAACTCTCTCTAGAAAAAAAGGGTGAACCCCTCACCCGAGTAGGCACTCGAAGTCCCCCGGGGCTGAGGTTGGGATCTCCAAGCGGAGACACCTGATGTACTGAAAAGTACATGTAGACTTTGCTAAACAGCAAGCGTGCTCAATGTCAGAAGACAAATCTCAAAGATGCATAATCAAAATGAGAGAATGAGGAGCCTCTTCCCCTTTTTATTCTTTTAGAGCGTTTCTCTCACCCGGGCCCCACCAAACTGTGTTGTCCCTCTTGGCCCACGTTGTCCCTCTCTCACTGCGTTGTCATGGGCTCACGCTGCCACTTCGTCCTCCTGGGCCCCACGCTGCCAAATAATTATATGCTCAAGTGACTTTAGGGAATTTTTATTTCCTAACTGTAGGTTTCATGTCTCATCACCCACTTTATTAACTGAATTAAGTTTAGAAAAGAAAAACTGGAAAAAATTAATATTACCAATTAGCTGCTGCTAATTGGGAATATTAAACGTTGGTTAGATTGTATGCAGGAAATCATTTCACCCTTTCAAAATATGACAACTGACGAGTAGGACAACTAGAGTGATATGCCTATATTTCAAAAGAGCAATTGGACGAGGCCAGGAGGCACAACAGAACCGTGAGCTTGGAGCTCAGAGTCCAGTATGAGATCGAGAGTCATGAGCTCGTGAGCCCGGAGTGGTGCATGAGACCGTGAGTCGTGAGTCATTTTGCGCTACCTGCGTGGATTGTTTGTAGCATGGAGCACACCTCACAGCATTAGAATACAGTAGCATGGAGAACGCTTATGGGGATTGTGGACTTCGCGTGGTCCATCAAACCGTAGTGGGATGGGAGCCACCTCCCGCTCCACGTGATCAATGCGATTTCTGATGGCACATAAGCATTGATAATAGTGTACCTGTGAGGAAGGAATGCACCACAGACCTGTGGGAGAGGATGCCTAATTGTTTCTGTTGGCGTGGGAGAGGACGCTAACATTAAGGGACGCAATATAAGGATCCATCAATGGAGCCAACCACATAATCGTTATTTGCCGAAGCGTTGGCTATGAGTTGCCTGGATAACACAATCACTCTATGAGAGATGATCTGTGGATTTGAGTCATTTTTGGAGGGACAAGTAGCAGAAGCCCCATCATCCACAACATTTTTGAATAATCACACACCATTAACACACATAAAAATTCACAGACTTAAACCTAAACACAATTATGGAAGAAAAGGCTTCAGCCTCATGGCTTCCTCGCATATTTTCTCATTATGTAATATTAAAATTAAATATATGAAGAGACTGTGTCTCAAGATAGTGCGTTTTATCTTCAACACTTTGGTTGAGACAATTTCTCAACCATACACACACCAATCTAGGAGCTACATAAACTAACTCCTAACTTAGAGGAACAACCCAATCTAGAGAGTTAGGCATAAATTCCCAAATTTTAATATTTAATTTATTTATTTTGGATTTATAATTGTTTTATGAGAGAGGATAACATTCCCCCCTTCAATGATAAATCCAAAATAAGAACAAGGAACCATCTTCCAATTTCTCATGTTGATCCTCAAAATCATTGCCTGAAAAACCACCAAAACTGGATGCTGGAAAAACTACAATCTGAAGAGACCATGAGTCAGCTGCATGTCTGATTCATCTTGAATTTCACTCGACAATTCCATCATGTGCCAAGTTGCAAAAAGATCCATCTATCCTTTGTGTGAAATCAACATCCTTTTTCCACTGAAAAAATTTGTTGAACGCCTACTCGTTGATGATGTCAAAAATAACTCACTGTTTCTTTTGATGTATTGAAAACTGCACACTGCTGCTTTGTTGTTGACTGCCCACTAGTGAATTTGTTGATGCCCACTGGTTGCTTTTGTTGTTTTTGTCGAGACTTTCAGTCTGAAAACCACCGTCTATTTTATTGACATTTTCCCCCCTTTTTCAGCTGAAAGGAGAGACAATCCTCTGCAAATTATTCTTGAACTCCCCCCTTCAGGTGTAGGAGTGGTGCACTTCTTTACTCCCCCGTTCAACTGCATGAGAGTACCATCTTCTTTTCATTGTCGGCTGCACTAGATGTGATTGTATTTGGTTTTATAACTGGTACAATCTTTTGATTGTGGATGACCATTACCAAGGATCAATCCATTCATAATTTATCTTCAACATGGCTGATTGTTATTGGTTGCAACATTTCTCAGATGAATGATTTGGCTTGCCACAATGGTGACAAGGATGGAGATCAAAACACAAATCTTCCATATGACCATTTCTTTGATAATGAGAACATTTCGGTTTGATTGCAACTTCGAGTTGTGTGCATTTCTGTTTGTCTGCAACTTTCTCAGAATTTGCTAAGGTGATTTGTTCAAGAAATCCTGCACCGACGAACTTAATGGGCTTTGAATAATCTGGGATATGCAAGTTGGCATTATCTTTGACATATCCTAAGCCTCGTCGATTTCTGTTACTTTGGATTTCTTCCCATGGCTTGATGATTGGCTTGGAATAAATTTGAACTGGAGTAACTTCGACACTTGAAGTTGTTTGGATGAATGACTTATCATCTATACCTATATGGTTCAAATAATTGGAAGCATCACTCTTTTCTTGCAACTCATTTTTTTGTAGTTCCAACTCCAATTGAAGAAACTCAATGGTTTCATTTGTCTATTGTATATGCCGTGAAAGATCAACAAGAGTTTCTTTGTTGATTTTCACCATGTCTTCAACACTTGAGAGGATCAAATTGTGAAGTATTTGTAACAACAAGATGTGTTGCGCAATGTTAACTCGCTCGCTTGAATTCACACTCGCTTGTCTTGAACTGTCTCACTTGATTTGAACTTTGTTAGATTGAATTCACTCACTTGATGTTAATGACACACTCGCTTGTCTTGAACTGTCTCACTTGATTTGAACTTTGCTAGATTGAATTCACTCACTTGATGTTAATGACACACTCGCTTGCTTTGTTTCTTGAATAACACGTTGGCTTGTACTAGCTCACTTGATTCAGTTTGTCACACTCGCTTGCTGCGAAATTTGCTTGATCTCTTGGTGAAACTTTTTTTTCTTGTTTCACACTCAATGGAACTCATGCTCGCTTGCTGTAGATTTCAGCTTGTTTGATTGTTGTTTGAATAGTACATTTACTTGCATTTGAGTTGAACTCGCTTGCTTGCTTTGATTGTTGCTGCAATGAACATTACATTGGCTCGCCTGATGTTATGAAATTTGTACTGACTTGATGGAACTTGCTTGAATGAATATTCACGCTTGCTTGCAGTAGATGTGAACTTGTTGTTTGTTTTCTTTAGATTTAAAACTCGTGCACTCACTTGATTTTTCTTAAAGGAAGGGTTTTGAACACTGTCGAAAATGTACCCAAGTGACAAATGACAAGTTCAATCTTGATGACACACTTAATGAATTCACTTTTGAATCAATTTCGAAACTTGAGTGTCAGTTTCAACCGAGAATGCACCCTTACAATTCAATGCAATTTGAATTTGATTACAAGTTCTTAAATTTATTGGAAAGAATGTTGATGTAGACTGTGCTTTGAAACACATTAACTTGATTGTATTGAGTGAATTTTCTTGTTGAGGTAGAATTCTGATGTTGACAACTTTGATTATGTGTTGTAGTGGCACAAATGCATGTGTTGGTTTTAATTATCCTTCCTTGCAACTACTTTGTTACAAGTGTTGTGCTTGCTTGCATTGAAATTTATGTGTGTAATAAATGCGATTATTTATGTGTCAAAACTAGACACAAATCATAAGCAACAACATGAAGCATGCACCATCATCAATACACTCTTCGTGTACCTAAGATCCCCTTATTCAATTGCAAGTGGATCTAAGACACAATCAGTACAAAAAAGTATATGCTTTATTAAAATTTGGAGTACATAATTGTTCAGTGGAATCAAAGTTCTTGAACTTCTTGGAAAAAAAAATTCTTCAAAAACTAACTCAGCCTCCTACAAGAATGAGTTTTCCTTTAAAAATATGCTCACTCCAAACTTACAAAAATAATCAGTCTTGTATCACTCCACAAAATTGCTTCAACATTCAACTTATCACTCCAAACATTACAAAATACAATCCTTATTACTCCAAAAATATAAAAAAAACATCACCCTTATTACGAAATTAATTACAATCTTCACCCTTATAATTCCTAAAATATTTTATCCACTTCTCTCTGCATAGCTAAGAAAATACCATGACTCTACTAAGTCTCTCTTTAAACAAAAAATTATGAATCCACTTTTAGAAAGTGAATCAAGACTTAATAAAGTAAAAGGTGTCACTTAAAGTTTATTTTTAAACTTTACAATATATATATGTAAAGTTATATCAACAATTCACTTTACATACTCCCCTTTTTAAAATTCCTTAAGATATTCAATTACCTTTTTCAACCATGAATTATAAAAAGTGCAGTTAAATGTTCAAACCATAAAATTCATGCATTAAAAAATTTATGGAAATATTTTCCTTGGACTTCCACGAAGGCAATTAAGGACTTTGCCGCTTGGCTAGCTCGTCTCAATTAGTTGTGGAATTTGAAAACCGATGAATAAATCTTGGAGCACAAAATATCTTCCCTCCATCAGCGTTACCTACAAAATTGTTTTTCTCCACCCCTGTGATAGAAAACTCCGAACCATATCCCTTATTCAATAGCTCATGCAATGCTGATCAATTGTCTTCTACATTCTCAATTAAGAATAGCTCTATAAAAAAAGGAATAGATGCTCAATATGTAGAGAACAAGCATGTGATCGAGCGTTTTCAGAAGGAAGCTGCAGAAATTAACAAAAGGTCATTCATGTATGCATGGGTGCTTGACAAGATTAAGGTTGAGCGTGAGCGTAGTATTACTATTGACATTGCTCTCTGGAAGTTTGAGACAACCAAGTATTATTGTACCGTCAGTTCCAAAACTACTATAATTCTCATGGCGGAGGAAACAATCGTTGAGTTGAATCCGATCACCATTAGATCGGGGACACTTTTCGTTTACTTGAGTCTCTGTTGTTGTTACGCATTCTGAGCATTCGTGGGGGCTTCAGTACTCTCAACAAACTGCAAGACCGCACATAGGATCTGTTTGTAGATCTCGTGAACCTAGATCTACTAAGATCTGTGATGTGGGAGAAGAACAACTAGTTGATTTTTTTGTCGCTGGTGATTCCGAGCCTCATTTTGTGCGTGTAGTGAGTTTTTGTGCAATAGAAGCAGATAGGATTTGGATTCAAAATTCCAATTTGAATTCCCGCATTCAAATTTGGTGGAAAAACAACGCTCGAATTTGGAGTCGCTGCAAAGTTCAGGTTGCATCGGTTATTTGCTTCAGATTTAGTTATGTGGCATAGAAGCTATAGTCTGCACCACAAGGTTTTACAGTTGAAGAGATGTCAAAGGAAGAATTTTCTCGCTTGCGTGGTAACGGGGTTGTTGGAACTCTTGAGGGGAGGGAGTGGAGTCAGAAATAAATCTGGGACAGAGATAAGCTACACTTTTCGAATATCGCTGCATTTTTAGACATATTTGACTCTGATAATATTTTTTTCATGCAGTTTGGTGGCTTTATTAATGACCACGATTATCAAGAGATACTATATACTTTGCAACAACGTGAGATTGAAGACTCGCGAGTTGTTCTTCAGGAAGGATGTAAAGAGGAACATATTGTTGAAGATGAAGAAGAACCACTAGTCATTCTTCAGGGAGGATGTAAAGAGGAACATATTGTTGAAGATAAATTGGAGCAGCCACATGAAGCTTATTGCAAAGACTTGGCAGAAGAAGAAAAAAAAGTTGGAAAAAATTCAAAATATGATGATCTCATGAATGTTTCTCTGTGTGCATATGTTAGCAACAACAACAAGGAAGAAGCAAAAAATTTGAAGAGGAATTAAAGTTTCTTGAAGCATGTCTTGAAACACCATGTCTTTATGAAGTCAACATAGAAGTTGTATCAATGAATGTTGAAGACAACATGGTTGACGTTCAGATGTTTGACATCGGAAACAGTGAGAGGAAAAATTCTCCTACCAAGCTTGTACCCTCTAAAGTGTTATCAATTACTAGTAATCAAGATATAAAAAATGACTGCGTACAATTAATATCAGGGAGGATAAGAGTTCAAATGTTCCATCTTTGGAGAAGAAAACATAAAAAGGAGGATAAGATCTATCAGTACCACATGGCAAGAAAAGTAAAGATGAAGCATCGCCTAGTAATGAACAAGCATGGACTCTCAAGCAAGAAGACTCAAATGAAAAATATGTTACCAAGTTTTTTACATACTATTGTAAGCCTTGCTGAGACTGGACGAACATAAATATGCTATTATTTCAGTTCTCTTTTGCCATTAAGGGGGAGTGTTAGAATTAATGGAGAAAGCTAAACTTAGTTGTTCGTTGTGATAATGACTATATGTACGAGGTTCTTCGACTGAATAGTCAATGTTTATGGAGTGCTTGGGCACTCTCCAAATATCTCACCTAGAAAGCCACTTAATTAATAAAATATCGGTTTTTATCAGTTTGCCTGAATCATGTTCATTTCGTTAATATAGCGACATAAGTCTTTTGAATTATTAAAACAGTACAAAAAATTTCCATACGTACAAGAATTTCTAATTTTTTATAACCTTAACTTTTTGTTTCCATAAAAATTTATTAATAGCGTCACCCGCTAGTTGGGTAGGGCTTCAAAGACCGAGGTTTTCATCATTATGTATATTGTGAGCGTATCTTGTGTTGCCGCGAAGGTCTATGCAAGGGATTCACAGTCATTATCAAAGGTGTCTTCAAGCAACAGACACAAAAAGTGAATGTTTATCACAAAAATAAATTCAAGGTATATTGTGTATAGTTTTGGAGTGAGTATGGTTATTCGTCGTGGAAAATTCTAGGTCTAGTGGCTGCAACTGTTTTGTTATTGCACACCCTCGTGCAAACCATCTTCATAATACTTTCGGCATATAAGTATAATTAGCCTATAGGTTTTCATCCCTTAAATAATTTCATTATTATGATTAGTATAATCATAGTTTAAAAAACTTACAGAATAATTTTGAAATTTTGGTAAGATTATGAAAAAATTTTGCAAAGATTTTTTGAAAATTTAGGTTATAATAGTTAAATTTTGGTATTTTGAATGCTTTAAGAGTTTTTGATGCTGCTGAATTTGTTTTTACCATCAAAAATGCAATTCAAACACTCCAACTACCTAATTATTTGAATTTTTTTACCAAATTTCAGCGAAAAAACCTATTGTGTCGATAAACAACTCTACTTGTATATGAAAGAAGTTTCTGCTTATTTTAAATCATTTGTATGTTTGTTGGCTAATTAAAGTACCAAACTGCGGAAGACGAGTTTTGTATAACAACCTCTTCAATATTTTTCACGTTATTTTGCTAGTTGTGTTTGCGTTTACCATTTCTAGGCTCTAGCAGAATGATGGATGGATTCTAGTGGCAATGATTAAACTTCTTTTTGCTGGTTGTGTTTGCGTTTACCATTTCTAGGCTCTACCAGAATGATGGATTCTAGTGGCAATGATTAAACTTTTTTTTTTAATTGACATCCCAAATTTATGTTTCGGTTTGTCTCTAGTAGTTGGCTCGGAGGAAACCTTATGTGCGTTAATGATAGCTAGATAATGTTGTCATTTGATTTATTTTGATTTATTTAGTTAGTGTTACTTGTATTTTTTGTTCTCTATCTAAAAAAAATGAAATATAAATGTTTTAAAAATCTCTAAAAAGAAGGTATGAAATGTTATGACGGAATAGAAATTGTTTTGCATTTCTATTCGGTTGCATGTTATATAATTTTGGTTAATTGGTGGGTAAACAAGTGAAGAGTGTTTGATTAATCAATCAATGATACTTATATCTGAACAATAAAGCATGTTTGTTTCACTGATTAATTAACGATGCGTAAAAATATGCAATTTCTTTTATTCTTTTTCTTCATTTGATTGGAAAACCGTCCATCTCCATGTAGAAGTTCCGCACATATCAAGATATCTCTATATATAAATCATATTAGCTAAATTGCATTACATATCAGTATCATTATTAAATTAGAAAATAATACTAATTAATATTATTATTAAGTCAAAATAAATATATTTGTGTGTCTAATATTATTCACTTTGACATTTGTTATGATTTATGGTAAAAGCATCAGTTTTGGCAGTAAAATATACTTTAGCTTTTCGGTTTAAATATTTGACTAAAATAAAATATTTATGTGATCCTTCTTGGAAGTTGGTATATTAAGAATTAAGATCGATTTACATCTGTATAATATTGTTTTGTATAATAATTTTTATATTTTTATTATTGTAATTTATATACAATGTTGTATTTTGATGAGCTTAAATATTTGACTAAAATAAAATATTTATGTGATGGGGCTTGGTATATTAAGATTTAAGATCGATTTACATCTGTATAATATTTTATTTTTTTGTTAATTTCGGAGAACCTTTCTATTTTATGTTTTGTAAAGAGCAAGTTGCTATACATATTCTACTGAAGTTGATGGCCTCAACCTACCCAAAGGAAACTAGATTTGTTGGCCACCTCATAGAGTTATAAGCCAACCAAAATTGGTATTGTTTTATCTTTCTATACATAGCTAAGATCCCTTGACTATGTCCATAAAAATTACATATAAAACATAAACTATACATACTATCTTCAAAAAACATACAAAATTTGAAAATGTGAAGTATCAACCATCTGATGAATCCATAGGTGTTGGGTCTTTTGCAGTAGACCCTGGCATTTCTGCTTAATGCATGCTCAAAAGCTGCTACTCAAACCTTCCTATTCGTGCAATGTTTGCTTGTATACGCGCCTTGGTCATTTCACGCATATCCTGTTTCATCTATTGTAGTTCAAATATCATTGAGGAATTGGCTTCTTTTTCTTGCATATTCAACATCGCTTTTGCTAATACACACTTGAATTTCTAGTATGTATTAACTGATTGTTGATATAGTGAAACTCTGCCTCTCGTGTTTCCTAGGTCGGAAGTGAAGTTCATTCTAGCCTGTTGTTCTTTAAGAGCATCATCATCATCATCACTTTCCTTCTCCCAACCCTGAATAGTTTTCCGAATGTGCATTGGGGTCCCTGAATCATAAATGTTTGCTAGGTGTTCAAGGGTTTGCTTATTACTCTTTCTACCTCTTTTACTTAGACCAACGGCTTGAGTTTGTTGAAGCTTCTTCCCTTTACCTATTTCTTTACAATAACCATTTTTTACCTTTGTCATTCTGCACTGATAGAGACTGTATATTATTGTGAATGACAGAAACCCAAATATTCAACCTCCCGCTAAGCTGAAATTTTTCTTCCTGCAAATCCTCTGTCGCAGCTTCCTCCCAAATTGCAACAGTTGTTTGGAAAATCGCTATACATCCAAGAAAAATTACCATATGTGTTCTCTTACCCCACAACCACTGTACTTTCCTACTCTCTACTTTACAATTATGAGTTGGGTCGTCGCGTGTATTGATCATTCAACGAGGTTCGTGTGTGTATGCTTACCACTGCTCGTCATAAAACTATTGCCTGATGGTCACCTGACAAGCCTCCTCGTGTGGCATTGTCCTGCTGCCATCTTCCATTCCTTGACACCCTGATCGGGGGTCTTCTCTTCCTTTTAAATCTTTGGCAAGAATGATCTGGAGGGAGTATAATTCAATATCCCAGATTCTGGCATAACATCTAATTGTCTTTCTCTATTAATACAGCCCCAATTTGCTAGGTAATCAGCCGCCTCATTACCTATTCTTCGAACATGTAAGGGTATTATATACTGGATTCCTTTAAGCAGCAATCATATTTCCTGAATTAACTTTGTTTTCCTCTATCTTTTACTTATCTTTTTCCATGCTGACCCTTGCTGCAATTTACATAAAACTCCAATGACCATTGCAAAATCTCCTTCTACAATAATTCGATAGTAATTTTTCTTGTTTGGCTATCATTAGACCCTATTTAACTGCTAACAATTCTGCTTCATTATTAGTAGCATGGCCCAAGTCCATAGCATAAAATCTACAAGCTTCCCCTCGAGAATTTCTAAATATCCCTCCTGCACTTGCTTGTCCTGGGTTTCCTTTTGATGCACCATCATAGTTGAGTTTAATGAATCCATTTTGAGGTTCCTTCCATCTGTCCTCTGGATTTTGACGAGGAGGTTTATATTTCCAAAGAGTAATTTACAACATTTCGGGTTTCAAATTTAACCTTGCCAACATTTGAGATTCTATACCATCCGTCTTCCAGTCTTCTTCTATCCATTTTTCCACTCATATTGTTTCTCATATATTATCTAACATCTGCTGCCATATTTGATTAATTGTTTTTTTTTCACCTCTGAATATGCTATGATTCCTTTCTTTCCATATACCCCATAATATAAACCCAATAAATAGCCTCCAGGCTCTATTCAACACTTCACATTTAAAACTTCATTTTCTCCAATTAATAATTGTTGCATTTAGATTAGTATTATCTCTATCCGTTTGCATGAATGTCCTTGCAATACTACTCCACATGATCTCTAAAATTTTGCAAGTGTTTAAAAGATGTTCTATTGATTCATTTGTTTTCCTACACATGTAACAAATGGACAGTCCATACATTCCTCGCTTCTACAATTGATCCCAAGTGAGAATTTTTCAATGACTTAAAGGCCAAAGGAAATATTTGACTTTTGGCCAATGATTAATTGCCCAAATTTTTCTCCATATTGACCGTACATTATTATTGATATTCTGAGACTGTATATTATAACCCTCTTGTATGGTAAACATTCCTTTACTCTGATAACCCCATTTGAGAATATCACTTCCATTTGCAGTAACTATTTTCCTTCTTCTCAATTCTTTTTCTAAATTATTCCATTGTTGCATTTCTGGTGCTTCTAGCCAATGTACTTTCTCCTTCCATTTCCTCCACTGGATATTTTGTTGTTGGCACCAATACTGATTTATTAATCTATTATTGGAGTATTTGTGAACAGAAAAATTTCTCCCAAGTCTAGGCGACTGAATAATTTTTCTCTTTGCTTCCATGAGTCTTCCTAGAAAAGTGTTGTTCTTCCTTCCCTTACTTCCCAAAAACTATGTTGCCGAATTAAATTCCTATTAATTGCTGCGAGGTTCCAAATTGAAGACCCTTTTGGTACAATATCCACTTTTAATTTTCCTACTACAGAATGTGGCATACCATATTTCCTTTCCCATATATTCTTCCATAGATCTTGACCTCCTTGGATCCATCTCCACCACAATTTTCCCCCCATAACCTGATTTAAAAAAATGGATAACGAAGGCCTAGTCCTCCATCTAATTTTGTTTTAATTAGTTTATCCCATGAAAGTAAAGCCCATTTTCTACTTTCCGACACACCTTGCCAAATAAAATTTTCAAATATATTTACTAATTGGCTGTAAATACCTTTTGGAGCCGCTCGCCCTGATAATTGATATACAGGAAGAGATTGAAGAACCGATTTTAACATGATTAATCTTCCTGGAGCGTTCAACACTCTAAATGCCCAATTATGCAAAATTTTTTCCAATATAGTAATGAGATCTTTCCAGTCTGCAATTCTTAAAGGGACGGTATTTAAAGGAACACCCAAGCACTTCGTGGGAAAAGTACATATTTTGAATCCAAGAGTTTTAGCTAGAAATGATTGAGTGCCATAATTAGAATTGAAAAAATAAACATTAGATTTATTAGTATTAACCAAAATACCTGAAGCCTCCATGAAAGTTTCTAGAATTTTTAAAATGGATTTTTCCTCTCGCATTGAAGCCTGGCAAAATAAAAGGATATCATCAACAAAATGTTGATGTGTCAAGGAAAGAGCAGGTCCCCATAAATTTAAACCCTGGATCTTTCCTTCCGCTAAATGGGCCTTAATTAATCTTCCCAGTCCTTCCGCTGCTAATATAAATAAGAATGGTGATAGAGGATCTCCCTGGAGGAGACCTCTTGATATATTAAAAGGCTAAGACAGAATTCCATTGAGTAGAATGGAGAAATTGGGAGTTGATATAAATTATTGAAGCCACTGTAACCATCTATTGTCAAAACCAAATGCTTTCAAAACAACTAACAAATAAGGCCAACTAATTCTATAATATGCTTTAGAGAGATCCAATTTTATAAGCATACCCTTCATCTTAAGCGTCTTTAAAGAGTGGATAGCTTCTTGGGCTGTAACTATTTTTTCTAAAATTTGTCTTCCTTTGACAAAACTAGTCTGTTTTGGAGTGTGTAGTAATTTTTATATCTTTATTATTGTAATTTATGTACAATGTTGCATTTTAATTTTGGTATTGAATATATATTTTTTATTTTTTTATTAAATTAAATATTATATTAACTTTTTTTTAATGAAATTTTTTAAATTATTTTGAAATGTAAATCATTCTTTCACAATAAATAAAATTCACGTGGTAACCATGTGTAAAATAATAACAAAAACATATCATTACCACCATATGACTCTTGTTATATATAAATATTATTATTATATTAAAATACTTATTATAAAAATACTTAGAATTGAATTTAATCTTTTATATATATATATATATATATTATCAAATAATTTATTCTAATAAAATCAAATATTTAAAAAACTGGGTTAAATAAAATAATAAGTTAGTATAATTTATATTAAAATTTTGGTTTATACATTTTTAAAATTATAATTACTATATATTTTTCCTTTAAAATTAAAAATAAATATTTTATTTAAAAAATTAAGATATGAGGCTTTCATCGGTTTTATTTATAATTTTAAATTTTTTAGAATTTTGGCTCCTATGATTCATTGAGTATTATAGAATTCTTTTGGTAATAATCGCATGCAAATGAAGTTCATCTATGCATTTCGAACCAACAAGTGTGGTTCATCATAATTATAATTTAATATTTAATTAATTTTCATATTCTATAAGTATAATTTTATATTATTTAATATCTATGTATTTTAACAATTTAATCGTATCTTTTAAGGGATGATTATATTGTATTTAATTAATTGATTTACAAGTGAGCATCTTTATATCTGGGTCATGTTTTTCATCTTCCCAAGTTCCATAATTTCAAAACAAAATAACCTTTTCTATGCTTCTCTCTTTCATCTATATCTCTTATAGAGATTATTTTATAGAGTCTCCAAAAGACTCCTAGACACACTACATACTTACAAAACATATATTAAACTATTTAAATTGTAACAACACCTCCCCTCACATCTACCCAAGTAACCAACCAACCAAGGTAAACATGAGATGAGGCGTAGTTATGACTAGACTCAACCTCCTTGGTGACTTTAAGGAAGTGGAATCGACGAAAACCTATAACACATCTCATGTATCTGCTACAGTGCCCCCAAAGACTATTCGAGTCATCCACATGACCACTCCCTCGGTCCACTGAGGTTTAGTGAATAAATCCCCCTCATGCTCCCTTGATATGAGAAAGGATGCATATGGGAGCCTCTAGACACTCCCACAACATGGGTATGCGTGCATCTAGGGAATTTTTCCCTTAGACCTGTGCCAACGTTTGTGATATTTGTGCCACTTTTTAAGACCATAATCTCGGTCACTACCCTAAACTTATTGTAGCTTCCAAAATCCACCAAACACATGATGACAATACTAATGAACCAAAAAATGACTCAAGGACTAGGCCTCACCGTCCCCAACCGGGACTGACATTTTGTCAAACACTTAACATCAATGCAATCTATAGGTCTAGGATAAAAGACAGAGCATGAATGACTTAAAACTCTTATGATACATGACAAGAAAGATCACTACCCTCTTCCTTAAACTGTTATTACATAAATTGGGCATTGTATCCATTATCTTAACAATAAAAATTAAGTACATGAAATAATTCTGACATGAACGAGTCATATAATCATGCTTATAATCATCATAAAACCATGTAAATAACAACGAGATATCATATGTTAAATCCACACATTAAAAAGTACAAAAGCAAGAGAACTTATATTTTATCAAGTAATAGGCAAGAGCCAACCAGGTTCAACACTTCCACGTAGCACCTGATCATATACATGGTTGAGCCAAAGCTCTCTTCAACCAGTCACCCTCATGTCATATTCCAAGCATGAATGTGGTATCTCATGGACAAACCAATCCTAAAACAACCAAGGGAATCCATAGGTTAAACCACCTCCACCCTCACCAGATCATGATCACACCTAAACTGGTGCCGAGATAACAAACCAAAGCGATCTTGGAATTTCTCTTGAGTCCTTCATTATCCTTGAGGAATTTTCCATCTCATTGTCTCTTAGGATTTACAGCAAGCCACACTGTATCACTAGGCCCTAAACTGAGACGCCATCCTTAGGCTTTACCATGTATCCTGCCAAAACAAGTTAAGGGATTTCTAGGCCTTTGGGAATTTCTTGTGACTACCTCTACCTCAGAATCTGAAAACCATATGGGAATTCCAAAGCTCAAAACTGAAATCAATCCCATCACGCCATGGCTATTCGGAAAAAGGAAAGGAAAGACTAAAAACCACTGTCAAATTTTGACAAAACCATGCCACCAAAAATAAGAGAACCAAATACCAACATCCATAAGCCATGCATGTCCAAACCAGTTAGGAAATCACACATGCAAAATATTACATGCAATTATTCCGCTTGAAGTTGTTTGATACTACTCTTTCTTTCTTGATCTTTTCTTTCCTTTCATTCCTTTGTTTGTTTTCCCATTTCTTGGTACAATGCTGAAATGTTCCAAGAAAAATCTAAGTGCCCAAGAGAGAGAGAGAGAGAGAGAGAGGGAGAGAGTAATGAGAGAGCTCCAAAACTGAACTAACAAAAGGTACCAATTCA
Organism: Pinus albicaulis; assembly: GCA_034641835.2. Lineage (NCBI taxonomy): Eukaryota > Viridiplantae > Streptophyta > Pinopsida > Pinales > Pinaceae > Pinus > Pinus albicaulis. The sequence continues at coordinate 940,984,998 of CM076572.1, read as the reverse complement.
TCCTCAAAAGCCTTTTTATCAATTAGGCCTCTATTATCTTCATTTTCCATTATTTTCCTTCAATTTCCTCCTCACATGCAACCTGTGACATTTCACCTTCCTTTTCTCCTATTTTCTATTATTTTCATAGATAAATGTACCAAAAATACATTTTTCCTCTTTAATTCCTTATCCATTGCTTCTTCTAATTTCTCCTTAGCCATAAATGCATCCAATGATGCCCATTAGGATATGTTTTCCCAACATTCATCTTGGAATAAGGGTTCCTTAATCGCGGTCTTATTTTTTTCTTTATTAACTTTTATTATATGATAGTTTAACCCGGGTGTGTTACAGAACCCTCCCCCTTGGGGAACACTGTCCTCATTTTTAAACCACACCTACACTTCAGCAAAACCACTGAGAAGAAAACATATTTCCCATGGAGCTTTATAACTTAGTTCGTTGCAGTATTTATAATGAATGACCTCCTAGAAATAAACACCATTATAACATGACCATATAAAAACCATACCACTTCTTAGAGCTTTATAACTTATCTTATGGCAGTATTTACATCCATGTACATATGTGCATGTACAAAAACATCACCAAAAGATATGCCAAAAATATACCGAATATCATACCAAAATTACTTTTCCACAACTGACAAACAATTAAAGATACATAGCCCTCATCTCATCCACCATCTCCCATGTAGCTTCATCGAGACCAAAGTGCTTCCAATACATTTTAACTTGCTCAATGTTTATGTCCTTAAGCATGAGCTACTCCGCTGCAACATGCACTGAGGTTCCAGCTAGAATTCTCCTTCTTTCACCACCTACAATACATATAAATCAATAACATTACCAACATCCTTTATATACCTTTTAAGTAATGAAACATGGAAAACATCATGGAATTTCACTATTGGAGTTAGTGCAAGTCGATATGCCACTGGTCCAATCCTTTCAAGGATCTCAAAAGCCTCACAATATCGTTGTTCCAACTTGGCACATGATCCAATCCTTAAGGAGATCTTCTTGGGCTTGATGCGCAAATACACATGCTCCCCAACCTGAAACTCCTTAAATTCCCTGTGTTAGTCTTCATAACTCTTCTAGTTTTCCTTTGTTTCCTTTAGATTCTTCTTTATAAATTTCATTTCTAGTTCCATGTCTTCTAACGTGTCTGGTCCAACAAATGCCCTATTAACTGGATCTCTCCAACTAATTGGAGTATTACAACTCCACCCATATAGTGCCCCAAAGGGACTCATCCCCAATGAATCCTGATACCCATTGTTGTATGAAAACTCAAAAAATGGTAAATAATCTACCCACTTATGTTGCTGATGTATCGCATACATCCTCAAAATGTCCTCCAATGTCCTTTTGACCCAAACCTGCAAACAACTCTTTCAAAAAATTGGAGGTGAACTTTGCATCCTTGTCTGACACAATATTATTTGTAACATCATGTAGTCTGACCACATTTCGGATGAACAATTGTGCTACATCACTAGCTGAATATGTAGTCTTCACTAGAATGATGTGTGCTACCTTAGTTAACCTGTCCACCGCAACCATGATGGAATCGTGTTATGTCATTGTCCTCAAAAAACCCATGATAAAGTCCATGGAAATGACCTCCCATTTCAATTTTTGAATCATAATCAGTTGTATCAGTCCACCTGGATGCCTACACTTTGACTTCACTTGTTGAAGGTCCAAACATCTAGCCACGAACTCTGCCACTTCCTTCCTCAAATTCGACCAATAGTAGAAATTCTTTATTGCAATCAATTTTGGCTGATATCCTGGGTGACCTGAATATGGTTGCACATAAAACTCCCTCAATATCACCTTCTTGTGCTCACTTATATGTGGCACATATAGCCTGTGTCTAAATCTAACCAATCCATCTGTCGTGAGACGATAGTCCACATTCTGTACACCTGCACATGTACCACTACCTGTACCTGTACTCTCCTGCAATCTATGTCTAAGCTCCATATATGTGACATCCTGCTGAATTTCTTGCAAGATCCTATCCTGTAAATCTATCTCATAGGAGCTCATAGCTGTAATGTGATTGACATGTATTCACCTACTAAGAGAATCCGCAACCCTGATCTCATTACATTTGATGTGTTTGATCTTAAAATCAAACTCACTAATCATGGCCAACCATTTAGATTTCCTAGCATTTAGGTTCGAGTGGTCAAACAAATATGTCAACCCACTGTGATCACTCATTAGTACAAACCTCCTGCCAAGAAGATAATGCCTCCACATCTTCAATGCATGGATGATTGCTTCTAACTCAATATCATGTGTGAGATAGTTCTAATTATGTTCATTTAGTTTCCGTGACTCATAACATACCACTTTTCCTTCATGCATAAGGACTCCACCAAGCCCTCTCTTGAAAGCATCTATACATACTATAAACTCTTTATTTGGATCTGCAATCTTTAACACCGGAGCATGTCTCAACATCTGTGTAAGCTTCTCAAAACCGGCCTCACACCGCTCTCTCCATTCAAAGTTCTTACCTTTCCTCTATAATGATGTAATAGGAGAAGAAATTTGTGAGATGTTCTTGATGAACCTCCCGTAATAACCTCCCAGTCCCATGAAGGATCTCACCTCATCTCGATTTCTATGAGTTTCCCATTCCTTGATGGCTCTTACCTTTTCTGGATCCACTGCTATGCCCTCCTAGGAGAAAACATGTCCCAAGCAATGTACCTCAGACTGAAAGAAACTGCACTTGTTGAGCTTAGGATACAACTGATGCTCTATGAACATTTATGCCAAATCCTCGACATGCTCTTCCTCATTTTTAGAATATACCAATATGTAATCAATGAACACAATAAATTTATTTTCCAAATAAGGACACAACACACTATTCATCAAACACATAAAGGTAGTTGGAGCATTAGTAAAACCCATTGGAACTACAAAAAACTCATAATTTGCATACTTGGTCTGGAAATTTATCTTGTATAAGTCCTATTTTTTATGCATACCTAATAGTATCCTCATCTTAAGTCAATCTTAGAGAACACTGCTTCTCCCTTCAACTGATCAAACAAGTCATCAATCCTCGACATTGGGTATGTGTTCTTCATTTTCACTTTGTTCAGCTACCTGTAATCAATGCACAATGTGATAGTACCATCCTTGTTCTTCACGAACAACACTAGTGCACCCCAAGGCGATACACTTGGCCAAATGTATCTCTTATCAAGAATCTCTTTCAGCTGCAACTTTAACTCTACCAACTCAGGTGTGCTCATCATGTAAGGTGATTTTGATGCTAGAGATAGCCCTGGTACCAACTCAACAGAAAAGTCTACTTCCCTGTGAGGTGGCAACTCTGAAATATTTATACAGGAAATACATCCTTGAACTACTGTAGAACTGGGAACTTGTTCAAAATATCTACATCCTCAACTTCCTCATCCTTTTCACTCAAGATATGTACTGCAAATAATACACACCCTCTCACGTGATTATGCTTAGCCTGCATAATTGTCACCATCCTAACTGATGTGAATTTCTTCTTTTCATGTAAGACTCTTGGTTCCCCATTTTCATCTAAGAACTCAATGGTTGTGTCATAACAATACACCTTGGTCCTGTGATGGTATATCCATTCCATACTAAATAACATACTATATGGTCCCAATGGAAATATGTTCAAGTGCACTATTGTAGACATGCAATTCAACTCATATGCACAAGATCTTACCCAATGGTGAAATCTCTTATTTATACCTATATTCAAATTCACTAACCAATATTTTTCATGCATTTCTTTATTAAAAACATGCTTATCCACTGATTTAGTACTAGCATAACTACAATTATATCCAAGATCAATCAAAATAGAAAAAACTTGATCAGAAAGTTTACCATCCATCTCAATGATATATGCCTGCTGGTTTGCATGCATGTTCTCCACAACTGTATAAATCTGAGGATTGATATGACCAACATCCCAGACTGTCTGTGCCTCCTATTCACTATATATATGGGGTCTACCACCATGATACTGTGAACAATCCCTCCCAAAATGATCCTTGCCACATATCCAACACTAAAATAGTGCTCTACCGTCACCTACAGTCAATTTCTTTCCCTGTCCCTTCTCAAATGTATTGAAATTATTTTAAGGAGCCACATTTTCATTATCACCTACATATTATGCTATTTCCCACTTTGGTTTCCATCTTCCTTTATCTTTCTCATTTCTTTTCAAATCACGCTTAAGATCAAATTTGTGTTTTGACTGCTCATAAAAATGCTTCACATTTCGAATGGCCTCATCCATTGATCTAGGCTCATTGAACTCAATCTGGTATTTGTAGGTTTTTGGCAACCCACTAATGAATCTCTAAACTTTTTACTTCTCCTCCTCGAGGTAATTCACATATCTCAACAACTCCAATTACTTTCTAGTATACTCAGCATATGTCATGGAACCCATTTACAACTCATAAAACGCCTTAGCTCTAGCATCATAGTATCTCTCCGATAGATAATTCTTCTAGAATATCACCTCGAACTCACTCCAAGTGAGTTCCTCCTCATAAATACCCCTGCAATTATTCACATTTTCCCACCAAATATTTTCCTTACCCTTGAGGCTGAATGTATCTATTCTGCCTTCCAGGATTTTTGAGTAATCATGCAACATGAAGAAATTCCTCATACCAAATAATCATGCCTCTAAATCCTATAATTTATTCATCTATATGTCAAATGTGGGTGGCTTTTATTTCTTGAACTCATCCCACAAATACCCCTATCACTCCTCCTATAAGGATGATAACGATGATGATCATAATTCTTGTCAGAATTAGAACTAGAATAGTACCTATTTCTATCACCTCTCTTATTTGGAGTATTCAAGAACCTGTCATCTCTAATCATGTTATCTCTATATTACATGTGACCACCAAGAGACTTACTACCATATGCCCCATTAGTCCCATCCTACTATCCATGGTTGATCTTAAGTGGTGATTATTGCATTAACTTCTCCTTGTTTTTCCTCTGCCTGTATGATTTTGTCATTATCTTCCTCACAAATCCTTATCTCTTCCTTCAAAATTCTAAGTGTATCTGTTAAGTCATAAGAGTTCCCAACACCATGTTTCTCATATGATTCATAAGGATAATCTCTATAGTCTACCATCTTTCTATTCATCTTTGATTTCTTCCTGTAAGGCATCTCATGTAATATTAAACCAAATCACAATAAACCAACATACATTAGCATAATTTTGGGAGTATATCTCATCTACAAGATCAACCAATTAGCGTAATAAATGTATATACATAATCATAACATCATATAGACTTATAACACATCATTTTACCAATACGTAGACATCATTCTAGCTAGATATTAGTCATCAATGCATGACGATATCAACAACACACCATGACCTCATGCATGACAAAAACACCATTCCTAAGTACACTAACAACATGTAAGCACTTGACATATATAACCAGTCATATGCTTATGACAACACATCTCACAACAACACCATCAAACCTCCCATGGTGACATCACTGCCACCATGACCAACACCATGCGGATGAAGATAATCTTGAAAACATCAAAATTTTCCCAAGGAGAGCGCAAAAATGCTCTGACACCACTCTTTAACAACGCCTCCCCTCACATATACCCAAGTAACCAAAAAACTGGGGTAAACATGAGATGAGGGTCAGTTATCACCAGACTGAACCTCTTTGGCAACTTAAGGAAATAGAATCGATGGAAACCCATAAAAAATACCTCATGTACCTTCTATAGTACCCCCAGAGGCTATCCCAATCATCCACCTGACCAGTCCATGGGTCCCACTAATTTTTAGTGAAGAAATTCCTTGGACGCTCCCTTGATATGGTAAAATGTGCGTCTGGGAGGCTCTAGATGCTCCCACGGCATGGGTATACATGTGTCGAGGGACATTTTCCTTTAGAACTATGATTTGTGTCACATTTTAAGACAAAAAATCCTGGTCACTTCCCAAAACTTCATGTAGCTTCCAGAATCCATCAAACACACGATGAAAAGACTAATGAACCAAAAAATAACTATAGGACTAGGCCTCACCATCCCTAACTGGGACTGTCATTCTTCGAAAATCTTATGAGACAAGACAAGAAGGATCAATACCCTCTTCCTTGAACTATTATGACATCAATTAGGTCTTGCATCCATTATCTTAAGAATTACAAGTAAGTACATGAAATAACCATGAATTGAACCAGTCATATAACCATGCTATGATGTAAATAAAAATGAGATAATAACCATTAAAGCCACACATTAAAAAGTACAAAAGAAATGGAACTTAACTTTTATTAAACATAGGCAAGTGACAACTAGGTTTGGGACTTCCACGTACCACGTGACCATAGACATGGTTGAGCCAATTATCTCTTCATATAGTCACGCCCATTCCATATTCCAATAATTAATGTTGGATCTCATGGATAAATCAATCCTAAAGAAACCAAGGTAATCTAGAGGTTAAACCACCTCCACCCTCACCATATCGTCATTACACCTAAACCGATGTTGAGATCACAAAACTGAACTGAGCTTGGAATTCCTCTACACTTAATCACTATCCTTGAGGAATTTTCCCTCTCATTGCCTCTCATGCTTTACCTCAATCCACACTGGATCACTAGGCCATAAAATGAGATACCATCCTCATGCTTTACCATGTATCTCCTCAAAATAGATCAAGAGATTCCTAGGGCTTTGGGAATTTCCTGAGACCACCTCTACCCCAGATGCCGAAAACCATTCGTCAATTCCAAAGCTCAAAACTGAAATCAATACCATCGTGTAATGGTTATCCACAAAAATGAAATGAAATGGTGAAAATCACTATCAAAACCTAGCAAAACCATTCCACCGACAACAAGAGAACCAAATAGCAACATGCATAGGCCATGCATGTCCAAACAAGCTAGGAAATCACACATGCAATATGTTACATGAAAGTATTCATGTTGAAGTTGGTTGATCCTAATATTTATTGCTTGATATTTTCTTTCCTTCCCTTTCCTCATCCTCCCTTTGCTTTCTTTTGCCTTTCTTGGTCCAATGCTGAAATGTTCCAAGAAAACTCTAAGTTTCCAGGACAGAGAGAGAGAGAGAATAATGAGAGAGCTCCAAAACTTAACTAATAAAAGGTACTAACTGATCTTCAAAATCCTTTTTATCAATTAAGACTCTATTTTCTTCATTTTCCATTATTTTCCTTCAATTTCCTTCTCACATGCAAACTGTGACCTTTCACCTTCCTTTTCTCCTATTTTCCTAGAATTTCATCAATAAATGTGTGATTTTTTTTTTCCCGATTGATACTTTAGCCATTTCCTTTGTCGATTTACGCTTAGCCATAAACACATCCAGCGATGCCCACTATGATATATTTTCCCAATAGTCAACTTCGATTAAGTTTCCCTTAACCTTGGTCATATTTTTTCCTTTATTAACTTTTATTACATGAGTTTTGAACCTGGGTCTATTACATAAACATTGAAAACCAATGTTATCCATTCCTACTTCAGATTTTCCTGCATGTTCAACCTAATCAATTTATTCCAAAGAATTAGTAGTTGCATCCAAACTTCATGCCACAATCCCTCCAATATTCGGTTGAGTCATCATTTCTCCTAGAGATTCATCCACAACTCCATAGATTTCTTTAAGGATTCCAATTGTCATTGGTTCAATATTCAACTCAATACTTTCCATTTTGAGAATTAGTTTATCCACTGTGGCATGTAGTAAAACCACCTTATCCTGCGACATCTCAAACTTTTGGTTCACTGAGAAAAATGTACTTTTTCCTCAGTGACCACCAATTCACCTTGCTTGGATATGAGGGGGTAATGTAGGCCATACTCGAGTGCAATTGGCTGACAAATGAATCTATCCATATTTCTTCATGCTAACAGGTTTCTCCATTGAACTATAAGTAGCCTCTGTTATAATTAAATACATTGATCAATAAACCATCGTGAGGTACCTCCATTTATAGCCACAAACTCCAACCTCGCTCCATCCATGAGGACCCTGAGAGGATTCAATACTCGGTTCGTGTCTCCACAACTACCAAAGTAAATGATCCATTGATAAATCATCCTTTCTTATAAAAAGTTTGTGTGTATTATGAGCTTGAATATTACAGACAAGATCCATCATATGGATACCAATTAAGATAGAAAAAAAAAACCCCCATATTTCTTGAGATAAGGTGTGATTAACCTTGACAAGAAAGTTGTGAGATCTACTATTACCTTTCATCTTAGATGAGAGTTGTTAAATTAGTTTCATAATGATTTTTTGAGAAATATTACCATTAATGGGCTCGACAAACCAACATTTACTACCATTTGGGATCTGTATTCGGGGGAGTGGGGGGGGTTCCAATTATATGAACCCAAGACATGTAAGCTTTTAAATATGAAATCGTGGTATAAAATTTAAAATTAGACTTCCTTTGTCCTAGATGAACATACCTTGTTCAAAGGTAGATCCTTGGATAGCGAATCGATCCACCACCTCTTTATGTTGTCTCTTAATATGATAAAAGTGCATGCTTTCAAATTCATAGATTTGCGAGCTGATTCTGAATATCAATGGATATATATCATGATCTTATTTTATTTTTAATTTGGTGCATATGTTGGATGATGATGATGGAATCACCAAAAACCATAAAATGTCAATTTTTCTTTGTTGTTGCAGTCTCTAAAACTTGCCATGATGCTAAGAAATTGACTTCGTTATTATTTGAAATTCCTAAACCCAAAGTAAATTGAGACTTTGTTTCTTCATCAGGGGGAAAGATAACCCCTCCTGCTCTTGCCTCCCTAAAAATTTTATTAATTTTTGAATTTTATTGTAACTTAATAATACTATTTTAATTTCATATCTATATATGTAATAATGTTATAAACTCCAATATGTATCTACTATAATTTTAGTAATATAATTTAATTTTAATTTGCCTATTGAGGTAGCTAGACTTAGAATCATCTTGCTATAAGTGTTATGTGTGTCTGTATAATTTTAATTCATTTTCAAATTATCCCTCTATTTTTCTTTAAAACTAGAATAAAAATTTTGTATTAAGAAAAAATATGTGAAATAAACATGCACTTGAAGTACAATGGAATGAATACCATAGAAAAAAAAAAACTTCAATGGTTTGAGAAAAGAATGATGGAAAAAACCACCCTTCCCTCAAAAAAGGAAGAAGTGGAGTATATCCAATGTTAGACCTTACAAGACTTGAACATATTAATTCTTGTTAATAGGAGTATATTCCTACAAATATCTTACATAAGATGATACAAAAACAAAATATTTCTAATATTACATAGAATCTGACTCACCACTAGGACCACGAGAGGTGCTATATTTTAGGGATTTCTTATTTTGATCATTTATGCTTCTTGTTAATGGAGGAGAATATCATTGTCTTCTTTTTAAGAAACTTGAATAGGAAAGAGAACTGTAGATATTTACCTCCTCTTCCTTCTTATTTGAAGTGGGGATTTTGACAATATCCTTAGAAAAAGTCTCTTTTTCAAGTGTTGAAATGATTTTCTCTAAATGCACTTGGACTACATCTAGCTAATCACCTTCACATATAAATTTATCCTATGAAGACTTCAAAGCTTCATATATATCACTCGAGAAAATATGCTTATGTGATCTAAACCTATTATAATTTGGCCTCTTAAATGGATTATTTTTGTGCTTCCTTGAAACTAGTGCGATGCTCATTTCTCATAATTATTTTGAGAAGATGACAAAGGGATAGGTGGAGATTTATATGATATAGTTTTTGGATATATGTTTGTGAGATGCCCATATTCATGGAAGTAATTGAATTTAAAATGAATTTACTCATATTCTAGAGCCTAAATATGGGACCATCTATTGAATTCAAGATGAGTTTCCTAAGAGATTCTTTTTTCAAAATCCATTTCAAAAAAAAATTAAAGACAGTAAACTTTATTGTCCTTATCACCATTGAAAATAGCATCTTAATTTATCACCATTGATTTGAAAATACCATCATTATAGAAAATAAGGTGAATATATGAACATCTAATCCAAAAAAGAGCTGAAGATATTTCCATGGTAGGGTTAAAATTTGAAGTCCAATGGGTGAGAAAAATTCCCATAGAGCCCATGAAATATGGCTCAGATCAATAGATCAAATTCATGTCCTCTTTTTTGTCAAAATCAAAAGTGAAATAAATTTTTCGATAATAGAAAATACAAATGGGCTCATGCTCTACCTAATTTTTAGAGGCTAACTCTACAGAAGAATGATAAATGAGCCAAATTTTGGTGAACTTACCAATCAACCCTCTTTTCTTTAGAATATTTATGTTATTTCTTGTAGAGGGAGAAAACCTAAAACCAAGAGAAGGGATTGTATCCACCCTTTCTACAAATATACCGATAGGGAAAAGGTTCATGACCATCAACTCTAGGGTTAGAAAGACTGCTAATTGTAGAAGAAATGAACCCAATAGAAATTTCCAAGAGAATAGATTAGCAAACCATTAGCAAGTCATGGTAGTATAAAACCAAGATTGAAATACTAATTAGCAAAATAAATTTCTAATATACCAAAAAGACTAAATGAATCGACACAACCACTACAAAAAATAAGCAAGCCACAACAATTAAATGTGAACCACCAAATATGCAGCAAAATTGCAAATACACCATGATCTCATGTATCCCATTGCATAAATCTGTAGCGAGTGGGGAGGAGTAGCGGTGGCTAGTTAACCCTAGTCACCCACTCCCTTGTCATGTTTGACTCCTCGATTTCACTCCATCTTTAAATTATCTTCAATATAATATAACTTAATATATTAATAACTCCATAAGCATTCAATATAGTTTTGAAATTAATAGCTTTTAGAATTTATTAATAATAATTTATGAGCTTATAATATAAATTGAATAATTTTATTTTAATTAGTTTAAAATATATTTGGTTATATATATTATTTTAATATATATTTGTTTAACAAATATATTCACCTTTTTTCAACCATAGTAAATTGTGATCAACTATAGTTAACTCTGGTCCATCACAGTCATAGGGGATTCACTAGGGGAGCAAATCATAACATGTGGGCTCATATTGGGGGATATATTTTGAGGTTAAAATGACATAATATATTGGGGGATATATAGGGGGTAACTGGTTTTAATATTGGCAAGTATAAAAAATGGAGTTCAAAGTTAATGAAAATTATAAATGGGTATAAAAATTCTAATGAAAAAATGGATACCTACAATATCTAGTGAAAGTAGGGGGTTTTTACATTAGGAAGGTGTATTGGGTACATATTGGTAGGGGGTTAAATAATGTGATATTAAGAGGTATTTTCCAATATGTAGTCAAATTAAGGATATTTGTAATATGTCACGAACACATGTGATATGTGATAGGTTCATTGAGTGAAGCCCCTATGCTCGCAATCCACCATATTCAACTACAGTGAGTGATATTGAACCACCATGGTCATTCATAGCTAATTAATGTGGCTCATAGTCAACCACATTCAACCATCATCACCCCATGTCATAATGATTGAACATGGTCAACCATGGTCAGCCTTATCTATACATGGTTAACCATAACCTAAATCATGTTATACATGGTCAAACCATAAGAAAAAAATGTCAAGCATAACCAATCATGTTGGAAATTACTTAACCATAGTCTACCATAACCAACCATGGCCTCCATGGTCAGCCATATCCATCTATTATTAACATGGCCAACCATAATCTAGACCATGTTCAACGGGTAGCCATGTTCAACGTTACTATATTCAACCATAAGCAACCATTGATCCAGGTGCATATTGGTGGTCACCCACCTATTCCACTTGGGGCCCCACCATTGTCTCTTTCAGTTTTTCAGTTTCGGCACAACTTACTATTTTTAGCAGTTTTTCAGGTCCTGAACTTCTGAAGCCGTTTTGAGGCCCTAAACGAAGTTTTTTGGGAAAATCGGGAGCAAAATCGATCCCTCAAAATTTTTAGTCATCAGATAGATATTTCTAACGAGGTATGGTTCGCGTCAAACGAAGATCGTATGCCAAAGTTACGTCCCCGAGAAATTGAAACACCAATTTACCCAAACGGGGCCCATAGTTTTGGTGCTTCATCTCCTAGGGTTAGGGTTTTCCATTGTTTCTAAATAATAAATAGGCCCTCCAGCCTCATTGTAACTGAGTTCAAAGGCCTATAGCCGCTACATCTCTTCTCAAAGATAGCTACCAAAGCCCTAGCTAGTTTATTTCGATTCTTTCTGTAAGAAAATTTCAGTTCTTTGATATTAATGAAATGAAGTGATTTTTCCACTGCATCTTTGTATTTATGGTTATATGTTTATTCTGTTGCATTCCTGCATAAATCCGGATCAGTGGTATCAAAGCGGTCTCCTTTTTCTTGATCCTTCTTTGCATGTCCCCAACGAGGTCGGGGTATAAGGAGTTAGGGCTCAACCTGGTGGAACCTTTGCAAGATTAGCCTCGCAAACCCCGATGGACACCCATGGGGGACGAAAAGAAAGATGAGGGAGTAGGAGATCCTATCAAAATATTGCTTGAGGAGGCCCTCCAAAAACAAAGGAACGTGATGATGGATAACTTTGCCCAGATCCTTCAACGGCTACCCAGCAGTGGTGCATCTGCATCCAGCAGCCACTCTGGAGGTGTGACTCCTTTTAAGGTAGAAGTAAATTTTGACGTTCCCATATTTGAGGGCAAAATAGATGCAGATGTCATAGATAGATGGTTGAATCTATTAGAAGGATATTTCTCGGTTCATGACTTTTTCGACCGGGAGAAGATTATTTTTGCACTCCTCAAAGCTACCCCCCATGTCAAGGACTGGTGGGAAACCTACTGTGAGAACAAGGACCAGACAAAACCCTCTCTGTTCTTGGCCATACCAACTTGGAATTCTTTCCGAGGCACCATCAAGGAACAGTACTATCCTGTGGGGAGCTATGAGGACAATTACATACAATGGACCACACTGCGACAACAAAGGGATCAAGATGTGCATGAGCTGATGAATCTATTCCATACCCTGTGCAAAAATTTGGGTATCAAAGATTCACAGAGACATCTGGTGCTAAAGTATCGCAGTTGTCTGCACAGATAAATTCAAGAGGAAATGGAGTTCCTCGACATCTCCTCGCTTGGTACGACATATCGGTATGCTGCCAAGATTGAGCAGAAATTCAAACAGAAGAAGCGAGACTTTGGGTCTGTGAATCAAAAGCAAGGGAAAGGTGCTCCCAAACCGCAGAACAAAGGAGAGAGCCAAGGCATAGCGGCTCAAGACAACCTGTCGAAGCCACAAGCCAAGAACAACACCGCAAAGCCAAAGAAGGACACGAGAAAGTGGTGTGAGTTCCATAAGAGCTCCACTCACAACACAAGTGAGTGTCAGGCCAAGCAGTCACTAGTGGCTGAGATGAGAGCTTCTGAGTCAGATGCATGCTCCAACTCTGAATCAGAACCTGACAAGGGGAATGAAAAAGTGAAACAGATTATTGATGCAGAGCCCAACGCCACTGTTGCGACTACAAAGATCCAGAAGGAGGAACGGGAAGATCCTGAGGAGGAGGAACGTCTCTTCCACTCTCAGATGTGGATAAAGGGCTCCTCGATACAATTCATTGTCGACAATGGGAGCCAAAAAAACCTCATTTCAGCAGACTCCATGAAGCGGTTGGGCTTGCCGACCATAGCTCACCCACATCCATACACCATCGGGTGGCTTCACCAAGGAGGAGATCTCCACATTAGCCAGCAATGTCACCTTCCCTATAGAATCAAGCCCTTCACGGATGAGGTATTATGTGACGTTTCTCCTATTGATGTTTATGATGTATTATTAGGACAACCATACTTGCGGAAGCGTCATGTTGTGTATGAGTCTTGGCCTCGCGCTGTTATTATTACTTTGGGAAATAAGTTGTACAGGATACCAAAGGTACCACCTCCTACCACTATCTCTTTGGTTATGACAAAACAATGCAGTCAGCTCATTTCCCAAACTAGGAAATTCATTTTCTTGATGATCCGCCCCCAGGGCAAGAAGAAGAATGTGGCCACGACCTCCAAACAGGACTCCTCTGCACGACAACAACAAATGGACAAGGTTGTGGAGGATTACGAGGACATCTTCACCTCACCCACAGGGGTTCCTCTGCACTGTCAGGTCAAGCACCCGATTGATCTTACCCCAGGTGCACCGCTACCCAATGGACCGATCTATCAACGCTCTGTTCTGGAGAATGATGAAATCAAGAGGCAGATTCAAGAGCTACTACAGAAAGGTAACATCCGACCAAGTTCATCGCCCTGTGGGAGCCCGATCGTGTTGGTACAGAAGAAGGATGGGATGTGGAGACTCTGTATTGACTATCGGGCGCTGAACAAGATCACTATCCGAAATAGGTACCCGATCCCACGGGTTGATGACCTTCTGGACCAACTCAAAGGAGAAAAATATTTCAACAAGATCGACTTGAATTCTGGGTATCACCAGGTACCAATTGAACACTCTGATGTGTGGAAGACTGCCTTCAAAGCCAAGGAAGGCCTTTTCGAATGGCTGGTCATGCCTTTCGGGTTGACGAACAACATCTTGCGACCATTCACCAACTCATTTGTCATGGTGTACTTGGATGAAATTATGATCTTCAGCCAGACTTGGGAAGAGCACCTCCACCACATCTGACAAGTCCTCCAAACACTGTGGCAACACAAGTTGTGTGCCAATTTGGAGAAGTACACTTTTGGCATGACCCAGGTTCAATATGTGGGATACATTATTGATGAAAGGGGGGTGCATGTGGATCCAAGCAAGATCCAAGTCATTCGGGATTGGCCAGCCCTAACCACTATAACAGAGCTTCGCAGCTTTTTGGGTCTTGCTAATTTCTACCGTAGGTTCGTGTTGGGATTCTCTCATATCACTTGGCCCTAGAGTCAAGTCACCAAGGGAGGAGTGAGAGCAAAATAATTTTGGTCGGAATCTCAACAGAAGGCGTTTACGGAATTGAAAAATCGCCTCTATTCTGCCCCAGTGCAGACATTACCAGACTTTCAACAGCCATTTGAGGTCGAGACATATGCCTCTGACTATGCTATTGGGGCGGTTCTTACTCAACAGGGACATCCAGTGGCATATCATAGTGAGACATTGTCTGACACAGTTCTAAAGTATCCCACTTATGACAAAGAAATGTATTCCATTTTGCAAGCTTGTCGACAATGGAAGAATTACATTTTAAGGAAGGAAACAATCATCCACACAAACCACTGGCCCCTGCAGTTCATACAGACACAAGGGAAGTTGCAGAATGATCGCCATCAGAGGTGGTCCACATATTTGCAACAGTTTCATTTGAACATCAAGTACAAGAAGGGTAGCACCAATAATATTGCAGACTATCTCAGCTGATCATCGATCGTGGCACTCACCACCGTTCTCAAATCTTGTGGGCACAAGACTTCTGATTGGCTGCTTCTCTACGAGAGCGACCCAGAATTCGGCCACCCATACAAGGCACTCTTGGGGGGTACGCAAGTTCCAAATTTTCACCTCCAAGATGCACTTTTATGTCACCTAGGACACCTTTATGTTCTTTCAAGCGAGCATGCCAAGATGATATGGGAAGCACACTATAGTCGAGTCACTGGGAATTTCGGGGTCGAGAAAATAGTAGTAGTACTAAAAAAGTATTTCTATTGGCCGAACCTTCAAAAGGATGTCAGGAAGCACATCAGATCCTGCACTGCTTATGCCATTGCCAAACCGACCATCAAGAAGCAAGGCCTATATACTCCGCTACCTACCCCTAGTCGACCTTGGGAATCCATCTCCATGAATTACATGTCGGGCCTGCCTTCTACTAAGCATGGAAATGACTGTGTTTTCGTGGTTGTCGACGGATTCTCAAAGATGGCTATTATGGTGGCCTGCAAGAAGAATATCACAGCAGAAGCCACTGCTAAACTCTTCTTTGAACGAGTGTGGGTGCACTTTGCGATCCCACAATCTGTCACATCAGATCGAGATAGCGGGTTCCTCAGCACATTTTGGTCTAGCCTCTGGTCAATGATGGACACCAAGCTCACCAAGTCCACATCTTTCCATCCCCAAACAGATGGCCAGACAGAGGTCATCAACAGAATGATTGTACACATTCTGCCCATGTACAATTCCAAGCGTCCATGCACAAGGGACGAGAGCCTTCCCTATGTACAACACAGTTATAATCGGTCTCTCCACAGCTCAATTGGACACAACCCCTTTCAGATGGGCTTGGGATTCTAGCCACTATGTCCCATTGACATAGCCATGCCATTTGTGGCTACTCAGGCTGATTCGGCTCATGTCCAGTCAGGATTTAAAAAAGAAAATAGCCTCATCGAGCGCATTCAACACATCCACCAACAGGTTCATGACATATTTGACAAAGCTAATGCTAATTACAAGCAACGCCATGATCAACATCGGGTGCCACACAACTTCCAGGTGGGCAACAAAGTGTGGCTACATTTGCAGAAGGAGTACCTCACTGGACCCCACTACAAGCTTCGCCCGCTCCAATACGGGCCGTACACCATCACCAAGGCTATAGGGAACAATGCCTTTGAGCTCAGTATTCCGCCATTCCTTGGTCTGCACCTAGTATTCAATGTGGACCGCCTTTGTCCTTACTTCCCACTTCTACTAGACACCTCTGACATTGCAGAACAACACACACCAACAGAGTTAAACCCAAACTGCATGGAACAGGCCACCACAGATTGTATCATGGACATGCAAATCAAGAACACTCGCTAACATAAAATCCAACTGTATCGGGTTGTCAAAGCTAGCCAACTCCTGCACCAAGGAAAGTGGTTCACCAGGGACCAAGTTCAGCAGAAGTTTCCTCATATCATGGAGGAACTTAACGTAATGGGGACTATTGCTTCCTAAGGGGGGAGGAATGATCCAGGTGGATATTGGTGGTCACCCGCCTATTCCACTTAGGGCCCCACCATTATCTCTTTCAGTTTTTCAGTTTCAGCACAACTTACTATTTTTAGCATTTTTTCGGGTCCTGAACTTCCAGAGCCGTTTTGAGGCGCTAAACGACGTTTTTTGGGAAAACCGGGAGCAACATGGGACCATGCATTGATTTTTCTCCCTCAAAATTTGTAGTCCTCGGATAGATCTTTCTAACGAGGTATGGTTCGCATCGAACGGAGATCGTATGCCAAAGTTACGTCCTCGGGAAGTTGAAACACCAATTTACTCAAACGGGGCCCATAGTTTTGGCGCTTCATCTCCTAGGGTTAGGGTTTGGAATGTTTATGGTTTTCCATTATTTCTAAATAATAAATAGGCCCTCGAGCCTCATTTTAACTGAGTTCAGAGGCCTGCGGCCGCCACATCTCTTCTCAGAGATAGCTACCAGCGCCCTATTTCCATTCTGTCTGTAAGCAAATTTCAGTTCTTTGATATTATTGAAATGAAGTGATTTTTCTGCTACATCTTTGTATTTATGGTTATATGTTTATTCTGTTGTGTTCCTGCATAAATCCGGATCAACCATGGTCAACCATGTCCATCCATTGTTAACATAGGAAACCATAATTTAAACTATGTTCAACATTTTCAAACCATGGTCAACAACTATCAAGTATAGATAACCATGTTCAACATCACTTAACCATAGTTAACCATAAGTAACCATCATAATAGTCAAACATAGTCTTCATGGTTAACCATAGTCACTATGGTTAACCATATGGATCTATTGTTAACATGGTCAACTAAAATGTAAACCATGTTTAACATGGTTAAACCATGGTTGATCAATGTTAAGCATATCCAACCATGTTCGATCTTACTTAACCATAGTCAACAATAAGAAACCATGGTAAGCCATAGTATGTGTAACAATAGACACCTATAATCAACCATAGTCGATCATAATAATCCATGGTCAACCATAGTAAGTCATGTTCAACCATAGTAAAGCATCGTTAGCAATAGCCAACCATGGTCATGCATATTCAACAATGGTTAATGGTAGACAACAATAGTTAATCATGGTATATCATGGATGACCATGACCAATCATGGTAAACTCGAATAGACTATGGTTACCTTCGTTAACTATGGTTAATAATAGTTCACCATATTTGACTATATTTAACCATGGTCAATGTTGCTCCTTGTGGTCAACTATGGATACAATGGACAAATATGGTAAACATGGTCAACCATAGTCAACCATGGTTGATTTTTATGAGCATGGTTGGAAATAGTTAACCATAATCAACCTTGGTGACCTTAATTAACCATAATAAACCATGGTCAACCTTGGTTAACCATAGTCACCATAGCCAACCATGGTCAATCGTAGACATATTTAGTCACCATGGTCAAATGATACAAAACTCTGCTCAACATGGCCAAAAGGGATCAACCATGGTCAACATGGTCCACTATAGTCAACCACGATTGGCGAGAGTCAACCATGATTGGCCTTAATGACCAAGGTCAAACACAGTCAACCACAATTATATGTGGTCAAGTATTGTGAATTATAGATGATAATATCAACCATGGTAAACATGGTAAATATGGCCAACCATCTTCAACCAAGGTCAAACACGACCAAATGTAGTCAATAATGGTAAAAAATGGTCAACTATGGCTAATTGTGCTCAACCATGGTTAGCATTGTTAGGATGATCAAGCATGGTCGACATGGGAAGATTCATTAATACGATATTTGAAATTAATAACTTGAAGTTAAATAATTGTACATAATAAATTTAAATATTATTTTAAATGTATAAATATTTATTTTTTAATATAATATATATATGTATGTATGTATGTATTTTATGTGGTTCACAGACCTTAGGTATTGGTGATCACTACATCTACAGAATATATGTACCAGGAAAATCCACCTGAAGACATCACTTCCTACCAACTCAACCATGAAGCTTGACTCCAAGAATTTGAAGAGAATTGAATGAGTGACTTCTCAATAGCAAAGCTCCTTTGATGACATGGACTCGATCAATTGAGCTAACCCTTGAGGCTAAATTTTATAATTATAATATCACTTAGGAATATAACTTTAATTACTATGATTATTTTAATATTGTTTGCAATGTGATTAACAACAAATGTCAAATAATAAATGACGTCAGAATGCGATGAAAAAAAATTTGCATAGTGAAGAAAAACAAAAATTGTTGCAATGTCACATGCAATAAACGTTATCACATTGTCATAAAAAATAAACAAAATTGTAGTGTGAAAAAAAAAAATTCATTGTAATGTGAGGAACAATAATTCTCAGTAGAATGTGAGGAAATAGATTATTGATGCGGAGCCCAATGCCACTGTTGCGACTACGAAGATCCAGAGGAGGAGGAACATCTCTTCAACTCTTAGATGTGGGTAAAAGGCTCCCCGTTATAGTTCATTGTCGATAATGGGAGCCAAAATAACCTCATTTCAATAGACACCGGAAGTGGTTCGGCTTGCTGACCACAGCTCACCCACATCCATACACCATCGGGTGGCTTCACCAAGGACGAGATCTCTGCGTCAGCCAGCAGTGTCACCATCCCTATAGCATCAATCCCTTCACGGATGAGGTATTATGTGACGTTGATCCTATTGATGTTTTCGATGTATTATTAGGACAACCATACTTTTGGAAGCGTCATGTTGTGTATGAGTCTCGGCCTCGCGCTGTTATTATTACTTTGGGAAATAAGTTGTACAGGATAACAGAGGTACCGCCTCCTGCTGCTGTCTCTTTGGTTACGAAAAAACAATGCAGTAAGCTCATTTCCCAAACCAAGAAATTCGTTTTCCTGATGATCCACCCCCAGGGAAAGAAGAAGACTATGGCCACGACCTCCAGACAAGGCTCCTCTGCACGACAACAACAAATGGACAAGGTTGTGGAGGAGTACGAAGACATCTTCACCTCACCCATAGGGGTTCCTCTGCACTATCAGGTCAAGCACCCGATTGATCTGACCCCAAGTGCACCGCTACCCAATGGACCGATCTATTGGCACTCTGTTCTGGAGAATGATGAAATCAAGAGGTAGATTCAAGAGCTACTGCAGAAAGGTCACATCTGACCAAGTTCATCGCCCTGTGGGAGCCGGATCATGTTGGTACAGAAGAAGGATGGGATGTGGAGACTCTGTATTGACTATCGAGCGCTAAACAAGATCACTATCCAAAATAGGTACCCGATCCCACGGATTGATGATCTTCTGGACCAACTCAAAGGGGAAAAATATTTCAGCAAGATCGACTTGAAGTCTGGGTATCACCAAGTACCAATTGAACCCTCCGATGTGTGGAAGATTTCCTTCAAAGCCAAGGAAGGCCTTTTCAAGTGGCTGGTCATGCTTTTCGGGTTGACGAATTCTCCCGCAACCTTCGTGAGGTTGATGGACGACATCTTGCAGCCATTCATCAACTCATTTGTCGTGGTGTACTTGGATGACATTCTGATCTTCAGCCAGACTTGGGAAGAGCACCTCCACTGCATCCGACAAGTCCTCCAAACACTGTGGAAACACAAGTTGTGTGCCAATTTGGAGAAGTGCACTTTTGGCAAGACCCAGGTTCAATATCTGGGATAAATTATTGATGAAATGGGGGTGCATGTGGATCCAACCAAGATCCATGTCATTCGGGATTAGCCAGCCCCAACCACTATAACAGAGCTTCTCAGCTTTCTGGGTCTTGCTAATTTCTACCGTAGGTTCGTGTTGGGATTCTCTCATATCACTTTGCCCTAGAGTCAAGTCACCAAGGGAGGAGTGAGAGCAAAATTATTTTGGTCGGAATCTCAACAGAAGGCGTTTACGAAATTAAAAAATCGCCTTTGTTCTGCCCCAGTGCTTACATTACCAGACTTGCAACAACCATTTGAGAGGGAGACAGATGCCTCTGACTATGCTATTGGGGCGGTTCTTACTCAACAAGGACATCCAGTGGCATATCGTAGTGAGAAATTGTCTGACACGGTTCGAAAGTATCCCACTTATGACAAAGAAATGTATTCCATTGTGCAAGCTTGTCGACAATGGAAGCATTACATTTTGGGGAAGGAAACAATCATCCACATAGACCACCGGCCCCTGCAATTCATACATACATAAGGGAAGTTGCAAAATGATCGCCATCAGAAGTGGTCCACATATCTACAACAGTTTCATTTGAACATCATGTACAAGAAGGGTAGCACCAATAATGTTGCAGACTGTCTCAGCTGACCACCGATCGTGGCACTCACCACCGTTCTCAACTCTTGTGGGCACGAGACTTCTGATTGGCTTCTTCTCTACGAGAGCGACCCAGAATTCAGCCAGACATACAAGGCACCCTTGGGGGGTATGCAAGTTCCAAATTTTCACCTCGAAGATGCACTTTTATGTCACCTAGGACACCTTTGTGTTCTTTCAAGCAAGCGTGCCAAGATGATATGGGAACCACACTACAGTCGAGTCGCTGGGCATTTCGGGGTCGAGAAAACAATAGCAGTACTACAAAAGTATTTCTATTGGCCGAACCTTTGAAAGGATGTCGGGAAGCACATCAGATCCTGCACTGCTTGTGCCATTGCCAAACCGACCATCAAGAAGCAAGGCCTATATACTCCGCTACCTACCCCTAGTCGACCTTGGGAATCCATCTCCATGAATTACATGTTGGTCCTGCCTTCTACTAAGCATGGAAATTACTGTGTTTTCGTGGTCGTTGACAGATTCTCGAAGATGGCTATTATGGTGGCCTGCAAGAAGAATATCACAGTAGAAGCCACTGCTAAACTCTTCTTTGAACGAGTGTGGGTGCACTTTGGGATCCCACAGTCTATCGTATCAGATCAGGATAGCAGGTTCCTCAGCACATTTTGGTCCATCCTCTGGTCAATGCTGGACACCAAGCTCACCAAGTCTACAGCTTTCCATCCCCAAACAGATGGCCATACAGAGGTCATCAACAGAATGATTGTACACATTCTGGCCATGTACAAGTCCAAGCATCCACGCACATGGGACGAGAGCCTTCCTTATGTACAACACAGTTATAATCGGGCTCTCCACAGCTCAATTGGCCATAGCCCCTTTCAGGTGGGCTTGGGACTCCAACCACTATGTCCCATTGACGTAGCCATGCCATTTGCGGCTACTCAGGCCGATTCGGCTCATGTCCAGTCAGAAGTTGACAAATAAAATAGCTTCATCGAGCGCATTCAACACATCCACCAACAATTTCATGACATATTTGACAAAGCTAATGCTAAGTACAAGCAACGCCATGATCAACATTGGGTGCCACACAACTTCCAGGTGGGCAACAAAGTGTGGCTACATTTGCAAAAGGAGCACCTCACTGGACCCCACTGCAAGCTTCGCCCACTTTGATACGGGCTATACACCATCACCAAGGATTTTTGGAACAATGCCTTCGAGCTCAGTATTCCACCATTCCTTGGTCTGCACCTAGTATTCAATGTGGACCGCCTTCGTCCTTACTTCCCACCTCTACTGGACACCTTTGACATTGCAGAACAACTCACACCAATAGAGTTAAACCAAGACTGCATGGAATAGGCCACCACAGATTGTATCATGGACATGCAAATCAAGAACACTCGCCAACATAAAATCCAACTGTATCGGGTTGTCAAAGCTAGCCAACTCCTACACCAAGGAAGGTGGTTCACCAGGGACGAAGTTCAGCAGAAGTTTCCTCATCTCATGGAGGAACTTAACGCAATGGGGACTATTGCTTCCTAAAGGGGGAGGAATGATCCAGGTGGATATTGGTGGTCACCCGCCTATTCCACTTGCGGCCCCAC
The DNA here is from genome assembly GCA_034641835.2 of Pinus albicaulis. Classification (NCBI taxonomy): domain Eukaryota; kingdom Viridiplantae; phylum Streptophyta; class Pinopsida; order Pinales; family Pinaceae; genus Pinus; species Pinus albicaulis. The sequence goes on along the minus strand of CM076572.1, from coordinate 940,961,981 downwards.
CATTGTCTCTTTCAGGTTTTCAGTTTCGACACAACTTACTATTTCTAGCATTTTTTCGGGTCCTGAAATTCCAGAGTCGTTTTGAGGCCCTAAACGACGTTTTTTGGGAAAACCGAGAGCAACATGTGACCATGGACCAATGTTGCTCGCTAAAATTTTGTAGTCCTCGGATAGATCTTTCTAACGAGTTATGGATCATGTCAAACGGAGATCGTATGCCAAAGTTACGTCCTCAGGAAGTTGAAACACCAATTTACCCAAACGGGGCCCATAATTTTGGCGCTTAATCTCCTAGGGTTAGGCTTTGGATGTTTATGGTTTTGCATTGTTTCTAAATAATAAATAGGCCCTCGAGCCTCATTGTAACTGAGTTCAGAGGCCTGCAACCGCAACATCTCTTCTCAGAGATAGCTACCAGCGCCCTAGCTAGTTTATTTCCATTCTGTCTGTAAGCAAATTTCAGTTCTTTGATATTATTGAAATGAAGTGATTTTTCCACTGCATCTTTGTATTTATGGTTATATGTTTATTCTATTGCGTTCCTACATAAATCCGGATCAACCATGGTCAACCATGTCCATCCATTTTTAACATAGGAAACCATAATTTAAACTATGTTCAACATTTTCAAACCATGGTCAACAACTATCAAGTATAGATAACCATGTTTAGCATCACTTAACCATTGTTAACCATAAGTAACCATCATAAACCATAGTCAAACATAGTCTTCATGGTTAACCATAGTCACTATGGTTAACCATGTGCATCCGTTGTTAACATGGTCAACTAAAATGTAAACCATGTTTAACATGGTTAAACCATGGTTGATCAATGTTAAGCATAGCCAACCATGTTCGATCTTACTTAACCATAGTCAAATATAAGAAACCATGGTAAGCCATAGTATGTGTAACAATAGACACCTATAATCAACCATAGTCGATCATAATAATCCATGGTCAACCATAGTAAGTCATGTTCAACCATAGTAAAGCATCGTTAGCAATAGCCAACCATGGTCATGCATATTCAACAATGTTTAATGGTAGACAACAATAGTTAATCATGGTATGTCATGGATGACCATGACCAATCATGGTAAACTCGAATAGACTATGGTTACCTTCGTTAACTATGGTTAATAATAGTTCACCATATTTGACTATATTTAACCATGGTCAACGTTGCTCCTTGTGGTCAACTATGGATACAATGGACAAATATGGTAAACATGGTCAACCATAGTCAACCATGGTTGATTTTTATGAGCATGGTTGGAAATAGTTAACCATAATCAACCTTGGTGACCTTAATTAACCATAATAAACCATGGTCAACCTTGGTTAACCATAGTCACCATAGCCAACCATGGTCAATCGTAGACATATTTAGTCACCATGGTCAAATGATACAAAACTCTGCTCAACATGGCCAAAAGGGATCAACTATGGTCAACATGGTCCACTATAGTCAACCACGATTGGCGAGAGTCAACCATGATTGGCCTTAGTGACCAAGGTCAAACACAGTCAACCACATTTATATATGGTCAAGTATTGCTAATTATAGATGATAATATCAACCATGGTAAACATGGTAAATATGGCCAACCATCTTCAACCAAGGTCAAACATGACCAAATGTAGTCAATAATGGTCAACAATGGTCAACTATGGCTAATTGTGCTCAACCATGGTTAGCATTGTTAGGATGCTCAAGCATGGTCAACATGGGAAGATTCATTAATACAATATTTGAAATTAATAACTTGAAGTTAAATAATTGTACATAATAAATTTAAATATTATTTTAAATGTATAAATATTTATTTTTTAATATAATATATATATGTATGTATGTATGTATTTTATGTGGTTCATAGACCTTAGATATTGGTGATCACTACATCTATAGAATATATGTACCAAGAAAATCCACCTGAAGACATCACTTCCTACCAACTCAACCACGAAGCTTGACTCCAAGAATTTGAAGAGAATTGAACGAGTGACTTCTCAATAGCAAAGGTCCTTTGATGACATTGACTCAACCAATTGAGCTAACCCTTGAGGCTAACTTTTATAATTATAATATCACTTAGGAATATAACTTTAATTACTATAATTATTGTAATATTGTTTGCAATGTGATTAACAACAAATGTCAAATAATAAATGACGTCAGAATGTGATGAAAAAAAAATTGCATAGTGAAGAACAACAAACATTGTTGCAATGTCACATGCAATAAACATTATCACATTGTCATAAAAAATAAACAAAATTGTAGCGTGAAAAGCAACAAAATTCATTCTAATGTGAGGAACAATAATTCTCATTAGAATGTGACAAACAAAATACATCATCACAATATGAAAAAAAACAAATGACATTTGCATTATGCCAAATACTTGATGACGTCACAACATCACAAATAGGAAATGTCATTAAATTATGACAAAGAACAAATGTTGTCACAATTTTATCAATAATAAATGTTGTTGCAATGTGATGCATAGCAAATGACATCATAATGTGATCAACATCAAATCTCATTGTAATCAAATAAAAAAATGATGTCGCATTTCCATAAATAAAACCAGTGAAAACTATGGTTGACCATGTTTAATTAAGTCAACCATGATCTTCCCTTGTTTTACTGAGGTCAAACATGTCAACCATGGTCATCTGTGGTCAACGATAGTCCATGATACAAAACAAGGTCAAGCATGGTCAACATGGTCATGACAACCAACATGTAAAAGTGAGGTCAAACATGGCCAAACCATGGTCAACAATGGCATACATGATCAACATGCTTGATAGTGGTTACCATGCTCAACATTGTTAGGATGCCAAACCATGGTCAACATTGTTAGGATGGAAAACCATGGTCAATCATAGTCATCTATAGGTCAATGTTGGAAACCCTAGTCGACCATGTTTTGCCATATGTTGAGCATTGTCAACCACATATTGAGTATTGTCAATAATGGCCGCATAAGGTCAATGATGGTGAAACATGGTCAATAAAGATCAATCATAGTAAAACTTAGTCACCAAATTTGACAATAGTCAATCTTGTTCAACAAGCTAAACCTTGGCCAACCATTTTCATCCATGCTCAACTACAGTCAACCATAGTCAACCATAGTCAACCATAAATGACATGGTCAACCATGCTCAACCATGGTTAGCATTGTCAAACCATGGATAATAATGGACATCATGAACAACCATAACTTGTCCATATTCAACAATAATCAACCATGGTCAAACATACTCACCAAGTTTAGCCATGGTCAACCTTCTCCAACAATGTAAAATAATTACATTGTTATTAATGGTTGACCATGAGCAAGCATGGTCAAGCTCATCAACCCTCTTCAACCATTAATAGAATGTTAATGTAATCATTAACACAACATTCATGTAATAGAGGTAAGTATTAATGTATCATATATACATTGTTACATTAACGCTTGACCATGGTCAACATTAGTGAACCATGGTCAACCGTCATCAACCACTTTTAACCATAGTCAAACAATGTCACCAATAGTCAACCATAGTAAGTCAATTCACAACATTAGTAAGGTGGTTGTTATACACAGATTTTTGTCATTTTTCACCTTTCATAGTCAATTAGTGCCATTATAAATGGAAAATAATGTTAGTCATCATATGTGAGCCACTTTATCAATCTTGGTATGCTAATATAAATAATCAACATTTTTTCATCTATTCTAATATCTTCAAATATATAAAAATTAAATGAATATTTCATTCCAATAAAAAAAATTAAACATATTTAACACTAACGCATACCCAAACCTATTTGAAAGATCTATTAAATATTGAAATTGATCATCACTTATATAAAATTTTATTATTATTAATATTAATTTTTTTTTAAACATTTTATTTTATTATATTGTTTATTATTTTTATTTTGATCGAGTGAAATACAAAATTATCTTCACATCCTTGTAGTTATTTTTATCCTCCACAATTAGCTTCCACCATAAACCCTACTCATAGGATTTAAATATATGAATTAATTGAAACTAAACTCACTGAACCTCTATGGAGTAGACTGTTTGTTTTAAAAGTTATGAATTTCCCCACTCTTTAAGTAGAAACCGAGTTTAAGGATATTGTAGGTCTAGAGATATCAAGGTTTATAGTTTCCCTATGTTTTATAGTTCAATCAGGCATTCATTGTCTAAATGGTGGAAGAGAAACGACGGTAACTCAAGATGATTTGAAAAAAAACCATTAACAAAGATTTCAGGTTTCAGAACACCCCGACTTAAAAAATAATCGTGATCTAGTCATTGACTAAACTAAAATTTCTGGAATACACCCTCGCATCCCATCAAGGTGTATGAGAACCCAAGAAAAGAACCTGTTAAACGTACGGCACTGGTAGGCCCGTTTCTCCGTTTCATAAACATGGCCGTTATGTATTTTTCTGATAAGGTTTTTTTCGGTCTTTCTAGATTTCTGATAGGATTTTTAGGTCTTTTCAGATTTCTGATAGGGTTATATCTTAATCAGTCATATGAAGCAGTTAATAGATCTGTACTGTGCCGACAAACTATTTGAAAGAATCTGTGCCCTTTCGGAACTGTTCTGAATCCGATTTTCCATGAGGCAGGTACCGTTACTATGATTTATTAATATAAAATAATTGGATTGAATCAAAAAAAACATGAGCACCGTTCCCAAAATTAAGGTGCATAGGTAGGGTAAACGCGCACACAATTATTGAAGATGACGGTGAGAACGGTCAAAGTAAAAATAGTTAGTGCATTGAAAGCTGACTTTATTACTTTAAAAATATAATTTTTAAAATATAAACAGTGTAATATCATGATAGCAGTCATATCAATTCTGGAGTTAGTTTAATGCGAAGGTAAAAATGCCATATTTTAATATTTAATCGGACGTCGTATAATATTAAAAATGCCATATTTTAATATTTAAGAGAAAGATGTCGTATAATAGTTAATCGGACGAAAAAGAAAGGAGTATAATATTTTAATATAAAAAAGAATATAAGAATATGATGGTGGTTAGAGTTGGTTTAACATATACATTCTTGAATTTTCCCTTAAAGCATTGAAGAAAGAACATACCAATAATTATGAAACACTAATTGGATTTATGTTTTACAGAAAATCTGTAAACAAAGTTATTTTAAGGGAAGAAATACTTCAACTGTATTTGAAGACAAAATAACGTACGTAGAATTTGGAAAACTCATGAACGCCTGTTTATTGATGAGTTATATATTGACAGAATATAAAAGTTATGTATGAACAGAGTTCTGTCCTTGCCGTAAAATGACAAAACGCCGCCATGAGGATTGGCTTCAAACTTCAAAGAAGCCATAAAATAGTAAAACAACAATGTGCCAATTTTCTACGCCAGAGACTACACAAACCCGCTATTTTGATATCCAAACACGGCAAGTGATTGCTCGTTACACACCGCTGCAACGGCAAGCGATTGCTCGTATCAACACTATGAACTTTGAATGGCCAATTTCCAACAGAAATCAATGAATAACATGGAACTGAAGCCGGATTTTAAAATTCGTGTTTAACCTCCCCTTGCTAACCATACAGGTTTTCCGACCCTTGCAGCAGTGAAAGGATTTATAGCAATTGGGAGGCATAAAGAGAAATGAGTAACTATAAAATCTTGACAAAATAGATTTGGAAATTTTTGAAAATGGGCTAGTCCTTAATCAACCAATCTCGATCTTAATTGACAAATACACAAGTCCTAGTTTGCTTCCTATGTTATATCTTAAATCATTTTGCTTTTATCCTAAACACAAAATTATTAAAACCGTTTTGTTTTTATCCTAAACACAAAATTATTAAAACCTACAGCCAGTGATTTACCATTCTTGTAAAGAGAAGTGGGGTTCTCACTCGGCGATTTACACCCTAAAATATACCTATTCCTATCTAAATTGCATGCAGATTTAGCTCGGATAGAAGTGATCTAGCAATATGCCTGCTACTGGATTGGCAACCAAACATTAATCAGCTTCTCAGAAAAGACAACCAAAACAGTGAATCATCTTCATAATTCTCATTTTTTTCTTCATTCAAATCCACGTCGAAGTCGAAGTCCAAATTCATCAGCTGAAGAATGTCTCCATCCACACAGAGTCGTGGCTGCGTTTCATCCTCTTTCATATTGGGAGGGAGTCCGAGGTCATCATCAGAAGCAATCTGCAGGTAATTCATATAACTCATCGTTCCTTGATCTCCTTCCTCTTCCTCGAATCCTGCGTTCCAAACATTGACATTACTGGAATCGCTGGTTGTGGATTGGGCATCATCTGCAAAAAATAGTTGCCATTCTTCCGACTTGTTAACTCTGCCAGAATGAGAATAGGAGTTCTCAAAACTTAAATAAGAATCAGAGTCACATATTTCCTCCATGAAATCATCGTTAGCTTCATGGATAAAATTCCGATGGTTATCGGATTCGTTAAAACAATCTGAAAGAGTCCAGCAATTTGTCCCCATTTCTTAATCAAAATATCCGCAGAAAGTTTGGCGTTAGTCGAATAGGAAATCCGGAGACGTATTGCTTCGAGGATTGTTATTAGACATGAAACTGCAATATAGACAAACCCTGAACCCTGAGAATTTCTTCTCCAACTGATGATTTCGTGCGGCAAACCTCGAGTTGAGTTAATTTGTAACGCAATTTATTTGTGGGTCCCTGTCTACAGATTTTGAACCCTGTGGAGGCCCCGGGTATGAAAATTTGGTTTTCCCTGACTGAAGAGGGTTGGATGATTTCCTTCCTTTTTATTTATTTTTTAAAAATTATTATGGTGAATGTATTTAAATCTCAAAATGAACAGTTTACGATAAATAATGTGGGAATTCGATAATGGTCATACTTCAGCGATTAGAAAATATAATCTTTCACTAAATTCAATTCCATAGCCACTAATATAATAAAAGTTATATTTTAAGACATCGTATGAATTGATAAGAATGGTATGTTTTTGAACATTTTCTTGTTAAAGACTTTGTATCACATGACATCATCTCAATCGAACCAATATTTGCACTTTACGAATACACTTAACATTATTACGATTTCTTTATTATTTCTATATCATAATAATATCTTTCGATGTTTTTATTTTTTCAAAAATTGATTTTTGACTGACTTTCCAGTAGAAAATTCATAAAGATAGAGCGGCACAAGACAATATGAGTAGCATGGTTTGACAAGTTACAAGTTACAGGATGTAAGAGTCTTTAAAAGCAGTTTGTGGTTTTAGTTTTTACAGAATTCTTTGAATTAGGTATGAATTGAAGGAAAGAAATATCTGGGACATATGTACTACTTTTTATCAATATAAAGAGTAGTTTTTTATATTGATAATTTATTTATTGCATTGTTGTTATTTTTTTTTTCAGTGTTATGTCAGGATGAAAGATAGTACAGGGAAATTTTTTTTTTTTTATTGAAGTCCATATCAATATGACAAATGTAATAAAAAGATTTATTGAAGTTCATATCAATATGACACATGTAATATTAATAATATTTTTTGAATTTATTTTATTTGTTTTTAATATTATAATGATTTTTATATATTAGTGAGATGAATACATTCATTATATTCATAGTATTATTTAGGATAGTTGTTTACATTGTTTTTCATGTTGTTCAATTTAGTTTTTGTTTTGAAGTGGTTATTGTTCTTTTGTTTACAATGAACCATTTAATAGCCAATCATTAAAAGTTAAGATTGAATTTCATATCACTATGATATGCAACTTAAAATATTATGACATTTATAGAATGTTTTTTTAACTTTTTTTATTGTCCTCTTTATTTTCATTTAGTATAATAATGTTTTTAGTATATTAATAAAATGAATACATGACCAAATCATTAAAAATCAAGATTTAAGTTCATATCCCTATAATATGCAAGTAATAATATTGTGACATATTTATAAAATGTTTTTTTTAATTTCTTTTATTGTTCTCTTTATTTAATTTTGATATAATATTGATTTTCATATGTTAATTAAACTAATATAAGATATATTTTAAGACATCGTATGACTTGAGGAACAGTGTCTTTTTGAACATTTTAATGTTCAATACTTTGGATCACATGACATCATCTCAACCAGGGGTTAAATTTGACTTTCTTTTTGAAAATTTTCATGTTTAATACTTTGAATCACATGGCATCATCTCAATCAGGGATTAAATTTGATTTTCCCGCTATTCATCATAGAATTTTTTTATGATGATTTTAATTTTAAACGACACTTCATATCACTTTTAATATTTCTTTTTACTAGTTTCATCTATGTTAAATGCAAAAAAATACATTGAAGCCCAGTTTCATCTATGTTAAAAGCAAACCTGCAAAAATTGAAGCGAAGTGCAGTTAAACTTTGAATAGATTAGGCTGAAAAACAACGTGCCATTAATAAAAATAAATTTCCAAAGTTTCATTTTTAATGAGATTTATTTTTCAGAAAATACAAGATTTATTTTAAATCTCAATAAGATTTTTCTAATATGGTGTTTAACATGTGGATATTAGATATTGTCAATAAAGGTCTTCAAATGAAATTAAAGGCTACTTGAACTTACTGAAGTTAAGATGAAGCCTTTCCTAGAGAAGAGTCTGCTACTCATGAGGCTCAGTTAAAAGAGGAGCTTCCTCATGGAAGAAGGAAAATATTCCATCCAGATATCAGAATTTGCCTGCATAAATTATTCAAGAATATTAAAATCTACTAGAAATTACCGAGTTTAGGTAAATTACAAGAAGCTTGCCTATGTAAATTATTCAAATATATTAAAATATACTAGAACTTACCCGAGTTTAGGTGACATTATATGGTTGGAACAATAGGCCATGTAATTTTTAATTTGAAGCATTCATCAAATATTTAACTAAATAGTCATAATAGAAAAATACTAATCAAGACTCTATTAAATTAGGCGCATGCATGCTCACTCACCAATGTTCACTCACCAAATACATATTGATAGACTTGATGAAGAAATTGTAATAACAGAAAAATACTAATCAAGTTCACTCAGCAAATACATATTGATAGACTTGATGAAGAGAAAATATATATATTGATATACTTGATGAAGAAATGTGAATATAACGACTCTCACTAAGCTATAACTCACTCACATAAAGAAAAAAACTATTTCTATAAACATCATCTTGATCTCTAAGGCAAATGAATTATTTACCACGCCTAATAATATTTTAAAATAAAACTTATAACATAAAAAAATACCTACTTCTAAAGCCTCATCTAGGAATGTATAAAATAAAAAGCATACCCACTTCTGAAGCATCATCTAGGCTTACAAGTTGTGACCAACGTAAATCCATTTTAACTTTGGATCGACCAAGCATCAAAAGGGTTCAATTTCTGTTCACTGAGTGAAAAGAGGTTTGCTCTCTTGAGATGCAAACCTCTTTAGAGTGAAAGGAAATTTGATCCTGTAGATTCGGAGTTAAGATGGATATAAGTTGTTTTAATTCCCTCTTTAAATATGATATATTCCATATGAATACCATGGGATTGTCATACCATGAGTCAATACCATAAATTTATTTTTATTTTAACCTTATTTTTTATTAATTTAATTTTACATTGACCAAACAAAAATGTTTTCACATAAAACTATTTTTAATTTTATTTTATTTTCTTCAAAAACAAATCATTTTATTAAAAAAAAATTATTACATTAAATAATATTGTATTATTTTTTAAAGTATAAATATTATATTTTAAAATACTATATTGAAAATGTAGAATACACAAACTATTTATGGTAAATAAACTATTTTACCTTAATCTTATTTATTTTATAATTTTATTTTATTTAATTTTAATTTTAATTTAATTTTAATTTTTTTAATTTAAATAACTTATTATGTTAAATTACAAGTTATTTAGAATGTACCAAAATGCATTGTATTGAGCATTGTTGACGGTAAGAAATGCCCACACACAAACTAAGGTAAGTTGAAGTAAGAGTTGAGCTACAAGTTAGTTGTGAGAAATCCACATATCCTAATAGATAAATAAAAATATATAAATTTTGAAACTTTTGATTTTTTTATATATATACGTTTATTTCTATATCATAATGATAAGTTTTGATGTATTTTTTTCTAAAAATGATTTTGGACTTACTTACGAGTGGAAAATTCATAATGATATAGTGGCACAAGACAATATGAGTAGCATAGTTTGACAAGTTACCAGGATGTAATAGTCTTTGAATCGTTGTTTGTGGTTTAATTTTTACAGAATACTTTGAATTATGAATTTTGTAAGAACGGAAAGAAATAAAGAAACGTCGTACTTTTTTATTAATATGAAGAATAGTATTTTTTTATGATAAAATTAAAAAAATTATTAGATTTCTTACTTTAAAAATTTATATTATTCTTTCATACAATTTTGAAGAAATATTTAAATTGAAAATAATTTTTCTTACAAAGATAAATATTATAATTTTTTTTAATTATTAAAAAAATTATATGATAAATAATAATAATATTACACGACAAATATTTTCTAATAAAATATTATTTTATTAATATTCATTTTTTAGGATAAAAAAATCATAAATTTGAATGTACAATGTTAGAAAACAATGTTACAAACCAAAATTTTAAAATCAATATTTATTACCAGTAACATCCCTCGTTTTTAGATGTTAGGAAACAGAAACAAAAAAGGTTAAAATAGGCATTAATCCATGAGTAAACTGCCTAGATGAATACACTTAAACCTTATTCTTTTCAAGCCATCTTCTTTGAATTGTAATTTGTTTTGACTTCCAGCTTCCGTTGACTGGCTGAACCAATTCATGCTATAAAATTGCGTCGCACTTGTCAAAAGTGTATGTTGAAATTCAATGGCGTCATTTTCCATTTTCATATGATACGAACATCCTTCAATGGCGTCATTTTCCATTTTCATTTTCCATTTCCCAGTGTTTTAATTTTCAAACGTCTCTATCATGCTCAACATTTTTAAAAGACGCCGTGGTGGTTGGCATTTTGGCCGTAATTTATTTTGAAAACTTTGTTTTTTAAAAGAAAAAAATTATGATTTATGTAATGTACTAGTTCATATAATATTTATTTTCAAAACATTATATCGAAATTTTGAAATATACTCTAAAATGATATTCATGTTATCCTTCTATTAGGTCGTGCTGCCACATTGTATCATATGTTTTCTACAATATTTCTCAGAGATAAAAACTAAAAAAGTCACAGCTTTGCTGTATGTTCAATACTCAAAACAAAAGTTATAACAGTGTTTTTACAGCCTTGCTGTGTGCGATAAATCTCATAACAAAAGTATGACGGAGTATAAACATTGCGTAATTTGCCGCCAGCTGATGCAGATCCTCCTCATCCCATAAGTTTTCAACGTAATCATCACCCAGATAGCACTGTTCAGAATTGGAAACCTTGTATTGCTGAGACAAAAATCTCCAAAAAGTGAGTCTGCAGAGTAATTTGAGCTAAAATTAAGAGAAATGTACAGAACCTGATGCACCCCCCCCTTCTGAATTCGTCAGCTCATAGTACATGATGCCAAAACACCGATCAATCTTTTTTTGGAGAGTCTGTCCGTCTGGGAATTCTTCTCCCGAAAAATATGCTTGAAATGTATTGTGGCGAAAGACTTCTTTAAAGCATGAATGCGCTCGAGCCAAGTCACAAGATGCCCAGGGTAGAGCTTTGTCCCTCTATTTATGGTCGAGGAGAACTTTTGAGTCCCCGAACACCCAAACGTTTTCAATACACAGATGAGAGGAAAACCACAGTGAATCCCACAAAGCCAACACTTCTACTCTCATGTTAGTTCCGATACCACCATGACAAAAGATCTTGTAGTGACATTTTGGTGACAGCATCAACCAGGTACCACACCCGCATTTGGAGTATTGTGAAGCACCATCGAAAAAGCCCGCAGGATAGTGTATTGCAACAGGCCTCATGTGCACAGATAGATCCATTGGCGGTTTCTGACCAATTCGCAGTTTTTCCCAATTCTAAAATATGAGAGTAGTAGTCCCCACAAGGTTGCATGGCACCTCCTCAAATATCCATTTATTTTGGCCGCACCATATGGACCAGTGAAATAGTGTCAGAATGTTCCTGAAATTTATGTCCTTTTTCTGCCACCATAAAATGAAGCTATTAGTGTTATCTAAGGAAGGAGTCTACATCTTAAAATTTTCACAAATCACCTTCAGAACTTTCTTTGCATAGTCGCAATGATAAAAGAGATGTGTATTTTCTTCATTCGCCAGCATACAGAGTTTGCACCATCTTGGACCAATTTTTCCTCTCCTCTTCAAGTTCTCCCACGTCAGATTTTTATCCATCAAAACTAACCATAGAAACAGTTTCATTTTTAAAGGTGCCGCATTTTCCCATATTCCCTTCAAGGTTCCGAAAGCGAAATCCTGTGGCTTATGTGTGGACAACTTGTTGTATAAATCCTCTGCGATTGACATTCCTTCCTTTGTCGGTCCATTCCATATCACACTCTCACCACCAGGATCATAAAGTAATCATTTTCTTCTCAAGACCTCTATGTAGAAAGCCCATCACTTTGAAATGTGCTGGGAGCTGTAAGTTTTCCTCTGTCAACCAAGTAGGAATACCATTATCAATATCCTTTATGATTTGAAACATAAAAAATAAGCCTTTGCCATTTAAGAACCTGATAAGTTGATTGTTACAAGGGGCAGTTGTCTCGACTCTGCAAAGGCGCAGCTGTCCTATGAGGATTTTACCCCGGTCACTGAACTTCCATGCCAGAAATGTAGTCAAACTTGGCCAACAAAGCTTGAACCCGTTCCAAATGGTATCTCCCCCCCTTAAATTGCTCCACCCCAACAGTAGAAGATTCTCCAAATCCTTCGATTTTAGGTACTTGAAATTTATGATTTCGCTCCATATCCCATCCGACTTCAGCCCTCTCCACATAGACTTCATGAGGAGGGCCTTCCAAAAGGTATTCAGATCTTTTAGCCCCCATCCACCGAAAATTTTGGGTTTCATTATTAACTTCCATCTTTCCAGATGAAACTTTCCCCTTTTGTTTCTTCCGTTCCATAGGAAATTTATCATGACACTTCTTATACGTTTTATTATCTTGTTTGGTATAACGTAGATGTGGGTCTAGAGAACCATAAATTGTTGTAAAACAACCTGAACCAAGATTAGTCTTCCACTGAAAGATAGCCATTTTGATGTCCATCCCCTTATTCGTTTTTTTCTACTTTTTCGACCATCCAACGCCAATCCTGAATCCCATAGTTATTGGGCTTTAATTGGAAACCCAGGCATTTGAAACCCGAGGTCAATGGCGCCAGGTTGAAGTTGAACATATGAGCTATCTCAGAAGCCAATTCCTTCTCGTCCTGCTCATAGTAAATGCAGGATTTCCCTATATTAGCCTCCATTCCCGAAGCATCACAAATCTGGTGAATATCTCAAATAAAACTGGCCAAATAGATCTATTGAGCATTCCAAGAAACAAAACATCATTAACAAAAAAGTTATCACTGATTTCCCTTCTATATGAAAACTTAGTCCCCTTGTAACAACAAGATCTCACTGCTCTACTAATTTTGGAACTCGAAGGATCCATAACCAAAATAAATAGAAGAGGAGATAGAGCGCACCCTTGTCTCAGCCCCCACCCAGGCTTGAAAAATCTCGATGCCACTCCATTTATGATGACTACCAAGGGGGAGTTTGTCACACAACCCATAATCCCATTAACTGAAACCCTCTCTAAACCAATCTTATATAATAACAACCTCAATAAGCTCTAGTCAACCCAGTCATACGCCTTGTAGAGGTCGATCTTCATGACCATAGCCTGTATCTTCTTTGTGTGGATCGAGTGTATCACCGTATGAGTGGTGGCAACTGCATCGTGGATGCATCTATCCTTTAAGAAGCTCGATTGTTCTAGAGAAATATAACGGGACAAAACTCGTTTGAACCTTTCAACAATTGTTTTTGAAATAATCTTGTACAACATATTACACAGTGAAATCGGCTGAAAATTGTTGAAATATGTAGCCCCAACTTTCTTTGGAATAAGGACCAGGAAAGCCGAGTTTAATGCTCCACCCACCATCCTAGATTTCCTTGCCTCCTCAGCCATTTCTGTAATGAGGGAAATGTAAATATTAGTGAAATGGAGAAAGAATCTAGCGCTAGATTTTTATCAAACTGGAAAGATTTTAAAACAGATAACATCTCGTCATTGTTGATAGGTTTGTAGAACTCCGATAACTCCCCCAAGTCGAACATTTTAGGAACGTCTTCGACAACCCATAATTTCTCTCCATGAGCATCCAGATCTCTCGCCTTGAACAGTTTTTGAAAATGTTTTACTGCCTCCTCCTGAATAACTTCTGTGGTGCTAAATGTATTGCCATTCTCCTCAATCTGCCAAACATATTTTAAATTTTTCCTCCCATTAGAAAATGCGTGGAAGAATTTCGTTTTCTTAACTCCAGCAGTGAGCCATAACGCTATGCTCTTTAGCCTCCACGACTGCTCCTCAATGAGCATTATCCTTCTTTTCTCACTTTCCACATCCTTTAATCTTTCCCAAGTACCTACTTTGGGATTTGAATTTTCCAGTTCCTTCAGAAGGGAAATAGTATCTCTCTCAATAGCCATAGATTGGACCTTTAATAGGAACCTTTTCCCTCTTTCCATTTCTTCACTTCCCTTTTCATTCCCCTTAGAGTGTTCATCAAGTAATCAGTCACTGAGGTGTCCGTCTCCTGAGGATTTTTTATCATGAAATCCTTCACCATCAAGTTAAAAACTGGATCCTTCAACCACACCCTGTTGAACTTAAAAGGACAGCCTCCCTTCACCAATTCAAAATCCCAAGTTAGGATTATAGTTCTATGATCAGAAAGCAGAATTTCACCAATTTTTGCGTTCCAGTTTTCCATCCTGGCCAGCAAGTGCGACTTAACTATCGCCCGATCAATCCTCTTACATATCATAGCATTGCCCTGTATGCCATTGTAGGAAGTTGGGCCGTTTACTTTCATTTTCAAATCCACCAGATTGTAATATTTAAACAACTTCAGTAGATTGTCAACGTGTGGGTCCTTTCTGCCCTGTGAACCCCATATTTCTCCATCATGTAAAGTTGTGCTATAGTCCCCGAAAATGATCAAATTGTCGAGAAGTAGAATACTGCATCTCTCATTTTTTTCCAGAAAACAAACTTATTCTGATATGGAGCATATAAGTTAATAATATGAACTCTTTTCTTGAAACCGCGGATATATCCAGAAAGGATAATCCCACCAAAAAACCCATAAGCTTTGAAAGAGGCAATGGCCGGATTCCACATAACAACTTCTCCACAAGAAATACCCACTGCATCCTGCACCACCATGTGCCAAACTGGGAACATAACACGGAAACAAGAAATAGACTTATCAACGATGTTCATTGACTCTTGCACAAAGATAATGGAAGCATAATTCTTCAGAAAAAACTCACGCAAGGATAAAAAATTTCCTTTCCCCTGCAACCCCCTTATATTTAAAGAAATCAGATTGATCATGGCACACCCTTCAGAGGGTCTAGTGCTCTAAGAACCCTGTCTAAGGTTAAAGTGACCGATATATCTCGAAAAATTCTATCATCCAAGGCATTTCCCCTATCAGTCGATAAGAAGGAATTTTTCTTTGTCCATGGGTGGCCCTTCCCCCTCTTTATCGTGACATTCGATTGTGAAGCATGACTAAGAATCCTGGGAGGCGATGGCTGCTTGCCCGTCTCAACCCAAAGAGGGATCAGACCCGCATCAGATTCAATGAGAAATAATTCAAGGTCACTACCGACCAAATTTCTAGGAGATAGAGTAGGGCGCTCCAAGTCCGACGGCCCAGGGACCGGAATTTCCAGAGACGAAATAGACAATAGAGTCGTAGAAGAAGGGGACATGGGACAGTCAAAGGGGAAAGCTGACATATCCATCAAGTCAATATGGGGAGCCAATAAGTTATCCAGCATTGTATTTCCATGGGGAATAGTCAGAATGGGTTTAAAACATTCCACCGGGGAATCAGGTAAAGTTCCCCCATTGGTCGCTTTAAAGCCCACATCATTAGACCCGGACACACAATTAACACGACCCGAATAGTGCACAGAAAAATCCTCAATAGTAGGCATCCTGATAGATACATGTCAACCCGAAATGCCCCCAATCTTCTCCCTAGCACAAACAACATCTTGACTTTGGTTAATAGGCAACAGAGACGAACCCGGGAAAGAAGGTCCAAATGGAGCATTTAAAATAGGTAAAATTCCGACCACAAACATAGTACCCTGCCAGTCAGATTACAAACTGCAGCTTTAGACACATAGTCAACACTGAGACCCGACTTGCTCTTATACGACACCCCCCCCCACCCCCTTATCGTCAACCTTAAACTAGTTTAATGGAAAATGTGACTTACCCGAGAGAGGAGGTCCCAAAGGAGGTGGCGTCGGCCGCATGGAGTTCCAATGTTCCACCCGTTGGTTCCGATGGGCACCTCGAGCAGTGCTGAATGGTCTTGTTTCCACCGTGAGCAATTCCGCATGAGATGCCCAGTGTCATGGCATAGGTGGCACTGGAATGGAGTGTTCCAATAGTCCAAACGCTGCCGAAGGGTCTTCCCTTCCCACTGAAGATCGACCTCTATCAGTAATCCCGCAGCAAAAGACACCTCCACGAGGATCCAGGCAACTCGTTTTGCAAATATCCTGTTACACCTCGGGTCTACAATTCTGAAAATTCCAATTTTGTTCCCAATTATCTGCAAAACAGCTTGCGACAAGAATTGAATGGGAAGACCCATTAACTTCACCCATAAAATATGTGATTTAGGCACATTATCAATCGGCTGGAAATCCACCGTCCACCTGAATAGAGGAAGAAACGAACGTCCATTAACCCACGTACGTAGGAGAATCTTCGGGACATCTTCATCCTTCAAGAAGTGATAACAGAACCAACCATTTGGAAGCTCTTTGATGTAGGCTCGTAACCAATGATCAAACTCCAAGCTCCCATGAGCCAATTTCGTAAATCGATGATGCTGTGAGTTGAAACTCCCACTTTCCCACCAACACCATTGAGAGTAGGCTCTCAGCCCGCTCCCACATCACATCACTCCCAAAACTGAGGAGACGACGCTCAATGGCAGGCGTAAATGGATTAGTCGATCAATGTCAGCCAAATTTTCTCTCGAAAACAATCTTATCCCCTCCCACCCCGTCAGGCAATGACACCTTCGCCCTTGTAGGACGAGAAACCTATGGACACAACCTGTGGTTGAAGTCCTCCTCGAAACGGAAATGGGATCAAAACCTTCCTCTACTGTCTTAGGTGCAATGAACCCCAACAAAATGGTAGAGAGAGGAATATCAAAATAGTTGCGATTACCGAAAAATTTGACATTAAGTGCTTCAGCTTCCGCCAGCTCGAGTGCATGCAGAAATGCATCGTCAAGAAGCACTAACTCGACATCAAGAAAAAAAAAAGCCACCTGTCGCCATGACATGGTCTTATGTACAAATAATATCAAAATAGTGTAAATGCCCACCACCCATTTTAGTCAAGTGCCATAAATGAAAAAGTGTAAGGCCCCACGACTTCATGGGCGTGTTCGGGGTAACAGGCGCGTTCATTGGGCGTTTGGACGAGTTCGGGTGCCGTGCGACGAAACGGGAGGAACGTCGCACCGTTGGGGCATGGGCGCGTGTGTGTAGCGGAGGTGCGTCACGAGGGCGAGTTGGAGGAGAGGCCCGTCGCACATGACCAACACAACGTTGGCAAGACGTGTTTATACCACCAAGGGGCGAACCTTGGGCGAGCCAAGCCGACGGGCAGGTTGGTGGATCGACCAACGTATTGGGTGCGGCCGACGCGACACTTCATGGGCGAACACCAAACGACGGGTCGGCCCGTGTCAATGAGCGACCCACACTCCACTTAGCATTCATATATATTGGTGGGCGTGTTGGAAAGTGGAGGCATCAAGCAAGAAGCAATCAACAACGAATCAACAAATCAAGAAGAAGTCAAGGGTGGAGCACCACGACTTGCCAACAACTCATTGGTGGAAGAACGACGACAAACGGAGCGTTGGTCGAGTCGGGTCGCAGTTGGGTGCGTCGCACTGCAGACCACCGCAGGCCGCACTGCAAGTCGGGTCGGGTCTGGTCGGGCGCAGCTGAATCACGGGCAGGTCGAGTCGGGTCAGACTGGGCGCCTCTGAATGAAACTGGGCGACAGTAAAAACGCGATTACGGGAGCGTCGGGAGTCGGATTTGAGTGTTGTAAAGTGCTGAATGTGCGTATTGACGGGACGCATCTAACCACATAGGTGGGAGATGGATTGGACACACGGTTCTCTCAAGAAACGCTCTGCACTAATTCAGAGCAACGGTTGAGTGACCCGGCAGCACTTGGGCAGCTTTGTGCAGGAAATTTTGCAGCTGAAAACCTTTGATTGTACATGATTGTTCTAGGCTATTTTGATGGTTGACAAGCCTTAGAGCTTGGTCAAAAGGAAAATTTTCTTGCCAAGGAGCAGGAGTGGCTTCTGCTGGATTGGACATTGTACTCATATTTTTATGAAACATATTATCTGGGCGGACTCATTTTAAGAGGGAGTTTCCCCTCCCTTGTATGTATGGGTGTACATGTGGTTTGATAATGATGTTTATGTTTTATTCCGCATAATTGAAAGAAAATTTGTATAATAACTAATGAATGTTGCTAAAGGCGTAGTCTGGGTACTTAAGTATTTGGAAAAAGAAAAAGTACGACAGTGTCGCACCTGCCTACAAGGCGTGGTTGGAAGACACTCGAGGTGTAGGGGCGTGACAATTGGTATCAGAGCTACTAGTACGGATGGAATTCTGATAAAAAAACTGTTGTTACACATCAGTTGGTATCAGAGTTGGACAGAGTTGCAGGGTTTCAGGTGCTGTGAGCCGATTCTATATTGAAAGGATTTCTCTTGAGACCTTAGCTGAAGGAAAGCATTTGTCAGGGCTAAAGCTAGAAAAGAAGACATGCCGACTTTGGAAGAATTCAGAGAGAAAGCCCTTGAAGCTTTACTATGGATGAAGTACATGAGGGAGGACTTACGGATTCAAGAAGATTTTGGAGTCTTGTGGGAAGAAGTGGTGAAGTCTTGGAAGAAAGCAAAAGCACTTATGGAAGAGTATGATGCAGTAGAACAATCTCTTAAGGCCTTGTATGAGGAAGGGATATCCTCATCTAACAAGGATGAAGTTGATCAACTTTTTGACATGATTGACCGTTTCGATGAATGGATGGCGTTATGCTATGAACTAGAGGCACTTCGACAAGAGATTTCCAGAATTGGAAAGAGGTATATGACCGAAGCAAAGGATGTTGCAGATGTAGAAGTTGTCAAGGGTGAACTTGATGAACAAGTTGAACCAAGACCGAGCACATGACAAGAATCAAAGATGGATGATTCTCATGAGGGTGATATGAAGATGGAAGAGATGAAGGACGAACTTGTGACACAAGTTGAACCCAGACAAGACACATTGCAAGCACTGGTGGACAAACCACATGGAGATGTTGCAAATGTGACCATGATCGAGGAGGAACTTGATGAGAAGGTGGTACCAGGATCGAACACATCAAAGGCATTGATGAGGATGGAGGACACTCACTTGAGGAGTCTTCATGGAGATATGACTTGTGTTTCATGGAAGCATAAGGAGCATGGACCACATATGGGGATGAGGAAGAAGATGACTTCTTTGCCAACACCATTGATGACTACTCCTTGGATGCCTACGATGAGACCTTGTACATTGATGGAACAAGGGACATGGGATGATACGAACCTTGTTGGGGCAATTTTTGACCTTACACTTGATGGTTCAAATGCCCGGGACAAGGGTGGAACGTGATGGCCTTTGTGATGGAAAGGGATCATGATTAGCCACATAAAATGGCAAGTGCCCGGCATGACCCATACACTACCTTGGTGGTAGGGCACATTGGTGGAGTAGACTTCTTCATGGCTTCAACCAAGATGGACCTCTTGGCAGACCTTTAGTGGAGGAGCATCTTGAAGGAATTGCTCATATATGATGGAGGTAGGAGTGACCGAGAGCACTTCACTTCGATATGTTGGGACATGATGATGATGAGAGTTGAGTTGAGTTCACTTAGATGAATGCATGGGAAACCAAAGTCATGGACATGAACTACATGGAGATCTTTTATAGATGGACTGATGGCACATTTTTCACCATGAGCAACTTGGACATTGGTTGGATGAGCAGCCTATGAGACATTCATATGTTTGCAGGGTGAGAACTTGTGATGGCACTCATGGCCAATACAAGTAGGCTTACCAACGCTTTGGATATGATGAGGCATGGGAGTTCATGATAGAGTTGCATTCATTGGAGACTTCATATTATGGTGATCTTAGAGTATCTGACTCATTGAGGAGCTGAGGTCAGGATTGGTCCTGATTTTGATGCATTATGGGATGCATACCGTGGAGAAAATTTATGGGGTGTGTTCAGGAGGAGTCACTTGATGGAGATGATCGAGCTAGGACACTTTGGAGCTTGATGGAGATGTAGCGATGGATGCCTTGGTGGCGCACACTTTGGCATGGGCTTGAGTCTACTTGACTTAGCCACACTTCTTACTTTTATGATGCTTGGAGGATGAGCCTACTTTGCATACAAGTAGCACATGGATTAGCATCATGGACAACATGTTGTGGATGAGATGGATACATTTCATGGACCCAAACTTGGCATTTGGATGAGATTCAGACTTGATCGAGTTGATGGATGTGACAGATTTCAAGAGGAACGACTAACGCATGGTATGAGGATGTGCATTCTCACGATGAGAACGCAAGGTTGGATTGATCATCCAACTAGTTCGAGTTGTGGGGTCCGGAAGTGTGCAGAGTTATGCCAGATACATAGCAGCTTTTGTTATGTTGATGTTGGTTGGAGTACTTGATGTAGAGATTCACATGGATTTGACAATTATTGGGGAGATATCTCATGGACATGAACCTTGCTGGTTTATGCAACGACGTTGCAACAATATTGTGCGACGGAAGTTGCGATGATATGATGCGACGATGGTAGCACTATCGAGGACGATAATCATACTTGAAGTGGAGGAGGATTTAAGGCCCCACGACTTCATGGGCGCGTTCGGGGTAACGGGCGCATTCGTTGGGTGTTTGGACGAGTTCGGGCACCGTGCGACGAAACGGGCGGAACGTCGCACCGTTGGGGCACGGGCGCGTGTGTGTAGCGGAGGCGCATCACGAGGGCAAGTTGGAGGAGAGGCGCATTGCACATGACCAACACAATGTTGGCAAGATGCGTTTATACCACCAAGGGGTGCACCTTGGGCGAGCCAAGCCAACGGGCGAGTTGGTGGGTCGGCCGACATATTGGGCACGGCCGACGCAACACTTCATGGGTGAACACCAAACGACGGGTCGGCTCATGTCAATGAGCGACCCACACTCCACTTAGCGTTCATATATATTTGTGGGCGTGTTGGAGAGTGGAGGCATCAAGCAAGAAGCAATCAACAATGAATCAACAAATCAAGAAGAAGTCAAGGGTGGAGCACCACGAGTTGCCAACAACTCGTTGGTGGAAGAACGACGACGAATGGAGCGTTGGTCGAGTCGGGTCACAGTTGGGCGTGTCGCACCGCAGACCATCGCAGGCCGTACCGCAGGTCGGGTCGGGTCGGGTCAGGCGCAGCTGAACGACGGGCCGATCGAGTCAGCTCGGACTGGGCGTCTCTGAATGGAATTGGGCTACAGTAAAAATGCGATTCCGGGAGCGTCGGGAGTCGGATTTGAGTACCGTAAAGTGCCAAATGTGAGTATTGATGAGGCACATCTAACCACACAGGTGGGAGATGTATTGGACACACGGTTTGCTTAGGAAACACTATGCACTGATTCGGAGCAACGGTTGAGTGACCCGGGTGACCCGGCAGCACTTGGGCAGCTTTGTGCAGGAAATTACGCAGCTGAAAACCTTTGATTGCACATGATTGTTCTAGGTTATTTTGATGGTTGAAAATCCTTAGAGCTTGGTCAAAAGGCAAATTGCCTTGCCAAGGAGTAGGAGTGGCTTCTGCTGGATTGGACATTGTACTCATATTTTTATGAAACATATTATCTGGGCGGACTCATTTTAAGAGGGAGTTTCCCCTCCCTTGTATGTATGGGTGTACATGTGGTTTGATAATGATGTTTATGTTTTATTCCGCATAATTGAAAGAAAATTTGTATAATAACTAATGAATGTTGCTAAAGGCGTAGTCTGGGTACTTAAGTATTTGGAAAAATAAAAAGTACGACGGTGCCGCACCTGCCTATAAGGCGTGGTTGGAAGAAACCCGAGTTGTAGGGGCGTGACAAAAAGCCATGTGCACATCAAAAGCCAGCAGTGATTGGAACCCAGCGTTAATAGCGTAACCCACTCCTTCCAAGAAACGGCAAAAAGTCGCTATCTCCCACCACTACAATTATAGTTGAGGTCCCATGAGGAATGGTTCACCGACGGAAGTACCTCAAGCCATCCCGAGGTGTATGAAGAAGGGCATCCCCTAGAATTTGTCAGATATCCCCCCAACCGGAAAATATTTTGAAATATTGTCCCAGGAAAAAAAAAACGATTCGGCTCCCAGAAAAACCAGGAAAAATATCGTTCAGAAACAGCCGATCAGTAACCAAATCCCTCCTCAGGCTTTCGCACAGCATCAACAGAGACAATTGCCAATATTCCACCACCGCTCGCATAGATGGACCTTCAAGCTCCTAAAAGGTCTGTAAATAATCCAAGAATGACACCCTCCATCGTGTATCGGGGCAGAGGAAATCTGCTGATCAATGTTATCGGGAATGAATGATAGAAAAGTTGTTCTAATCCACCACAACATGGAGTAATGAGTCCTGAAAACAAAGCAGCCCACAATACTAAAAAATACCTTATAAAATTATATGCAACTAGGTGCATAAACCATGATAATGAACCACCCCTTAAGCAGTGTCATAGAAAGATATCTGAGTAAGAAGAAAAAGTATGGGAAAGACTCTACCCTTCACAGTAGAAAAGATATACGAACTAACATTCTCCGAGTGCTGAAATCATAAGCCTCCACTCCCATCATGAAAACTACTCGGCGGTTACAGAAATATAACCCTCTGTGCGCCCACAGAGGCTTCCCACCAAAACTCTCAGTGAAAAAAATAAGATGTTACTTGACTGTAAACTCATATTTACTGGATTTCTCTTATGCTTCCCTATGTAGCTCCAGTGGCAATGACTACGGCCACAGTGTTCTCTAAAATCTGCAGAATTTACGCTATACCAAGAAGTCACCCGCAAAGAGTACACTGCCTTCTAATGGCCTCGGATCCAAGAAACTCTGTCGTGGCAAGATGTTACCCTCCATCACAGTGTCGCAGAGCTCTTCCCTCCATTAATATTCATGTTGGAAAGGCAGACGATTCAATCACACATATAACACAAATATTTCACACATGAACAATGAGTTGCGGCTCTTCAATTACTCTAAAACTCTGAATCATAAAACTCTCTTACTCTTTTTTTTCTTAATACAATGAACTCGTGAAGGGTATTTAACCTAATTAACATGCACACACTGTCACTCATAACTGAACTTGATCAACTCGCTTAACTCACACTCTAACTCACTCACCAAATCTAACTGTAACTCAACTCAACTAATTCCACTTAACTGATTGTTTAACTTCTGCATGAGGAAGTAATTATATATTTTAACACTCCCCCTTAATTACGACTGCTAAACTAAAACATAACTCATGACAACTCAGACATGCCTGTTGGTCTATGTCTCAGCTAGGCTTACAACTCCCAAGTTTCTTTTGTGAAACTCAAACAAATCTACTGCTAATGGCTTTGTAAAGATATCAGCCAATTGATCACTCGTTCTACAAGGCTTCAAGTGAACTTCTCCATTGCTCACAAGTTCTTGAATAAAATGATATCTAGTGTCAATATGCTTGCTCTTTTGATGAAACACACTATTCTTGGATAGTGCAATCGCTGATGTGTTGTCACAGTATATTGTTGTTTATCCTTGTTGTTTCTGCTTGAGTCCATTCAATACTCTTCTTAACCATACTGCTTGACATGCTGTTGAAGTTGCTGCTACATATTCTGCTTCTGCTGATGATAGTGTAACAATAGGCTGTTTCTTAGATGCCCATGCTATTACTCCTGAACCGAGATGGAAAACCTAACCGGATGTGCTCTTCCAATCATCCAAACTTCCTGCAAAATCACTATTTGTATATCCAATCAATTCTTTCTTTTTTGTACTTGCATACATTATGCCATAATCTCTGGTTCCTGCTATGTATCTCAGAATTCTTTTTCCAACACTCCAATGTGTGTCTTTTGGAGTCTCCATGAATCTGGAAATTAGACTCACTCCCTGCATAATATATGGTCTTGTAGTTGTGAGATACATGATGCTACCAACCAATCTTTTGAATAGAGTTGGATTGACATCTGCCCCTTCATCGTCCTTACTTAACTTTGTCCCCGTTGCAACTGGTGTAGGTACAGGTTTGGAATTATCCATCCTGAATATTTTCAACAAATCTGTTGCATACTTATTTTGACAAATAAAAATGCCTTTTTCAGATTGCTCAACTTCAATGCCAAGAAAATATTTCATGAGACTTAGATCTGTCATCTCAAATTCTTTCATCATGGCTGCTTTAAATTCATCTATTTCAAGATCACCTGTAAAAATCATATCATCAACATATAAGCAAACTATCAAAATCTTTCCATGCTCATTTACCTTTGTGTATAAGGTAGGTTCAATGCTGCTTCTACAAAATCCATTCTTGATCATATAACTGTCGATTCTGCTATACCATGCTCTAGGTGCTTGCTTTAGTCCATAGAGCGCTTTCTTCAATCTGTAAACTTTATCTTCTTGTCCTTCAACTTCATAACCTGGAGGTTGTTGCACATAAATTTCTTCTTCTAAAATTCCATTCAAGAACGCTGATTTGACATCCATCTGATATACTTTCCACTTGTTCTGAGCTGCTGTCGCTAGAACTGCTTTTACAGTATCTAATCTGGCGACCGGAGAAAACTTTTCTCCAAAGTCTATTCCCGGTTGCTGCGAGAATCCTTTTGCTACAAGTCTTTCTTTAAATATTTCAATCTCACCTTTCTCATTCACTTTGGTCTTGTATACCCACTTCACACCAATGAGATTTTTATCGTTTGGTAAATCAACCAAATCCCATGTATTATTCTTTTCAATTGAATTCATCTCTTCATCCATGGCTTGCACCCAATTGTCATCTCTGATTGCTTCTTCAAACGAAGAAGGTTGGAATGCCAACAATGCAAAATTTGAACTAACATCAAAATCATCATAAATATCTTTCAGACTTCTCATCTTTTTCTTACCTGATTCGATGCTTAGAGAATTCTGATCTATGGATCTGCTTGAAGATCCATGCTGCTCTGAAAATCTGGGAGTCCTTGCTGGTGTGACTCTGTTTGGTGTCTACTCTTTTGGTTCTTGCTGCTACTCTTCTTCTACAAGAGCATCCTCCATCAATGGTGTTTGAGCATCGGTTAGTGTGTCTACAGTCCCATTCCATGACTCTTGTTCTTTGAACACAACATCTCTGTTAATGATTGTCTTCTTTGTGACAGGGTTATATAGTTTGTAAGATTTTGACTGCTCACTATAACTAGTGAATATACATTTTTCACTTTGATCATCTAATTTGCCTCTTATTTTCTTAGGCACATGTGCATAGGCTACACATCCAAAAAATCTGAAATGAGATAGACTGCAAGACATACCTGACCATGCTTCTTCTGGAACTCTGTTCATCATGCTCTTTGTAGGAGATCTGTTTATCACATAAACAACACATGCAACTGCTTCTGCCCAATACTCGTTAGACAGGTGTCTTGCTTTCAACATGCTCCTTGTCATGTTCATGATTGTTCGATTCTTCCTCTCTGCTAGACCATTCTGTTGTGGTGTGTATCTAGTCGTAAACTGTCTTCTGATTCCATGTTGTTTGCAGTACTCATGGAATGCCTTCGAATCGTATTCTCCACCACGATCCGATCTCAATACCTTGATCTGTTGATCACTTTGGTTCTGCACCAATGCTTTGAACTCTTTGAACTTTGCAAAAGTTTCAGACTTCTTCTTCAAAAAGTAAACCCAAGTCTTCCTACTATAATCATCAATAAAGGTGAGGAAGTAACAACTTCCACCAATCGACTGTGTTCTCATAGGTCCACACAAGTCGGTATGCACCAATTCAAGTGGTTTCTTTTCTCTGTAAGAAACTCCTTTCAAAAAACTGTCACGGTGTTGCTTTCCCAAGATGCAACACTCACAAGTGCTAGCAGGTTCTTTGATGGGAGGTAAACCTCTAACCATATGTTTCTGCTGCAACAATATTAAACCGGGAAAATGCAAGTGTCCAAACCGAAAGTGCGATAACCAGTATGCATCAGAATATGCAGTTGTAAAAGAACTAACTTGATCATTGTAGTTCATAATAAGAGGAAAGAGTCTGTTCCTCGTCATTTGCACCTTTGCAATCAGTTGTTTGCTTGGGTATTTGTCGTAAATAACACACTGTTGCCCCTGAAAGATAACTTTGTATCATTTCTGCATCAGTTGACCAACACTAATCAAATTGTGTTTGAGTCCAGGGACATAGTATACCTCTGATATGGTCTTTGGCTCCCCCTGCTTGGTCACAATGTTGACCACTCCTTTGCCATCTACTGCCACAGTCTTGTCAGTCCCCAACTTTACCTTTGTCTGCACTGAGACATCCAAATTAGCAACCAAATCCTTGTTGCCTGTCATGTGGTTACTGCAACCACTGTCTAATAGCTAGACTTTATCAAACGGTGCATGCATGGTGTTGCATGCTAGAAACATAGAGTCAATATTTTCTGTACTAACATTAGCTCTCTGATTGCATTGATCTGCAATCTTCTTCCTACAATCACGAGCATAATGACCAAATCTATTGCAGTAATAGAACTTTACCTTAGATTTGTCAGACCTTTAATTGTTATGAAAGCTTCCGATGCTGCTGCTTCCATGTTGATGCTCATGATCGTCTCGGCCATCTCTGTGACCGCCATAGTTGCTGCCTCGTCCTCTACTTTTCGATCGACCTCTGCCTCGACCTCTTGAAATATAGAATTGACTTTGGAAGGCAGTTTCCAAAGTGGAATCCTTATTTCTGTCTATCCTTGCTTCATGCGATAGAAGGGATCCCATCAACTCATCAATTGTGAGTTTTTCCAAGTCCTTTGCTTCTTCTATCGCTGCTACCACAACATCAAATTTGGTAGACAGGGATCGAAGAACCTTCTCGATCACTGTTCGATCTTTAATATCTTCACCATATATTTTTAACTGATTGACGACAGACATGACCCTATTCATGAAGGAATCAATGTCCTCTGTCTCCTTCATCTGTAGAATTTCGAAATCTCTCCTAGTATTCTGCAATTTAACAATATTAAATTTGGCCATACCTTGATAGCTTGTCACCAAGGTGTCCCATGCCTCCTTTGCTGACGAGGTTATCATGATCTTCTGGAACACGGCTCGATCTACTCCCTGCTGGATCAGAAGCAACGCTTGCGCATTCTTCCGCTTATCTTTCTTTCACTGTAGCCTCTCTGCATTACTGAGGGCTCGTTCTTCTGCCTCATCTTGAGGTTCTGCAAACCCATACTTGACATGATCCCAGACATCATGCACTTTTAGCATAGTCTCCATCTTAATGGCCCACACATCATAATCTTTCCCATTGAAAAAAGGAAGTTGTGGCTGGAAGCTGCTTGGAGCCATCTTTCTTCAAACAAAAGTTCACTACTGAAACCCTAAAAATTTTGATATGCTTTGCAAAGCTCCAAAAAAAAACAACTTTATAATAAAACCCTAGGTTTTATTATTTATATAAAAAAAAATTATGAAAAAATCTTTTATATAAAAAAATACTTTTATATAGTAAAGTCCTTTTCTTTAAAAAACTTTATTACAAAGCTCCACGTTTTAAAGCTTTTATAATAGCCTTTGAAAACAAAATTCCTTTTTAAAAACTTCTTTTTAAAACAGAAACTCCTCACGTGCTTTCATGAGAGAGTCGTATAAAATTAAAAGACCTTTGATTGAAATATTTCTAATCTGTGTCTTTTATAATACTAATGCGTCCAAGCTGCAACACGCTCGCGTGCTAACGCATCTCCCGATCTATGGTGGTGTGTTAGTTCCTTAACGCACTGGAGCTTCAAGATTCCCGGGTGTTCGAAAATCGCGTTAAGTTTTTCGTTTTTAATGCGGTTCTCTACAGTGGGATTAGTAAAGAATCACGGAAAATTTCCTTCATGGAAAATTAGCAAAGAAACGCGGAAAAAAAAATTCCTTCTCACACACGGATGATTGCTAATCCATTTTTCTTACGTTTGCTGTGACCTCGCTCTGATACCAATCTGTTGGAAACGCTGAGGATTCAATCACACATATAACACAAATATTTCACACATGAACAATGAGCTGCAGCTCTTCAATTACTCTAAAACTCTGAATCATAAAACTCTATTACTCTTTTTTTTTCTTAATACAATGAACCCGTGAAAGGTATTTAACCTAATTAACATGCACACACTGTCACTCATCACTGAACTTGATCAACTCGCTTAACTCACACTCTAACTCACTCACCAAATCTAATTGTAACTCAA
Source organism: Pinus albicaulis (assembly GCA_034641835.2). NCBI lineage: Eukaryota > Viridiplantae > Streptophyta > Pinopsida > Pinales > Pinaceae > Pinus > Pinus albicaulis. The sequence continues at coordinate 940,932,990 of CM076572.1, read as the reverse complement.
CTCAACTAATTCCACTTAATTGATTGTTTAACTTCTGCATGAGGAAATAATTATATATTTTAACACTTCATACCCTTTGTCCAGTATCAGGAGATAACAATCAAAATGAGATACCCGCAAAAACCTTTAATCACGACTACTCCTTGAAACCTTAACACAGACAAGACAATTATATTTTTTGAAAAGTCCGTTTGGCGTTTCCAAAACTCTGGATATTTTGAATATTTTCTGCATACTGCTTAGATAACGAGACAATTATATTTATATTCTGGATCCCTTCGATTCTTTCCTATTGTATTGGGAGAAACATTTGCATTCTTTCTTGGCTACTTCTTGGTTAAATTGTAACTTTGGATTTTAAAAGTGCGTTGAATTTGAATTCTCATCCGGTATATTAAGATCGCGATCTGTATTCTCCATGATTTTAAAGCATAATTTTTGGGTGGTTACAATGTTAAGTTATTGACAACCATTGTAATTTTGGGATTTAATGGTGTTTTATTTGAATTTCACCCAAAATATTGAAATTGCAGTCTAGATCGACGTCTCTTAAAAGAAAAGATCTCTGTATGGTTCGGACAAGGTTGCCTCGCAAACCAATAACAAAGAAAATCTAATACGCAATTGCCTCTTATCAATATCACGTGGCTTATCACGAACCAATAAAAAAGAAAATCTAATACGCAATTTCCAAGTGGTGTTATGATAAAATGTTTGGCATCATTACCCATCATTATGAAATTTTTTTGAGTAGTTTTTAATGCTATTTTTTGAAGGTTTTTATGGTGGTTTTTTCTGGTCTAATTTCTTTTAATATCTAGCAGAAATTTATTGAAAACAAAAGTTTGATGGGTAATGTTGCACAATGGAAGTGCCCTAGAGGTGTTTTAGGGTGCGGAATCCACATATACAGTAAAAACCAGTTTAAATAACATAAATCAAGATTTTATCTCAATTTTTTTCACCGAATTACTAAAACTCCAAAAAATCGCACTAAAGACAACTTCATTTCTTAATATGGCTTTTATAGCTTCAAGAAATCAATGAAGAAAAAAGCGACATGAATTTATAATTTAAATGTGTTTTCTTGAATCATGTTCATGTCGTTAATTAACCGGACATATAATTAAAAGTTTTCTAGATATTATTAATTTTCACGGCTAACAGTGACATATAGCGACATAGGTCTTTTGAATTATTAAAACGGTACAAAAAATTTCCATACGTACCAGAAATTTCTGGTTTTTTATAATCTTAACTTTTTGTTTCCATAAAAATTTGCACGAAGGTCTATGCAAGGGAGTGACTGTCATTATTATCGAAGGTGTCTTCAATCAAGTGACACAAAAAGTGAATGTCGATCACAAAAATAAATTGAAGGTTATTGTGTACAGCTTAGGAGTGAGACGTATTGTTATTCGTGGGGGGAAATTGTAGGTCTAGTGGCGGCAACTGTTTTGTTGTTGCTCACCCTCGTGCAAACCATCTTCATAAAACTTTCAGCATATAAGTATAACTAGCCTATAGTTTTTCATCTCTTAAATAATTTCATTACTCTGATTAGTATATGAAGGAAGTTTCTACTTCTTTTAAATCATTTGTATGTTGTTGGCTAATGAAAGTACCAAATTGCAGAAGACGAGTTCTGTATAACAACCTCTTGAATATTTTTCACGTTATTTTGCTACTTGTGTTTGCGTTTACCATTTCTAGGCTCTACCAGAATGATGGATTCTAGTGGTATTGATTAAACTTCGTTTTTTTTATGGCATCACAAATTTATGTTTCCTTTTTTTCACATCGCAAATTTATGTTTCCTTTTATAACAATGACTGGGTTGTCTCTAGTAGTTGGCAGGGAGGAAAACTGATGTCCACTAATAGCTCGGTAATGTTGTCATTCTATTTATTTAGTTACTGTTATTTGTATATTTTTTTTACTACAAAAGATAAAAATAAAATAGAAATATTTCGGTAATGTTGTCATTCGATTTATTTAGTTAGTGTTATTTGTATATATTTAAAAAAAAATTAAAATTAAAATAGAAGGTAAATAAAATAAAATCTAAAGAATTTTTAAAATCTTAAGTAAAAAAAAAGAAGCAAAGGCAAATAGTGTTTGACTTATGAAATGTCATTAATAAATAGAAATTGTTTTGTTTTTCTATTTAGTTACATGTTATATATAATTTTGTTTAATTGATGGGTAAATAAGTAAAGAGTGTTTGATTAATGTTTTACTTATTCTCTTTTCTATGGTCATATGCATAATATTTCTATGCATAAAATGTCTTTTAATTCAAAATTACTAGGGGAAACGATGTTTTTCATAAAGGCCGAAACTACACCTAGTCCATGCATGTTGAATTTCCTAACATCACTTGCCCATATTTTAGATAAATACACAAAGGATAACCTTCTCCTCGATAGAAATTCAATGTAATCTTTTAAAGCACTTTTATCAAGAGTTGAACCTACTTTAATTACTTTATATATATATATATATATATATATATATATATATATATATATATAATCTAAATTACATTACATATAAATATCATTATTAAATTAGAAAATAACACTAATTAATATTATTATTAAATTAAAATAAATATATTTTTACATGATTAATATTATTCAATCTGGTATTTTTTATGATTTATAGAAAAGATATTAGATTTAGCAATAAAATATATTTTTCTCTGGCTTGGTCCATTAAGTGTGAAGATAGATCTACAATATTAAAATATTGAAGTAATTCTTATATCTTTAGTGTTGTAATTTATGCACAATGTTGAATTTTTATTTTTATTTTGGTATCAAATATGTTTTTATTTTTTATTTTATTTTATTAAATTGAATATTATATTAAGTTTTTTTTTTAATCAATATTTTTATTTTTATTTTGAAATGTCAATCATTTTTTGAGAATAAATAAAAGTCATGTAGTGACTATGTGTAAAAGAATATATAACTCAAAATAACTTAGATATTACACCTATCAAAGAGGAAATTAATAAATTAATTGTTCTCAACCATGAGTGTCACAAATGAGCCTTAATTATTATAGTTGCAAAGAATAAAACAATGAAAACACATTAGAAATGGTTTAAGAACAATTAAAAACAAAATCTCAAATTGAAACAACCTATGTCACGGAAGAAATAAGGGTCGGAAAGATACTTGAGCATAAACACAGACTTATCCGTGTAAGGTTATTTGTCATAAACATAAACTGGATATACTCAGGAAATCCCCAAGCCTAAAAGGAACAAGAATCTTTATTAATGAAGATCCCATTCCAGAAGACCAAGCTAAACTTAGGAAATAAGTCAAAAATTTCAAGGATGCAAGAAAGGCCGGGAAATGGGAAATCATTAGGAATAGGAAAGTCATTATTAGAGATAGAGTCTCAAGCATGAGTGATAAATAGGGATTTTCATCACTCTGGATCCTCTTATGGAACTGTCGTGGCTTTCCATGGTGTGAAGATCCTATGTTAAGTTGGATCCCGAGTGATATTGACCTTATTCTCTCAGTTGAAACATGGGAGCATGATGAATATAGGGTCCCTCACCTTGACGGTTTCACTCTTTGGTCTGGCTGGAATAAGAAATCCTCTTGGAGGGGTTTTGGTGGTATAGCCTGCTATATAAGGAACACTTTTTCCTCTCAAATTTGACTTCATAAAATCGACCTTTCAATCAATAAATTTGGATCGAAATATTTGATTCTACCACCAATAGGATCATTATTGCAATTTTCTATTTCGTTCCTATCAACTCTACATCCTATAAGAAGAACAACCTGGATAAGAATTGTCCTTTCAATTCTCTTGAAAAAGACATCTCAAACATGAGAAATGATGGTAATATCCTTTTACTGGGAGAATTTAATGCTAGAACTGCTACTAATCAAGCCATTACATTAAGCAAAAACTCTCATCCCAACCCCTTGTGGCTAGATGAAGATAGTAACTTAGCTAATAAATTCAAGAGAAAATTTGAAGATATTATCGAGAATTTATTCGACACTGAGCTCCTCAAAATTTGCAGTTATAAGGACCTAAATATTTGCAATGGTATTAACAAGTGGCCCCTCTCCGGTCAGATGACATGTTTCCATGCCCTCGGTAGCATTGTCACGGATTATGCAATTTTTGACATCCTCATCCTCAACCATTTTACAAACTTTGAGCTTCTTAAAAAATTCAAGCTTGAATCTGACCACAGACCTCTGTCTCTATCCCTCAATCTTGCTATGCATACCACCCACATGCAAGAGACCAATGAAAGAAAAATACACATTCGCTTTGATAGAAGTAAAACCGACCTCTTATTAAGGGATTTAGAGAGGGATTTAGGCCCCATGGATTATAAAAATAACACTGATCAAATTAATCACCATTTCAGTACTATCCTTTCCAACACCATTAGCAAGTTTTCTAATGAGATTTCGTTTAAGAAGCCTGATAGAACTTCCAATACATGGTATGGCAAAGATTGCGAAATTTCTAGGAAAGCGATTAGAGCCGCTCCTAATGAAATCATTAAGCTGCAGAATATCAATATATAAAAAAATATCATCAAAAATAAGAAAATATCATATATTAATAAAAGACAGGATTATCTTTTCCACCTTTCTAAGGTCGCGCCCAAAAAATCTTTGTGGAATGCTCTTTTCTGTAAAACCAAATATAACCATTCTATCCACTTATAAAACTGGGACAACTATATTAAGAAGTTGTATGACTCTTCGGACACTATGGGAACCACCTTAATCACTCCAATTAAGGAGGATGTATTCTCTCTTGACGACATTGAGTCTGGTATTAATAAGCTCGCTAATGGGAAAGCTAAATATATTGAAGGATACCAAGCTGAGATCCTTAAAATGGGAAGATATATCCTCATTCCTTGTCTCTGCAAGCTTCTCAATTTTTTTTGTAATGCATGGCTTCCCTCAACTTTGGACGCAAAGGAATATTGTACCTATATTTGAAAATGGGGACAAGAATGTTCCATCTAACTACAGGACCATTATGGCTAGCCATATCCCGGCCAAGCTTTATGGGCTCATTTTGGAGAAGAAGCTTAGTCTTTGGCTTGAAATCCAGGGAAAAAGAGCTAAAGGGCAAGCTCGTTTTAGGAGACATCACTCGACTATTGACCATCTCGTCACTCTTAGAATCATTGCGGAGGAATTTCACAATAGTAAATCTAACCTCTTTTGTTGCTTTGTGGACTTTAGAAAAGCTTTCGACGATATTCCTCAGGATAAAATTTGGGAGAGACTTAAAGAGATCATGGTCCCTCCTGAGCTGAGGATTACTGTGATCCGTCTCTACGAGACCGTCACTGCCAAGCTTAAGACCAATGAGGGGTTGTCTAAAGACATTAAATGCAATATTGGACTTAAGCAAGGGCGTCCCCTATCCCCTACCCTTTTTGGCATATACATCGATAAGCTAGAGGAGTGTCTGGAATATACGGGGTGCAAGGGCACCGAGCTTGCTAGTGTTCTCATTTCTCTTCTCCTCTATGCCAATGATATCATTCTTCTCACAAAAATACATGATGATCTTGACAAACAACTCCATATTATTCATGACTACTACTCCAAGATGGGTATGACAGTTAATACTGATAAGACTAAAGTTATGATCATTAAATACAAAAATATTTCCCATGGTAGTTTCATGTATAATAACCAATGTGTAGAACAGGTTTCTTCTTATAAGTATTTGGGCATTTCCTTCCCTCATCATATCAACTGGAATTATAGCATTGAGAAAATGATTATTGGGGGTTGGAAATATTATTATGAGCTTGAAAACAATTGTAAGTCAGTCAATCTTTACATTTGGAGTAAAATTTGGTTGCTCTTTGAGACCCTTGTCACCCCTGTTCTCTTATATGGATGTGAAGTTTGGGGTTGCAGTATATCCAGAGTCATGGAGGAATATTGATATTATTCAAAATAAATTCATAACCTACAACCTTAAGATCAAGGGAAATGCTCCCTATCTTATCCTCTTGATCGAATCTGATTTGTCCCCCATTGAAAGTTCAGCTATGTTTAGATATCTGATGTATAAGAAGAAGCTTGAGAACATGGAATAAATAAGGCTCCCTAAAATTGCTTCTAACTATAGTCAAAGCCCTCACCTTCGCCTCAAGCGCAGGTGGCATACAGATGCCCAGTCCTAGCTCAACCATTGGGGAATTAAGGAGGAGCTCAGTATGGAAAGCAAAGATAATCTCAAAAATAATATTACCTCCAAGTTTAATGACAAGATGTGGGAGGATCAAGAGCTGGAGGGTAAAATGAAGCTTATATATTATAAGGAAGTGACCAACCTAGCCCTGGATAATCAGAATTATCTCTCTGTGTTTTCTAGCCACAAGAAAAAAATGTTCATGGCTAAGATAAGAACTAATTCCCATGAGCTTCGGAGTGAGACCGAGTGGTGGTCTATTCCCAAGACCCCTTGGAACGATAGAATCTGCCATATTTGTGATTCTAAGCAGGTGGAAGATGAAAAACACTTCCTTTTAGACTTCCCTACTCTTACTCACATTCGCTCTCAATTCCCTGCCATCTTCCACACTTCCAGTCTACTTGACCTATTAATCCAACCCACCTATAGTGATCTTGGATAACTTATTTCCCTTCTCTTTGACCATAGAAACAAGATTTTGAAGAATCAAACTGAGATTCTTTCTCCTTTCTTAAGGTTTGATAAATTGCATTGGTCTCAACAGACGATAAGCATCATCATCATCATCATCATCATTTTTATATTAAAATATTTATTATAAAGATACTTAGAATTAAATTTATCCTTAATTATTTGAATTTATATAAAAAAATATGAAATTTAAATTTTATCAAATAATTTATTTAAATAAAATTAAATATTTTGAGATAAAGGTTAAATAAATAATAAGTTAATATAATTTATATTCATATTTTCATTTATACACATTTAAAATTATAATTATTATATATATTTTTCCTTTAAAATTACAAAGTAAAATATTGTATTAAAAAAATTAAGATATTAGGTTTTCACCAGTTTTATTTATAATTTTAAAATTATAATTATAATTATAATTTAATCTTTAATTAATTTTTAGATTCTAGAAGTATAATTTAATACTATTTAATATTTGTGAATTTGAGTTATTTAATTGTATTTTTTGAAGGGATGATTATATTATATTTACAACTGAGCATATTTACATCTAGATCAAGTTTTTTATCTCCCAAGTTCCATAATTTCAAAACAAAATACCTTTTTTCTACCCTACCCTCTATCATCTATATCTCTTACAGATCTTATTTTATGGAGTCTCCAAAAGACTCCTAGATACACTACATACTTACAAAACTTAAATTAAACTACTTAAATTATAACAACATCGCCCCTCACATCTACCGAAGTAACCAGCCAATCGGGGTAAACATGAGAGGAGGGGCAGTTATGACCATACTCAACCTCCTTGCTGGCTTTGAGGAAGTCAAATCGACGGAAACCCATAACAAAGACCTGCTATACCTGCTACAGTGCCCCTAGAGGTTATCCTAGTCATCCACCTGACCAGTCCCTCGATCCCACTGAGTTTTAGTGAAGAAATCCCCCGGAAACTCCCTTGATATGGGAAAGGGTTTGTTTGGGAGACTCTCGATGCTACCATAGCATGGGTATGCGTGCATCCAAGGAATTTTTCTCTCAGACCTATGCCAGCAGCCATGAGGTTTGTGCCACTTTTTAAGCCCAGAATCTCGGGAACTACCTAAAACTTACTGTAGCTTCATAAATCCATCAAACATATGATGAAAATACTAATGAACCAAAAACTGACTCCGGGACTAGAACTGGCCATCCCCAACTAGGACTAACATTCTGTCAAACACTTGGCATCAATGTAATCTACAGGTTTAGCATACAAGGCAGAGCATGAATGACTGAAAACTCTTATGAGACATGACAAGAAGGATCATTACACTCTTATTTGAACTGTTATGACCTAAATTACGACTTTCATCCATTATCTTAACAATAACAATTAAGTACATGAAAAAATCATGAGTTGAGCCAGTCATATACCATGCTTATAACTAGCATAAAACCATGTAAATAAAAATGAGATATCAGCCATTAAAGCCACCCATTATCAAGTAAAAAATCAAGAGAACTTATCTTTTATTAAACATAGGCAAGAGCCAACCAAGTTCAGTAGTTCCACGTACCACCCAACCATAGACATGGTTGAGCCAAATCTCTCTTCGCCCAATCACTCCTGTGCCATATTCCAAGCATGAATGTCAGATATCCTGGAGAAACCAATTCTAAAACAACCATGGGAAGCAAGAGATTAAACCTCCTCCACGCTCACCATTCTGTGATCACACCTAAACTGGTGTCGAGACCACAAAACTGAACTGAGCTTGGAATGCCTCTAGAGTCCATATCTATCCTTGAGGAATTTTCTATCTCCCTGTCTTTCATGATTTTCCACAATACACAACAGATGACTAGGATGTACACCGAGACACCATCCTTAGTATTTATTGTGTATCTCGCAAAAACATATCAACGGATTCCTAGGCCTTTGGGAAAATCTTGAGACCACCTATGCCCCATATTTCAAAAACGATCTGGAAAATAAAAATCTCAAAACCGAAATCAATCCCATCACACCATGGCTATCCAGAAAAAGGAAAAGAAAGGCTAAAAACCACTATAAAAAACCCATCAAAATTGTGCCACTGATAATAAGAGAACCAAATACCAACATGCATAAGACATGCATGCCAAAACCAAATAGAAAATGACACATGCAATATAATACCTACAAGTATTCTTATTGAATCTTATTGATCATACTCTTTCTTGCTTGATATTTGTTTTCCTTCCATTTTGTTGTCCTTCATTTGCTTTCTTTCCCCTTTCTTGTTCTAATGCTAAAATGTTCCAAGAAAACTCTAAGTGTTCAAGAGTGAGAGAGAGAGATAATAATGAGAAAGCTCCAAAACTGAGCTCACAAAAGGTACCAACTGATCCTCAAAAGCCTTTTTATCAGTTAGGCCTCTATTTTCTTCATTTTCAATTATTTTCCTTCAATTTCCTCCTCACATGCAACTTGTGACCTTTGACCTTCCTTTTCTCCTATTTTCCTTTATTTTCATAAATAAATGTGCCAAAAATAATTTTTTCCTCTTTAATTCCTTAGCCATAAACACATCTGGTGATGCTCATTAGGATATATTTTCCCAAAATTCAGCTTGGAATAAGTGTCCCTTAGCCATGGTATTATTTTTTCCTTTATTAACTTTTATTACATGAGCTTTTAACCAGGGTCTATTACAGAACCCCCCCCCCCTTGGGGAACACCATCCTTGTTGTTAAACCACACCTACATCTCAGCAAAACCACCGAGAAGAAAACATACTATCCATGGAGCTTTTAAACTTAGTTCGTTGCAGTATTTACAATAAATTACCTACTCAAAGACAAATTCAATGATAACATGACCATATAACAACCATCCGGTTCTTGTAACTTTATAATTTATCTCATGGAATTATTTACATCCATATACATATGTAAATATACCAAAACATCACCAGAATATATGCCAAACATATGCCAAACATCATACCAAAACTTCTTTGTCTCAACCAGAAAAAAATGAAGGATACATAGTCCACATTTGATCCGCCATCTCCTATTTAGCTTGATCGGGCCCAAAGTGCTTCCACTGCACTTTAACTTGCTCGATGGCTCTGTTCCTAAGAATGATTTGCTTCCACTGCAATATGGACTCAAGTTCCGGTTGGAATTCTCCTTCTTGCTCTACCAAGGTAATAAAAGTCGATAGGCCACTAGTCTAATCCTCTCAAGGATCTCAAAAGGCCCACAATACCATGGTGCCAACTTGGCACATGATCCAATCCTCAAGGAGCTCTTCATAGGCTTGATGCATAAATACACATGCTCTACAACCTCAAACTCCTTAAATTCCCTGTGTTGGTCTACATAACTCTTTTTTTTTCCCATGTTGCCTTTTGATGCATGACCAAATATACAACTAGACAACAAAATTGAGATAACCAATTAATGACTAAGCTAAAAATGACCAAAAGTTGGTCGCGTTATAAGATACTGTAAATTAGCTACTATTGGTCACCGACCGAAAAATAGTCATTTATATGCAAATTTTAGTCATTTTTTTAGTAACTAATTAGCCATTTTGTACTAGTGTTCTATGTAACTCGCATTTCTTGTTCCATGTCTTCCAACATGTATGATCCAATCAACACATTGTTAACTGGATTGTTCCAAATTATGGGAGTATTACAACTCCACCCATATAGTGCCTCGAAGGGACTCATTTCGAATGACTCTTGATACCCATTATTGTATGAAAACTCAACCAATAACATATACTCTTCCCACTTCCGTTGTTGACACATCACATACATCTTCAACATGTCCTCCAATATCCCTTTGACCATCTAAAACTTTCCATCTGTATGTGGATGATAAGTTGTACTGAAGGCCAAATCTCTACCAAAACATGCAAACAACTCCTTCAAAAAATTGAAAGTGAAATTTGCATCCCTATCTGACACAACATTCTTTGGAACACCATGCAATCTGACCACATCTCTGATGACCATCAGTGCTACATCACTAGCTGACTACATAGTATTCACTAGAATGTAGTGTGCTACCTTAGTCAACATGTCCACCACAACCATGATGGAATCATGTTTTATCACTTTCCTTGGCAAACCTGTGATAAATTCCATGGAAATGACCTCCCATTTCCATTCTGGAATCGAAATTGGTTGTAGTAGTCCACATGTACTCCTACACTTTTCCTTCACCTGATGACAATCCAAACATATAGCCATGAAATTTTCCACTTCCTTCCTTAGATTTAGCCAAGAATATAACTTATTCATTGTGGTTAATGTCATCTAATATCCTGGGTGACCTGAATATGGTTTCGCATGAAAATCCCTCAATATCACCTTATTGAGCTCACTGTTATCTGGCACATATATCGTGTCTCTAAATATAACCAATCAATATTCCATGAGACAATATTCCACATCTTGTACACCTACACCTGTACCTATGCATGTACCACTGCCTCCAACTATACCTGTACTCTGCTGCAATCTGTGTTTAAGCTCTATATACCTGACATCCTATTGACCTACCTGCAAGATCCTATCCTCTAAATATGTCCCAAAGGAGCTCATAGCTGCAATATGATTTACATATATCCGCCTGCTAAGAGAATTTATGACCATGTTATCTTTACCTTTGATGTATTCGATCTCAAAATCAAACTCAATGATCGTGGCCGACCATATAGCTTGCATAGAATTTAGGTTCAAGTGTTCAAACAAGTATATCAACCCACTGTGATCACTCATCAATACAAACCTCTTGCCAAGAACAAACTTCTTCGGCATCTTCAATGCATGGATGAACGCTTATAACTTAAGATCATGCGTCGAATAGTTATACTCGTGTTCACTTAGTTTTTGTGATTCATAAAATACCACTTGTTGTTCTTTCATAAATATTCCACCAATCCCTCTCTTGCAAGCATATGTACATACTACAAATTATTTGTACAAATATGCAATCTTTAACGTTGGAGCATGTGTCAACAACTATCTAAGCTTCTCAAAACTATCCTCACACCCCTCTGTCCTTTCAAACTTCTTACCTTTCCTTTGCAATGATGTAATAAGATAAGAAAAATGTGAGAAGTTCCTCATGAACCTACTATAATAACATGCTAGTCCCATGAAGTATCTCACCTCATCTACATATTTAGGAGCTACCCATTCCATGATAGATCTTATGTTTTCTGGATCCACTACTATGGCCTCCTTGGAGACAACATCTCCCAAGTAATGTACCTCATTCTAAATGAAACTACAATTTTTAAGCTTAGCATCCAATGGATGCTCTTTAAATAATCTCAACACTGATGCCATTCAAATGCTCGACATGCACTTTCTCATTTTTAGAATATACCAATATGTCATCAATTAACACAATAACAAAATTTTCAAAATAAGGATGCGACACACTACTCATCAAACACATAAAGGTAGTTGGAGCATTAGTAAAATAGAATGGAACTATAACAAACTCATAATTCCCATACCTTGTCCTAAAAGTTGTCTTATAGATGTCCTCTTTTTTGATGTGTACCTAATGGTATCATGATCTCAAGTCTATCTTAGAGAACATTGTTGCTCCCTTTGGATGATCAAACAAGTCATGAATCCTTGAAAATGTGTATTTGTTCTTAATTGTCACTTTTTTCAGCTACCGGTAATCAATGCAAAATATGAGAGTACCATCCTTGTTCTTCATGAAAAACACTAGTGCACCCCATGGCAATACACTTGGCCTATTTTATTCCTTATCATGAATCTCTTTCAGCTACAACATTAACTCTATCAACTCAGGTGTGCTCATCCTGTAAGGTTCTTTTGATGCTGGAGTTGCCCCTGGTACCAACTCAATAGAAAATTATACTTCCCCATGAGGTGGAAACTCTAAAATATCTACAGAAAATACATTCTGGAACTGTTGTAGAACTGGGAACTTGCTCAAAAAATCTGCATCCTCAACTTCCTTACCTTTTTCACTCAAAATATGTACTGCAAATAACACACCCCATTTCCCACGGCTATGCTTTTATTTTATAACTGTCACCGTCCTAACTGATGTAGCTTTCTTTGTTCCTAGTAAGACTCTTGGTTCCCCGTTGTCATCCAAGAACTCAATGGATTTTTCATAAAAATCCACCTTGGTCTTATGAAGGTATAGCCAGTCCATACCCAATAGCATACTATATGATCCCAATGGCAATATGTTCAAGTGCGTTGTTGTATACATGTCATTCAACTCAAATGAACAAGCTCTTACTCAATGGTGAGCTCTTTTTTTTGTACCTATATCCAACTGCACTAAGCAAGATTCTGCATGCACCTCTTTATTCAAGCTACACTTATCCACCAAGTCGACACTAACATAACTATAACTAGATCCAGGATCAATCAAAATAAAAACAACTTGATCAAAAAGGTTACCTTCCATCTCAATGATACATGCTTGATGACCTTCCTCCATTTTGTCCACAACTGCATAAATCTGAGGAATGTTATGACCAACATCCCCAACTTTCTGTGACTCTTGTGCGCTATAGATCTGGGGTCTACCACCCTGATACTACGAACAATCCCTCTTACGATGATCCTTGCCACATATCCAACATTGCAACAGTTCTCTACCATCACCTATAGTTTGTTTCTCTCCATGTCCCTTCTCATTTGTATAGAACTTATTGTAAGGAACCACATTTTCTTTCCCACCCGCATCTTACAATATTTACTACTTTGGTGGCGACCCATCTTCCTTTAGATTTCTCATTTCTTTTCAAATCACGCTAAAGAAAAACTTTGTGTTATTACTGCTCATAACAATGCTTCAGATTTCGAATGGCCTCCTCCAATGATCTAGGCTCTTGAAACTAAATCTGGTATCTGTAGGATGTTGGTAGCCCACTGATGAATCTTTGAACCTTAGCCTTATCCCCCTTGAGGTAAGGAACATATCTCAACAACTCCAAAAACCTGCTAGTATAGTCATCATCTATCATGGAACCCATCTGCAACTCATAAAACTCCTTAACTCTGGCATCATAGTATCTGTTTGATAGATACCTCTTCTGGAATATTCCCTAGAACTCACTCCAAGTCAGTTCTTCCTGATAAATACCCTTGCCATAATTCACATCTTCCCACCAAATATTTCCTTTACCTTTGAGGCTGAATGTATCTATTTTGGCTTTCATACTTTCTGAGAAATCATGCAACCTGAATAAATTCCTCATACTAAGCAACCATGTCTCTCCATCATGTGATTTCTTCATCGCTCTGTCAAATGTGGGTGTCTTTGCTTTCTTGAAGTAATACAGAAAATATCCCTATCACTCCTCCTGTAAGGATGATAATGATGACGATCAAAATTCCTGTCAGAACCAGAACTATAATAGTACGTGTCTATCACCTCTCCTTTCCAAAGTTTCCAAGAACCTACCATCACTAGTCATGTCATCTTTATCTGATATGTGACCCCTATGAGACCTACTACCATATGCCCCATTAGTCTCTTCCTCTTATCCATAGCTGATCTGAAGTGGTCCCTATTTCTGTAACTCTGACATACTTTGAATGATTACGACATTAACCTCTCATTGTTTTTTCCGTGCTTGTATGAATTTGTCATTATATTCTTTAAAAATCCTTATCTCTTCCTTAAAACTTCTCAGTGTGTCTGCTACGCCAGAAGAGTGCCCAACACCATGTTATCATCTAATTCATAAGGAGAATATTTTTATCCTACCATATTTCTATTCATGTTTGATTTCTTCCTGCAAGGCATCTCATGTCATCTTAAACCAAATCACAAAAAAAGCAACGCACCTTAGCATAATTTGGGGAGGATATCTCATCTGTAAGATCAAAAAATCAACATAATAAATGTATAGAAATAATCATAACATCATATATACTTATAACACATAGGTGTACCAACACACAAACATCATTCTAGCTACAGCTTTGTCATCAATGCATGCCCATATCAACTACACACCATGACTTCATGCATGACAACAACACCATACCAAAGTAAATTGACAACATGTAAGCACCTAACATGTATAACTAGTCATATGATCATGACAACACATCCCACAAAAACACAATCAACCCTCCCATGGCGACATCACTGCCACCATGACCAACACCATGCAGATGCAATAAGTACATAGACCACAAGTATGAGAAAAAAATATGAAACCAATAGAAATACATGACAACAATAATATTTACAACATCAAAATTTTCCCAAGGAGAGCACAACAATGCTCTGATATCACTCTGTAATAGAACCTCCTGTCACATCTACTCAAGTAACTGACCAACTGGGGTAGACATGAGATGAGAGGAATTTATGATTAGAATAAACCTCATTGGCAGTTTTAAGGAAGTGGAATCGATGCAAACCCATAACACATACATAATGTACTTCCTACAATTCCCTCAGAGGCTATCCCAATCGTCCAACTAACTAATCCATGGGTCCCACTGAGTTTTAGTGAAGATATTCCCTGAACGCTCCCTTGATATGGGAAAAGGTATGTCTAGAAGGCTTTAGACACTTCCACAACATGGGTATGTGTACGTCGAGGGACTTTTTCCCTCAGATATGTGCCAACATCCATGAGATTCATGCCACTTTTTAAGTCCAGAATCTCGGTCACTACCCAAAACCTTCAGTAGCGTCCAGAATCCATGAAACACATGATGAAAAGACTAATGAACCAAAAATTGACTCCCACACTAGGCCTGACCATCCCCAAATGAGATTGACATTAATTCGGACACTTGGCATCAATGCAATTTACAGGTCTAGGATACAAGACAGAGCATGAATGATGGAAAAAAATTATGAGACATGACAAGAGAGATCACTACCCTCTTCCTTGAACTGTTATGACATCAATTACGTCTTGCACCTACTATATTAACAATTAAAAGTAATTACATGAAATAACCATGACTTGAACCAGTCGTATCAGCATGCTTATAACCAACATAAAACCATGTGAATAATAGTGATATGACAACTATTAAAGCAACACATTAACAAGTAAAAAATAAAGATAACTCAAATTTTATTAAACATAGGCGAGAGCGAACCAGCTTCGAGACTTCCACGTACCACCCTACCATAGGCATAGTTGAGCCAAATATCTCTTCATCTAGTCACCCCCACTCCATATTCCAAGCATGAATGTGGGATCTCATGGATAAACTAATCTTAAAACAACCAAGGTAATTCATAGGTTAAACAACCTCCACCCTCACCATACCGTGATCACACCTAAATTGGTGTGAAGATCACAGAACCAAACCGAGATCGAAATGCCTCTAGACTCTATCACTATCCTCGAGGAATTCTATCTCTCCTTTTCTCTCATGATTTACCACAATCCACACGAGATCACTAGGCCCTAAACCAAGACACTAACCTCAGGCTTTATCGTGTATCTCGGAAAAAACGGTCAAGGGATTCCTATTCCTTTGGGAATTTCTTACGACCACCTCTGTCGCAGATTTCGAAAACCATTGCCAATCCCAAAGCTCAAAACCGAAATCAATCCTATCACACAATGGTTATCCGTAAAGTTGCAAGGGAAGACTGAAAAAATACTATCAAAACTTGACAAAACCATGCCATCGACAACAAGAGAACCAAATACCAACATGTATAAGGCATGCATGCCCAACCAACTAGGAAATCACACATGGAATATGTTAGCTGCAACTCTTCATGCTAATGCTATTTGATCCTGATCTTTCTTTCTTGATCTTTTCTTTCCTTCC
The DNA here is from genome assembly GCA_034641835.2 of Pinus albicaulis. Lineage (NCBI taxonomy): Eukaryota > Viridiplantae > Streptophyta > Pinopsida > Pinales > Pinaceae > Pinus > Pinus albicaulis. The sequence goes on along the minus strand of CM076572.1, from coordinate 940,916,488 downwards.
CTTTCCTTGTCCTTCCTTTTCTTTCTTTCCCCTTTCTTGGTCAAATGTTGAAATTTTCTAAGAAAACTATAAGTGTCCAAGAGCGAGAGAGAGAGAGAGAGAGAGAATAATGAGAGAGCTCCAGAAATGAACTAACAAAAGGTACCAACTAATCCTCATAAGCCTTTTTATCAATTAGGCCTCTATTTTATTCATTTTTTTATTATTTTCCTTCAATTTCCTCCTCACATGCAACCTATGACCTTTCACCTTCATTTTCTCCTATTTTCCCTTATTTTCATAAATAATTGTGCCAAAAATAGTTTTTTCCTCTTTAATGCCTTAGCCATTTCCTTTTCCAATTTTCCCTTATCCATAAACACATCCAGTGATGCCAACTAGGATATATTTTCCAAATATTCAACTTGGAACAAGTGTCCCTTAAACGTGGTCTTATTTTTTCCTTTTCTAACTTTTATTAGATGAGTTTTTAACCCGGGTATGTTACATAAACAATGCAAACCAATGCTAGCAATTCCTTCTTCAAAGTTTTCTACATGTTCAACCTAATAAATGTTTTCCAAAGAAGGATTAGTTGCATCCAAAATTCATGCCACAATCCCTTCAGTCTATGGTTTAGCCATCATTTCTCCTAGAGATTCATCCATAACTCCATAGATTTATTTAAGGATTTCAATTTTCATCAGTTCAACATTCAACTCAATACTTTCCATTTTGACAATCAAGCTATCCATTATGGGCTCCAACCGACCCACCTTATCCTATGAAATCTCAAACTTATGGTTAGCTAGAGAAAAATGTGATCTTGCCTCAGTGACCACCAATTCGCCCTGCTTGGATACGTGGGGGATGAATTGGGTCATACTCGAGTCTAATTGGTTGAAAAGTGAATCTTTCCATATTTCTCCACGCTAGCAAGTCTCTCTGTTGAAATATAAGAAGCCTCTGTTATAATGCAATACACAGATCAAGAAATCGTTATGAGGGACCTCCATTTAAAGCCACCAACTTCAACCTCACTCCATCCATGAGGACCTCGATCAAACTCACTACTTGATTCATGTTGTTGATTTTTGGTAGCATTGGAAGTGCTCTAAGTCTCAAAATTTATGAAGAGACTCATGCACGTGTATTCAAAATAACACATAAATCGTTTGTTAAAATTCCTCTAAGAATGTCTTTTATTAAAATAATTAATTATGTGACCCTAAGTTTAAACTTTGGAAAATTAAATAATTAAAGGGTATTAATAAAAAAAAGTGTGAATCTTTTAAAGAAGATGGATCAACTCAGATTTTATAATAGTAGTCATTGATTGGAGATCTAATCTCAGTTGTTGAAGTCTCAATGAGAAGGCTATAAAGGAAGGCTTCATGGCCGTTTGGAAACACACTGAGTGAATCTAAGTGATCGATTTTTTGAAGTAAGGAGTGCTCAGAGGAGAATTTTATCTAAGTGATTCCAGCGCAGTGCAAGGCAGGGATAAATTCTGGAGAGATATTTACTCAGTGAGATAATAATAAGTAGAGAGAGGTAGAGAGTGATCTAATATATCTCACGCAGAGGTTGACGCAGGGCCACACAGAGGTAGCACAAAGTGTGAGAAAGAGTTTGTGATTTTGTAGAAGAATCTGTTTCAGAAGTCGAGAATCAGGGTGTGAGACTAGGAGGCTAAGAGAAGTGATTCCGGGCTGCATATCGATCACCTAGATGGGTGACATAGTGCCTAGAGTTGATGACATAGGGACTGCATATGGACTGCGCAGAGGCAACATAGGGCATGCTAGGGGCACTTCATCCAGTGACCAAATCAAAAGATTTTTTTTAGTCATTAAGTGAGGTAAAATTCATAATTTTCCTACCACTATTTATCTCTCTGTAACTAATTTACCTTTGTGGTATTCAAATATATATTCATAATTTTCTACTTCTTAATAAAATCAAACCCTTAGATCTACGGCACCAGTTTTCCTACATTCGATTTTTCCGGGGACTTTCGTCCAAAAATAATGGTGTCCTATGTGTATATTTATATTTCTCAGTTTCCTTGTTTCAGAATAATAAGTAATTAAGTGTAGGCTGCTTCAGTAATTTTCTTTAATAGTTCATTAGGAAATCTGAAATAATTATGTAATGTAATATACAAATAAGAGAAGTAAATTGATCTGGTTGCAGTAGGATTCTAGAGGTTATTTAGATCTAAGGATTTTCACATGGTATTAGATCAATTTTGATGTGAAATAGGAAGAGCACATCTTAGACTAAAGCAAAGGCCGAATCGTTGCCACAACAACAGATCAAATCCCCATAGGGGATTGCACAATTCTAGCCATAAGGGTTGAATCTTCTAGGTGGTATCACTCTAAGTGATTCAATAGAGAGGTAAGACTTTCGGATCGTGATCTTGCCGAGGAAGAGGGAGCAGCGCAGAGCCTTCATACAGAGCCATAGGGATGTAGTTTTTCTAAAAGAAGTTTTTAGGCAGACAAGTGTCAGACGAAGAAGAATATCACATAGTGAGGGAATTTTCTCTCTCAAGAGATTCCTAGTCGGGGAATTTCATTTCTTCCAAGATCTAAGCAACATATCGAGGAAGAAGATCTATGAGCTCCATATACAATGCGTAATATTTTCGTTTGTTGCACAGAGGGGGAAGAAGAGGAGAATATTTGACATATTTGACGACCATGGCAGATCACGAGCTTAGAGATTAGGACCTATTGGAGGGAGCCTCCAACTCAAATAGATGAGAATGAGCACACCATGAGTGCCCACCCATCTCTAGGAGGGAGATGGAGTGACATAGAATTGTACTTCACCTTGAACTTCAGTTGGCCAGGAACCTTGAGGAACCCACCTCATGGATCATCACCTTGCTACACGAGCCCATGATCAATAATAGTATGATGAAGGAGTTTTCAGTGGGAGCTAAGGAGTGATGGAGTGACAGATGCAATGGTTGGAAGCACAAGAATCTGAGTAGCGCATATTAGAGAGGCAACAATGCGTAAAGGTATAGTGAAGTAGCTTCAACAATGTAGTGGCTTCATAAGGAAGCATGGGACAAGCAGCAGTCAGATCTATAGCACCAAGGTGCATCCACTGAATTCTTGTTCAATTTTTGGGTGGCTTCATATGCTTCTCTTAGCAACCGAGTTGCAGTGCAGATGTAGTGTTAGCAGTGGCAGTGCTAGAAGCATAATAAATGCAACACTTGAGAGGGACTTGTAGTACGAATGTAGCATTTTGAGTGACAGTCTTAAGGAAATCAGTATGGTTACAACACAAAAAAAGTGGTTGGTGGACATTTTGTCAGACATCAGCAGTGCATAAGTTGCTTCAGGGTCAAATCAATATGCAGAAGGCATGTTATTAGAGCACTTTTCACGCTAAGAGGGAGTGTTCATTTTTCGTAGTATCAGAAGAGCTCTAAGTCTCAAAATTTGTGGAGAGGCTTAGGCACATGTATTCCAAAGAACCCAAAAATAGTTTGTGAAAATTCCACTCAAAATGTGTTTTATTAAAATAAAGGTTACTGATAAAAGAGAGTGTGAATCTTCTAGAGAACGTGGATCAAGACAAGTTATAATCTTAGTTTTTTATTATAGATCTAATCGAGGCCATTGAAGTCTCAACGAGAAGGCTATAAAGGAAGACTTGAGGGTAATTTGGAAACAAATTGAGTGAATCTAACTGATCGATTTTCTGAAGTGAGTAGTGCTGAAAGGAGAATTCGATCTAAGTGATTCAAGCGCGGTGAGGGGCAGGAATAAATTTGAGAGAGATATTTTCTCAACTAGAGAATCATCATCAGAGAGATGTAAAGAGTGATCCAACAACTCTCATGCAGAGGCTGCAGATCTATCACCTATTTGGGTAACGCAGTTCCTAGAGGCTGACGTATGGAATTCGCAGAGGAAACGTAGGGCCTACCAGAGGTACTTCATCCAATGACCAAATCAATCGGGATTTTTTTAGTGATTGAGTGAGGTAAAATTCACAATCTTTCCATCATTATTTATCTCTCTGTAACTGAGTTAAATTTGTGGTATTTAGGGGTGTATTTAGAATATTGTACTACTTAATAAAATCAAACCCTCAGATTTGCCACACTGGTTTTCTTGCATTGGGTTTTTTCAGGGAATTCTGTCCAAAAATAATGATGTCGTATGTGTATATTTATATTTTCTCAGTTTAATTTTTTTATAATAATAAGTAATTAAGTGTAGACTACTTTAGTAATTCACTTCAATATTTCATGAAGAAATTGAAATAATTATGTAATGTAATTTATAAATAGGAGAAGTAAATTCAGTTGGTTGTAGTAGGCTTCTGGAGATTATTTAGATCTAGGAATTTTCACACATGTCTCTACAACTATTGAAGTAGAAGAGCCATTGATAAATCATCCTTTCTTATACAAAGTTAGTGTGTATTTTGAGCTTGAATATTATGGTCAGGCTCCTTGATAGGGATGCCAATTAAGACAGACAAAAACACCCTCCATATTTCTAGAGATAAGGTGTGATTAACCTGGACGAGCGTGTTGCCAGATCCACTATTACCTTTCACCATTAGATGCAAGTGTTCTTAAATTTAATTTCGTACATATTTTTTGAGAAATTCTGTTGGGTATGTGCTATATTCTATCCATGATTAGTCGCATGCGTGGGGGGGCGATAACCGCCCTGTACTTTGCGTCGGGAATAGCAAGGGGTTCACGGCGGGGGGGGGGTGATAGCGCCCTGGGAAAAAAAAATTGGACCCTATTTTTTGGTGGGAATACCCGTCCGTGGTTTTGTACATGGCTTTGCACACAGTTTAGGGGCATGATGGTTTTCAGCCCCTGGTATTTTGTAGATCCGGTCAATGGAACTATGGTTATGTTCTAATCCAGGGTTAATGGATTGGGTTAATTGTATGTTTCAGCATGTGTATATATATGTGTGTTGTAACAGTAAAAGGAATATAATAAAAAATCAAGCTGGTAGTCCCGATTTGGGATCCAGGGGAAAATATCAATGTATATCTGTTTTATGTTTTATGCTCTCGCTTTTATTTATTTTTTGTCTTTAAGATTCGTTTGTAGATAATTTCTGTATAGGGTTAAAACCTACATTTGGTATCATAGTTGTTTTTGCTTCAAGGGGATGCCTTTGTTGCTGACAAGTTTTTTGCTCGGGCTTGTGGTAGACCCTGTTCAGTGGGAGATCTGCGGGGTTGATTCTTGCGGTGAAAGAGGATGGCAAACAGTGAAAAAATAGAGATCGAGAAATTTAATTGTCAGAGTTTTGAGTTGTGGAAGCTCAAAATGGAGGATTTACTGGTGGATAAAGATCAGTAGATCGCGGTAGATCCGGGTACTAAACCAATGACAATGTCAGATGAAGACTAGAAGAAGTTGGATCGGAAGGAAAAGAGCACAATATGATTGAATGTCTCATATTCTGTATTGTTGAATGTATCTGGGGAATCTACGAAAAAGACTTTGTGGGATAAGCTAGGAACTTTGTACCAATCTAAGTCTTTGGTGAATAATTGTTTCCTGCAGAAAAAGTTGTATAACCTAAGAATGAAGGATGGAGACTCGATGACAGAGCATTTGAACGCCTTCAATACTATGGTAAGTCAACTTTTATCTGGTGATATTAAAATCTCAGATGAAGATAAGTGCATCAGTTTGTTGTGTTCTCTACCAGATTCATGGGATATTCTAGGTATTGCAATAGGTAGCAATACAACTATCTTGAATTTTCATGACATAGTCTCAGTCTTGCTGTCGGAGGAAATGAGATGGAGAAATATGGAGCACCAAAATGGAGATGCCTTATCTATATGAGGAAGGTCCCAAAATAGAAACAAGAATAATGTTTCGAGTGAGAGATCTAAATATAAAGGGAAATCTAAATCTCTAGAAAAGTTCTAAATCTGTGCTGGAAATGTTTGAAAAAAAGACACTACAAAAAGCACTATAAATTTAAATCTCATCGAAACGGTCATCGAAACGGTCTTCAATCAAGTGACACAAAAGTGAATGTCGATCACAAAAACAAATTAAAAGTTATTGTGTACAGCTTAGGAGTGAGACGTATTGTTATTCGTGGTGGAAAATTGTAGGTCTAGTGGGGGCAACTGTTTTGTTGTTGCTCACCTTCGTGCAAACCATATTCATAAACTTTCAGCATATAAGTATAACTAGCCTATAGTTTTTCATCTCTTAAATAATTTCATTACTCTGATTAGTATATGAAGGAAGTTTCTACTTCTTTTAAATCATTTGTATGTTGTTGGCTAATGAAAGTACCAAATTGCAGAAGACGAGTTCTGTATAACAACCTCTTGAATATTTTTCACGTTATTTTGCTACTTGTGTTTGCGTTTACCTTTTCTAGGCTCTACCAGAATGATGGATTCTAGTGGTATTGATTAAACTTCGTTTTTTTTATGGCATCACAAATTTATGTTTCCTTTTATAACAATGCCTGGGTTGTCTCTAGTAGTTGGCAGGGAGGAAAACTAATGTCCACTAATAGCTCGGTAATGTTGTCATTCTATTTATTTAGTTAGTGTTATTTGTATTATTTTTTTTTTACTACAAAAAATAAAAATAAAATAGAAATATTTCGGTAATGTTTTCATTCGTTTTATTTAGTTAGTGTTCTTTGTATATTTTTTTGATCTAAAGAATTTTTAAAATCTTAAGTGAAAAAAAAAGGGCAAAGGAAAATATTTAAAAAGAAGATAAATAAAATAAAATCTAAAGAATTTTTAAAATCTTAATTCAAAAAAAAAGGCAAAGGCAAGTAGTGCTTGACTTATGAAATGTCATTAATAGAAATTGTTTTGTTTTTCTATTTAGTTACATGTTATATATAATTTTGTTTAATTAGTGGGTAAATAAGTAAAGAGTGTTTGATTAATGTTTTATTTATTCTCTTTTCTATGGTCATATCCATAATCTTTCCATGCATAAAATGTCTTTTAATTCAAAATTACCAGGGGAAACGATGTTTTTCATAAAGGCCGAAACTAAACCTAGTCCATTCATGTTGAATTTCCTTACATCACTTGCCCATATTTTAGATAAATACACAAAGGATAACCTTCTCCTCGATAGAAATTCAATTTAATCTTTTAAAGCACCTTTATCAAGAGTTGAACCTACTTTATATATATATAATCTAAATTGCATTAGATATAAGTATCATTATTAAATTAGAGAATAACACTAATTAATATTATTATTAAGTTAAAATAAATATATTTTTACATGGTTAATATTATTTAATTTCGTATTTCTTATGATCTATAGAAAAGATACTAGATTTGGCAATAAAATATATTTTTTTGAGGGCTTGGTTCATTAAGAGTTAAGATAGATCTACAACATTAAAATATTGAAGTAATTCTTATATCTTTATTATTGTAATTTATGCACATTGTGGAATTTTTATTTTTATTTTGGTATCAAATATGTTTTTTTTAAAATTTTTTTTTTATTAAATTGAATATTATATTAAGTATTTTTTTAATCAATATTTTTATTTTTATTTTGAAATGTCAATCATTTTTTGAGAACAAATAAAAATCATGTAGTGACTATGTGTAAAATAATATATAACTTAAAATAACTTAGATATTAAACCCATCAAAGATGAAATTAATAAATTAATTGTTCTCAACCATGAGTGCCACAAACGAGCCTTAATTCTTATAGTTGCAGGTATAGAAGAACAAAACAACCTATCTCACGGAAGAAATATGGCTCGGAAATATACTTGAGAATAAACACAGACTCATCCGTGTCAATGTTATTTGTCATGAACATAAACTGGATATACTCAGGAAATCCCCAAGCCTAAAAGGAACAAGAATGTTTATTAATGAAGATCTCATTCCAGAAGACCAAGCTGAACTTAGGAAATAAGTCCAAAATTTCAAGGATGCAAGAAAGGCCGGGAAATGGGAAATCATTAGGAATAGGAAAGTTATTATTAGAGATAAAGTCTCAAGCATGAGTGATAAATAGGGATTTGCATCACTCCTGATCCTCTTATGGAACTTTCGTGGCTTTCCATGGTGTGAAGATCCTATGTTAAGTTGGATCCTGAGTGATATTGACCTTATTCTCTCAGTTGAAACATGGGAGCATGATGAAAATAGGGTCCCTCACCTTGACAGTTTCACTCTTTGGTCTGGATAGAATAAGAAATCCTCTTGGAGGGGTTTGGTGGTATAGCCTGCAATATAAGGAACACTTTTTCCTCTAAAATTCGACTTCATAAAATCAATACATTTGGATAGAAATATTTGATTCTACCACCAACATGATCATTATTGCAATCTGTTATTTCGTTCCTATCAACTCTACATCCTATAAGAAGAACAACCTAGATAAGAATTTTCCTTTCAATTCTCTTGAAAAATACATCTCAAACCTGAGAAATGATGGTAATATCCTTTTACTGGGAGACTTAAATGCTAGAACTGCTACTAATAAAGCCATTACATTAAGAAACAACTCTCACCCTGACCCCTTGTGGCTTGATGAAGATAGTAACTTAGCTAATAAATTCAAGAGAAAATCTGAAGACATTATCGAGAACTTATTCGGCACCGAGCTCCTCAAAATTTGCAGTTATAAGGACCTAATTATTTGTAATGGTATTAACAAGTGGCCCCTCTCCGGTCAGATGACATGTTTCCATGCCCTGGGTAGCATTGTCACGGATTATGCAATTTTTGACATCCTTGTCCTCAACCATTTTACAAAATTTGAGCTCCTTAACAAATTCGAAATTGAATCTAGCCACAGACCTCTGGCTCTATCCCTCAATCTTGCTATGCATACCACCCACATGTAGAAGACCAATGAAAGAAAAATCCACATTTGCTTTGCTAGAAGTAAAACCGACCTCTTCTTAAGGGATTTAGAGAGGGATTTCGGCCCCATCGATTATAAAAATAACATTGATCAAATTTATTACCATTTTAGTACTATCCTTTCCAACACCATTAGCAAGTTTTCTAATGAGATTTCATTTAAGAAGCCTGATAGAACTTCCAATACATGGTATGAAAAAGATTGCAAAATTTCCACGAAAGTGATTAGAGCCGCTCCTAATGAGATAATTAAGCTACAGAATATCAATATATACAAAAATATCATCAAAAAGAAGATAATATCATATATTAATAAAATAAAAGATTATCTTTTCCACCTTTCTAAAGTCGCGCACAAAAAATATTTACAGAATGTTATTTTCCGTAAAACCAAATATAACCATTCTATCCACTTAGAAAACTAGGACAACTATATTAAGAAGTTGTATGACTCTTTGGACACTATGGGCACCACCTTAATCACTCCAATTAAGGAGGATTTATTCTCTCTTGACGATATTGAGTTTGGTATTAATAAGCTCGCTAATGGGAAAGCTAAATATATTGAAGGATACCAAGCCGAGATTCTTAAATGGGAAGATATATCCTCATTCCTTATCTCCGCAAGCTTCTAGTTTTTTTTTGTAACACATGGCTTCCCTCGGCTTTGGACGCAAAGGATTATTGTACCTATATTTGAAAATGGGGAAAAGAATGTTCCATCTAACTACAGGACCATTATGGTTACCATATCCCGGCCAAGCTTTATGGGTTCATTTTGGAGAAGAAGCTTAGCCTTTGGCTTGAAAGCTAGGGAAAAAGAGCTAAAGGGAAAGCTCATTTTAGGAGACATCACTCGACTATTTACCATCTCGTCTCTCTTAGAATCATTGCGGAGGAATTTCACAATAGTAAATCTGACCTCTTATGTTACTTTGTGGACTTTATAAATGCTTTCGACGCTCTTCCTCGGGAAAAACTTTGGGAGAGAATTAAAAAGATCATGGTCAATCTTGAGCTGAGGATTACTGTGATCCATCTCTACGAGACCGTCAATGTCAAACTTACGACCAATGAGGGGTGGTCTAAAGACATTAAATGCAATATTGGAGTTAAGCAAGGGTGTCCCCTATCCACTACCCTTTTTGGCATATACATTGATAAGCTAGAGGAGTGTCTAGAATCTACGAGGTGCAAGGTCACCGAGCTTGCTGGTGTTCTCATTTCTCTTCTCCTCTATGCCAGTGATATATTTCTTCTCACAAAAATACATGATGATCTTGAAAAATAGATCCATATTCTTCATGACTACTGCTCCAAGATGGGTATGACAGTTAATACCGACAAGACTAAAGTCTGACCATTAAATACAAAAATATTTCCCATCGTAGTTTCGTGTATAATAACCAATGTGTAGAGCAGGTTTCTTCTTATAAGTATTTGGGCATTTCCTTCCCTCATCATATCAATTGGAATTATAGCATTGATAAAATGATTATTGGGGGCTAGAAATATTATTATGAGCTTGGAAACAACTGTAAGTCGGTCGATATTTACATTTGGAGTAAAAAGAGGTTCCTCTTTGAGGCCCTTGTCACCCCTGTTGTCTTATATGGATGTGAAGTTTGGGGTTTCAGTATATCCAGAGAGTCATGGAGGAATATTGAGATTATTCAAAAGAAATTTATAACCTACAACCTTAAGATCAAGGGAAGTGCTCCCTATCCTATCCTCTTGATCAAATCTGGTTTGTCCCCCATTGGAAGTTCAACTATGTTTAGATATCTGATGTATAAGAATAAGCTTGAGAACATGGAATAGAAAAGGCTCCCTAAAATTGCTTCTAACTGTAGTCAAAACCCTCACCTTTGCCTCAATAACGGGTGGCATACGGATGCCCAATCCTAGCTCAACCATTGGGGAATTAAGGAGGAGCTCAGTATGGAAAGCAAAGATAATATAAAAAATACTATTACCTCCAAGTTTAATGACAAGCTGTGGGAGGATCAGGAGCTGGAGGGTAAAAGGAAGCTTAGATATTATAAGGAAGTGACCAACCCCACCCTGGATAATCACCTTCACAAACTCCTCTGGCCAAAACTTGACCAAGTTCAAGGTTGTGTGTTCTAATGATCACTTATTGATCATCAAACTCAGTAATACGTTGTAGATCTATCATGCAATAAACTTACAGAAGATTCTTCGTGAAACCAAAAACATACAAGACATGACGCAACTCTAGAGAATCACTTGAAGGCATGTAGAGTGAGACAAAAATTATCTCTCTGTGTTGTCTAGCAACAAGAGAAAATTGATCATGGCTAAGATAAGAACTAATTCCCATGAGCTTCGGAGTGAGACCGAGCGGTGCTCTATTCCCAAGACCCCTTGGAACGATATAATCTGTTAGATTTGCGATTCTAAGCAGGTGGAAGATGAAAAACACTTCCTTTTAGACTTCCCTACTCTTACTCACATTCGCTCTCAATTCCCTACCATTTTCCACACTTCCAGTCTACTTGACCTATTAATCCAAACCACCTATAGCGATCTTGGAGCACTTATTTCCCTTCTCTTTGACCATAGAAACAAGATTTTGAAGAACCAAACTTAGATTCTTTCTCCTTTCTTAAGGTTTGATAAATTGCATTGGTCTCAACGGACGATAACCATCATCATCATCATCATTGTTATATTAAAATATTTATTATAAAGATACTTAGAATTAAATTTATCCTTAATTATTTGAATTTATATAAAAAAATATGAAATTTAAATTTTATCAAATAATTTATTTAAATAAAATTAAATATTTTGAAATAAAGGTTAAATAAATAATAAGTTAATATAATTTATATTCATATTTTTATTTATACCAGTTGCAGAATGGAAATGGGACACTGTTTCGATAGATTTTATCACTGGGTTGCCCAGGACAAAATACCAACATGACTCAGTGATGGTAGTGGTAGACAGTTTAATAAACGCTGCACATTTTATACCCGTAAAATCTACTTTTGGGATAGCTCAAGTAGCATTTGTGTTCTTAAAAGAGATAGTAAGGCTAGATGGGGTTCCAAGAGTAATTATTTCAGATAGATATGCTAAGTTCACAGCTGATTTTTGGAAAGGTCTGTTTGGTGGCATGGGCACTAAACTGAATTTTAGTATCGCATATCACCCTCAGACGGATGGTCAAATAGAAAGAACAAATCAGATCTTGGAGGATATGCTGAGAATGTATGTGATGGATAGACCATCAAAATGGGAAGACTATTTGCACTTGGCGGAATTTTCTTATAACAACAGCTATCAATCCTCCATCAAAATGAGCCTGTTTGAGGCACTTTATGGAAGGAATTGTCGTACTCCTTTAAGTTGGATCCAACCTGAAGATAAACTAGTTTTGGGGCCAAATACTTTATTAGAACTGGAAAGGATTTTCAAACAAATACAGAGAAACATCAAGACAACTCAGGACCGCCAGAAAAATTATGCTGATAAGAAGAGGGTACATCGAGAGTTTAAAGTGGGTGATCAAGTGTATTTGCGTATTAAACCCAAAAAGAGCACACTTTATGCTGGAAGTTGTGAAAAATTGGCTCCTAGATATTGTGGGCCTTTTGAGGTGTTAGAGAGGGTGGGACCCATGGTTTAAAAACTAGCCCTACCGCCCCATGTTAAATTTCATGATGTATTTCATGTTTTTTTATTAAAAAGATATATACATGATTCTTCTCACATTATTGATTGGAATGTGATACAGGTGGAACCAGAAGGGGAGTTCCTTCCAGAGCCGCTTCAAATATTGGAGCGGGAAGAAATTGAATTGAGGAATCGAATAGTAGCAAGAGTAAAGGTGCAATGGAAGCACTTTACTGCTGAAGAAGCTACCTAGGAAAGAGAAGTTGAAATGATGGAAAAGTATCCATCTTTTTTTGCAAAATGAACTCTAGTAGTTAGTTATCAACACCGAGGACGGTGTTTGTTTTCAGAGGGGGAATATGTAACACCCCTAATTTATGTTTACTGCAAGCTAGAAATTTGAACTTTAATCCAAAGGGGAATGAACCCCAATGGATAAGTATTTTGTGGATGTAATTAAGTGTTTAATTTTGGAAATTGAATAAACTAATTCTGTGCAGATTGACCAAATGAGAATTATGAGATCACTTCATAAATCCATGAGGATGGAAAGAGGAAAATACTTTCCCCAAAAATCTTTAAAAAATCCTTGAAAGAAGTTATTTCCAAATTAGATTTTTGAGGAAAAATCTAGTTTTTTCCCCAATGAGGTGGAGAGTAGTTGGTAAGAGGTAAAACACTGAGAAAAAAAACAGAAAGCATCTTTAAAAGTCCCTAAATAAGGGAAGCCTAGGCAAACAGGAAGAAAAGCATCCTGTAATTCTGGACACAGAATTGGAAACAAGCTTTGGGGAGCATAAGCTTAAATAAGCTACTCCAGAACAGGTTGGGGGTTGATCTGTTCTAGGAGATGATCTCATCTCGGGGGTGAGTTCTTGAGGACAGAAGAACTCTAAGGTTGGGAGGTTGGTCAATTGCAAGAAGAGGTATGCATACTGTTTTGATGAGTAATTAATTTTTGATATTGTGGAATAGTAGTGAAAAATACTATGGTAATTATGTTGAGTTAAAGTGAAGTGAAATGAATTTTCCTACTTTTAACAGAGTTAAATAGAAGAAATAATTCTCCTAACTTCTGCATGGTAGTAGGAAAGAATACTAGGGAATACTGTCAACCAGAACCTCTAAACCATTTGATGGTTTAAATCTGGAGAAAGTGTAAATGCTTCCCCAGCATAGTTAAAGTAACTTTAATCTACTTCTGTAATAAATGGTCATTCAACAAACAAATGAAAAAAAAAAGAGTTAAACATGTATTAGCTACTGTATTAATCTTTGGAAAACTGTGATAAGTTATACGTAGATATGTGCCTGTATGTACACAGAAATATTGTTTAGACTTAAGAGTGGAATAGAGGGAGTAGGAAATATAAGTCTCTGGTTAGATATGGGCACTACATTGCATGTAGCCAATTTTATTACTCAGTTGCAGAAAAATAGAATTAACCAGAAATACATATGATAAATTAATGATAATTAGGACAGAAAAAGTCTATTATAAATCTATGTCTGCTTTTGGTAAGACTAACTAGCTGAAAGGTTGCACTGTCAATTTAGCAGTTAGTGTTAGAGAAATTGCAGAAAACAGGACTACTAGTCAAACTCTAGAACTATGAGGTGAATAAGAACATAGCCAAAGAAATCATAAATAAAATTTGATTAACCCTCTTATATAAGGAGAAAATCCATTGTAAATTTTGTACAAGAGAGAAAACAAGTATGTCCCTGTGGGATTTAAATAAAAAAATTAGGAAAGCTACAATCTTTGCTCAGTGGAGATAGCATTTTAGAAAATCATGTACATGCAGAAGCATCGGTGAAGGCTGAAAAATAATTCCAGAGTGAGTTACTTTATTATCATGTGAGGAAGCCATAGTCGATTATATATATATAGAGAGAAAATGACTAACTTAATTCAAGAAAGAAAACATGAATAGTACAGAGAGTCCGAAGTAAAGTATTGTAGAATAGGAATCATCTGAATTAACCCCGAATTGAACTAGCGAATTGAGGTATTCATAAAAATAAAATCCATGAATATCGTCGTATACTTTCCACAACATAAGCACAAACAATATTCATTTGATAGTCTATTAATCCTTATATGTATCTGTGTAGAAACAATAAAAATAAATAAAAGTCCAGACTAATTATACATTGCTGGACAATACTTATAAATGAATCTGAGTTAGAAAATTCTGTTAGGGAAAAATCCCTATAGCCTAGTGTCTAAACCACTAATATTCTGTGTTATTACCTCAAAGAAGTCGACTGAGAATAAAAGGATAGTCGATCCCTATGGGAATCTGTGAACCAAGCAAAATAAGAAACTAAGGAAAAAATCATTTCCAATAGGAAATAAACGCCGACCTGTGCCAAACGAGAAGAAAATCGTTATAATGGTTTCATAGAAAAGATACGTACGTCATCCTCAAAAATTTATTCACAGGGTAAATAACGTACCTACCAAAGCATTGAGGGAAATAAGTAAATATGTATGAATACAATTTGACATAAACGTATATAAGAAGTTATGAGAATCAAGCAGGTTTTGACTTACCCAAAGACACTAGGAAGAAGAAAATCCCTCCTAAAATTCTTCTGCGAGAAACTAAGAATAATTAGATATATAAAATGCGTAGAAATCAAACCATACTAGGATTCAACAATTTTTCAAATTATTACCTCAGAAGCGGGACTATACACTGCGTAGGAGAGCTATGCATATTGAAAACAAACCATCTACATATATTACGACAACATCAAGGATACACTTGGATGCATTACAAGAAACAAAAAAAAAATCGAGATTAGAGGTAAGTTTTAAGAAGAACCTCATAACCTCGTGATAGGGTTAGCAAGGCCAAACTGAGACGATTAGTTAGCACATGCTGACTTAGGTATGGTGATGACACCAGAATGATTAAAAACAAATTCCTAGCAAATTCCAAAGCGACGACGCTAGGAAATTTCGTTTAAAACCCTATACGAATAATAATCGGCAACTGTATGTAGTTGCTCTACAGACACAGGCAGAATGAAGGTCAAATATACGTTGACTCAAAAACCAGGAAACATCATAAAAATTTCAATTCGGTGTTAATACGACACCTGTAAACACAAGTCCTCAACCAAAGTAGGAAGCACACCGAGATATAGTACAAGAGATTATCGATCTACTAAATATTTCATCAATAGACGATATGGAGAGAAACATGAACACCAATATATTGGCGTAAACACAAATTAAAAAGGAAGAGTATACTGCATCGCTATACAAGTCCTGAGGAGGACTTAACGTTAAATGAAGATCAAAAGGATATAACACGAAGTTACCTGAAACGATTAAATTCTCGATACTGGGATGCCTACACAAATTCATGTAAGAGAATGCCGGATAGAAAAGTAAAACACATAAGAGGAGCCGAGACACCTCGGCATTCTCTGAGAAAAAAAATTATACAAAGTGACAAATGAAAGTTGCAGAGTGAAAAATTGAACTTTATAACTGAGCCAAACCCTAACTCATCGTGGATCTCCACCATCCACATGGAGAGCGATGCCCAAACCAGGACAAGGCCAGAGAGAAAGGACCTCGAAAAGAACAAGATCGTTGTAGTACGAGCGATAAGATTTACAAACCGATTCCAAAGTACCCATTCACATCAACAGCCATATCAAAGTCCATGAAAAACAATGCATAATTTAATCCTCATAAATGAAACGCGCCAAAGATACAATGCAACCCTCCGAGGAGCGAACGAAGTACCATTTAACAAGACGTAACATTAAGACAGAGAATAAATAAGATCAGAAAAGTACTGGTTCCATGGCGATGCTCATTTATACACTCGAACCCTCATAGTTATCAACGAAACCAAGATGGGACGTAGTAGTTACAATAAGATGACCGACAATTGAATCTGGTTGATATATAAATTTCCATGTGAAAAATAAATGAAACCATAATACAACCAATATGTTTATATGTGCATATGATATTTACTTCAAACATGGGCTAAGGTCAAGTAAGTGATAAGTGAATACACATCATATGATATCATGCGTAGTGGTATTGGGATATTGAAAAAATTTATCATCGTAAGTGCTTGGTATTGTAATGGCAACCCATGCCTTTAAATATAAAGGTTAATAAAACCATAAATTGAAAAAAAAAGGATGTGTTCAGTAAAAGAGAGAAGTGTCACACCATGACAAAACCAATATACAATAGTAGTACAAGTGCAGTTCCTAATAACATACATAGCTGTGAAAAAAATAAAATTTGTTAGCGAATTTGAGGGACATGACAGAAACAAGCTTCATTGGGTCACAAACCATGAAAACTAGGTTATCATGAATGTCAAATACCACAAATATAGGACTCCAGATATACCTTTTTTATCTCTCTTTCCCCTTCATGGTTTCTATATCCTCATATATCCCAACCCCCTTCAAGCATTTGATCTAAAAAGATTTAACCTATCACGCAATACCAAAGGATGCATCCTCAACTTATTGTTATTTTTCTATTGGGTTTATCCAACATCTATAGAAAAAACCTTTGATCTATATGACATTTCAAGTTGAGGCCTAACTAAAGTGCTCAAGACTTCTTCATCATCCTCCATTTTCATTTGAAGTCCTTAAGATTGTCTGAATTGTCTGATGACTCCACACTTTTGTCATTCTCTTTATGAACCCTCTTGAGTTTCAATGAAATATTCAAAGACTCTTCACTCCTTTCGTTGTGGAGAAACTTTACTCTCCAAGGAATCCTTCGCATATCAAGTTCCTCTATGTTGCCTCTCCAATGTTGATTTAACCAAAGTTGGATCACTTGGACTAGAATCCAAAACTAATTAGAGAAACCCTTCTTCCAAAAGTTAGTAGAGGAAATTATCTTCCTCTCATTATTAGAAACAAGATTAATTGGGTCACAAACCATGAACTCTAAGTTACCATGAATTTCAAATACCATATATTGAGGACTTTAGATATTACTTATTTATCTGGATTTCCCCTTCATGGTTTCTATACCTTGAGATCTTCCAATCCCCTCGAGGAATTATTTATATGAAAAATTTTAAATTATCTGGAAATAATAGAGGATGCATCCACAAGTTATTGTTATTTTTCTATTGGATTTCTCCAACATGTACAGAAACAACCTCTGATCTATACAAAAGTTCATTTTTAGGCACAACTGCACTTTTGGATTCTTGTTCATCCTCCTTCATTTTCCTTTGGAACCCTTAAAGACTCTTCAAATTATTTTATTACTCCACTCTTTTTTCATTCTCCTTATGAACCCTCTTAGGTTTCAATGAACTACTAGAAGACTCTCCACTACTCTACTTATGGTGAAACTTCAGTATAAAATGAACCCTCAGTGTTTCAATTTCCTCTATGCTTCCTATCCAATGTTGATTAAACCAATGTCAGATCACTAGGATTGTAATCCCAAACTACTTAGGGAAATCCTTCTTCCAAAAGGAAATAGCTGAAATCATTTTCCTCCAAGGTGCAAAAAATAGCTTCATTGGGTCACAAACCATGAACACTATGTTACCATGAATTTAAAATCCTGCAAATCTAGGACTCTATATTGCCCCATCTCTAGATAAATTTATAAATTTCTTGGTCCCATTAGTGATATTTCCATATCTAATGATCAAGTACTCTCTATGTTCTTTTGTAATTTGATGCCTAAGAAGGTAAACTACGCACCCAAAGTTGATTAACAAAATTTTGTAGGAAGAGTGATTGAATGACCTCCAACTCAGTTGGATCACATGTAATAACAACAATGAGATCCGAAACTGAAATTTGTAATAAACTAAATATATGGAATATGAAATAACTTCCAAAAAATATTTTGGTCATGTCATTTGTAAATAGGAGACATTATGATGTAGGAGAATCAACCCACCCAAGTCAAATTTAATTTTTCAAACGTTCCAGAAGTCGACGTGGGCTTAAAAAAACAATATTTTCGTTAAATTTGCATTATTGGTAGAGTTTGTTGTAATTTGTTTGAGTGATATTAGTGATATTATGATGAAATATAGGATCTGGAATGATCCAGCCATTTTTTCTCCATTGTTATAAATATAGTCTTCATGCATTTGTAGAAGGGGGGCCAATATCAATGTAAGACCAGGCCGAGGCCGCCATGCCATATGAGCCATATGTAATAGTTAGTTTTTATGTAATAATAAAAAATAAATATGTGTGCGTAAGGATGTTAATGTTCTTTTCTTGTGTTTATTCCTACCATTCCTGTCTACATCCTATGTTTGTTTGCATCGTGGTTTCACTTTGCACTCACGCGGACTAGTGATTAATTCGAACACCACTAGATTTTGTGTTTTTATTGAAGCACTGCACATACACTTCATATTCTACGTGTCGATTGTAGTTTACCATCGCATATTGCAATCAGAAAGGGAAGCCTGGGAAGTGCAGTGAAGGGATCGTTGAATCCGCGAAATCGTAATAAGAAGTGAAAGTTACGATATTGTGATACGATATGCTCATTGCAAATCACATTCGGTTAAATGATATACATTCTTTTATGCGAAATGATATGTGTTGTGAACTACAATATTTGGAAACCAAAAAAATTACGATAAGTCTTAGAAATGCAATGCGTAATGAAAATTAATATTGTAATCTGCTTTTTCGTTTTGAAAGATTTTGTGGGCCCATAACCCACAGGTTTGCATATTTGGGTAAATACGTATTTTTGTTACATCAAAGTGGTACCAGAGCAGAAAAATATTCTGCGTGCAAAGGAGGTACAAATATGTCGAAGGTTGGTAAATGTGTGGTATTTGTGTTTTTTGCAGGTAGCAGAGAAAGGTGAGAAGATTGAAGCAGCCTAGAGCCAGGATTTCTCAAATGGTTCTAGAGGACAGAACTAGAGATGCCAAAAGACTGAGTTGAGAGGAGAGAAGCTTAGTGAGGTATCATGTAGCAAGGAGGAGACTTATTACTCCAGAGGTTTTGTTTCAACTCATGAGTGCTGTTATGGAAAGATCACAAAGGCAATTCCACAGAGAATGTGTGTAGAATCGCTAAGAGAAAGAAAAGGACTTGGAACTGATAGCATGTAGAAGACTTGTTACAGAGATAAAAAATGAATATGACCAGGAGGTCATAATTTTTTTGCTCCTTGGGAGTTTGATGCTAGAGCATCGACCCACCCAAGTCAAATTTAATTTTTCAAACCTTCCAGAAGTCACCGTGGCCTAAAAAAAATAATATTTTTGTTAAATTTGCATTATTGATAGAGTTTGTTGTAAATTGTTTGAGTGATCTTAGCGATATTATGAGGAAAGGTAGGATCTCGAATGATACAATCCTTTTTTCTCCATTTTTATAAATATAGTGTTCGTGCATTTGTAGAAGGGGGGCCAGTATTAATGTAAGACCAGGCCGAGGCTGCCGTGCCATATGGTACATATGTGATAATTAGTTTTTTTGTAATAATAAAAAAGAAATATGTGTGTAAGGATGTTGATGTTCTTTGCATGTGTTTATTCCTACCATTCCTGTCTACATCCCATGTTTATTTGCATCGTGGTGTCACCCCGTACTCACTCAGACTGGTGATTAATTCGAACACCACAAGAATTTGTATTTTCATTGATGAACTGTGCATACACTTAAGATTCCATCTGTCGACTGTAGTTTTCCATCGCATATTGCAATCGGCAAGAGAAGCCTAGGAAGTGCGATGAAGGGATCGTTATCCGTGAAATTGCGATGAGAAGTGAAAGCTGCGATATTGCGATATGATTTAGTGATCGCATATTACATTTGGTTAAAGGATATACATTATGATATGCGAAATGACATGTGTTGCGAATTTTGAAGTTCGGAAACTAGCGAAATTGAGATAAGTCTTGGAAATGAAATGTGTAATGAAACTTAATACTATAATCTTCTTTTTCGTTTTGGAAGATTTTGTGGGCCCATAACCCACAGGTCCATGGATTTGGGTAAATATGAAGTTTTGATGCATCACATTAAGTGCCTACTCTATTCCTTTGAGAAATATTTTTGTTGTTCGAATTGACTAAAATAAAAATTATTTGAGGTTTGAAAGCATTTATGTCACATTAAAAATAAATAATAATGGTAACCTGCCAATAGATTTATTTGGTAAGTTGGGCCTCATTTAGATACAGGTAGCATTCAAATATGGGAGTAGAATATTTTGATTACAATTCTCTTAGTAAGCGTTCACATTGTTACAATGTACTTTGTCACTTCCCAAATCAGCTTAGTTTTATTTTTCCATTCACGAAGCGTCTTATGTCTCCTACTAATTCTCCTTATGCTTTGTCATGCAAACTGTTGTAACCTTGTTCTGTTTTATTGCAGGTCAAGGTAAAAAATGGTGATACCTTTTTGGGTGGTGAGGATTTTGATAATGCTTTGCTCGAGTATTTAGTTGGTGAGTCCAAAATGATAAAAATTGACTTATCCTAGGATAAGAATGGACTTAGAAAGACTTCAAGAGGCTGCAAAGAAATATAAGGTGGAGTTGTCATCTTCTTCTGAAAAAAAATAATCCACCATTTATTATAGAAGATGCATTTAGTGCAAAGCACTTGAATGTGACACTAACTTGTTCCAAGTTTGAAATATTAGAAAATCACTTAATTGAGAGAACAAGAATCCATTGCAATAATTTTCCAAGACATGTAGGGATTACGAAATCGGAAGTGGATGAATTTATTTTATGGGAGGAATGTCACGGGTGCCAAGTGTTCAATAGATTGTTCCTGATATTTTTGGAAAGACCCGAAGTAAACATGTTAATATAGGCGAGGCTATGGAATTCAGTGATGCCATCCAAAGTGGAATTCTATGGGTTGATATACAGGAATGTACAAAATTTAGGATTGGATGTTAAAAATTGATTTATGTTAAACTAGTTAATTAACTCCTGCATTCAGAGTTAGACAATCAGTTAAGTACACATTAAGTAAGTCAAGTTGTGTGATAGATGAATTTTGTGATTTACTTATAGAGTTAGTTAAGTCAGCATTGAGAAAGTCGAGTTATGTGATAAATGAGTTTGGTAAGTGTGTGCATGTAATCAAGTCATGTTAAATATCCTTCGTCGGTTTCATTGTATTCAGAGTGAGAGAGATTAAAGATTAATAGAAGAGTTGCAGCTCATATGTTATTGTGTGAAATATTCATGTTATATGTGCCTTTACTATCTACCCTTCAAACAAATTGATATCGGAGTGACGTTATAAAGGACCAGGGAAAGAAAGATCAACAATTATCCGTGTGTGAGAAGGGAATTTAGTTTTCTCTTATTTAAAGCTATAACGCATCTATTACGTTATAGAAAAAGTGTTATAATGCTGATCTGTTCAAGTGAGAACTGTGTTACCTGTTAAAAAAATTCAACGATTTCAGAGAACACAAGCTTGTTGAAAATTTGCAGCATTAATATTATCGCACGTCAACAAAGTAACACAAGAGTTTAACACAGTTCAACCTAAGGTTAGAAACGCTAGCCCGAAGGCCAAATGCGGCAAGAGCACGTTAGTATTCGTACCAAAGAAGTTTCGAATATTTGATTAAAAAAAAAGTCAACAAAGTAGTTTTTTAAAAGCCATACGAAAAGGCTTTTATGAATACGTAAGATTTTAAAGCCATATGAAAAGTTTTTTTTATAAATCATTTTTAAAAGGGTCTTTCCATAAATTATGAGGAGGTTTTAAAAAGGACTTTTAAAAGAAATATTTTATTGATTTTTGAATAGTGGATATTATTAAAGTATTTTTTTATAAAGATTATTTTATAAAAGAATATCTTATATAAAAAAGTAAAATCTACGGTTTTATTAGAAGGTTGTTTAAGGTTGTTTTTTTAGCTTTGCAAAAAATATCAGAGAATAATTAAGGGTTTATCAGAAAATTATTTTTCTCAAGAAATATGGCAACAAGCACTTTCCAGCCACAATTTCCTTTTTTCACAGGGAAGGATTATGATGTGTGGGTCATTAAGATGGAGATCATGCTAAAAATACATGATGTTTGTGATCATGCCAAGTTTGGATTTGCAGAACCTCATAATGACATAAAAGAATGAGCCCTCGGTAATGAAGAGAGGGACAAATGGAAGAAATACAAAAGAAGAATGCACAAGTGTTGCTTCTTATCTAACAGGGAGTGGACCGAGAAATGTTCCCGAAGATAATGATCACGTATTCAACAAAAGAAGCATGGGAAACTTTGGTGAGAAGCTATCAAGGTATGGAAAAATTCAATCTTGTTAAATTACATAATACTAGGAGAGGTTTTGAAAGTTTGTAGATGAAGGAGACATAGGACATTGATTCATCCATGAATAGGGTCATGTCTGTCATAAATTAGTTAAAAATTTATGGTGAAGAAATTAAAAATCAAACAGTGATTGAGAAGGTCCTTAAATCTTTGTCTACAAAGTTTGATGTTCTGGTAGCAGCCATAGAAGAACCAAATAATTTTGAAAAATTGACAGTTGATGAGTTAATGGCACCACTTCTATCTCATGTAGAAAGGATATACATAAATAATTATTCCACTTTAGAAACTACTTTCAAAAGTAAAGCTTCTATTTCAATAGGTCAAGGCAGAGGTCGATTGAGAGGCGGAGGACAAGGCAGAAGATATGGTCATCAGAGAGATGGCTAAGAAGAACATGAACATGAAAGTGGAAGCACCAATAACATAGGTTTCAAAAATAATTACAGATCTGAAAAATCAAAGGTGAGATGTTATTACTGCAATAAATTTGGTCACTATGCTCGTGATTTCATGAAGAAGCTAGGTGATCAAGGAAACTAGAGAGCTAATGTTAGTACAAAGAATAATGACTCTATGTTCCTAGCATGCAACAACATGCATGAACCGTCTGATAAGGTGTGGCTATTAGAAAGTGGTTACAGTAACCACATGATAGGAAACAATAATTTGGTCGCAAATTTGGATCAATCGGTGAAGACATAGGCAAAGCTTGGGACTGACAAGACTGTGGATGTAGATGGAAAAGTAGTGGTAAAAATTCTGACCAAGTAGGGGGAGCCAAAGTTAATCTTAGAGGTATATTATATTCATGGTCTCAAAATAAATTTGATGAGTGTTGTTCAATTGACACAGAAATGATACAAAGTTATCTTTCAGGGGAAAAAGTGTCTTATTATGACAAACCCCCAAGAAAGCAACTGATAGCAAAGGTGCAGATGATGAGGAACATACTCTTTCCTCTAATTATGAACTACAATGATCAGGTTAGTTATTTTACATTTGCATGTTCTAATGATTACTGGTTATGCCCCTTTCAGTTTGGACGCTTGCATTTTTTCGGTTTAAGATTGTTGCATCAGAAAAAAATGGTCAGAGGATTACCTCCCATGAAAGAACCTGCTAGTAGTTTTAAGTGTTGCATCTTGAGAAAGAAACACCTTGAAAGTTTTCTGAAGGGAGTTTCATATTGAGCAAAGAATCCACTTGAGTTGGTGTATATAGGGTTGTGTGGACCTATCGGGACACAGTCGACTTTTGGAAGTTGTTACTTCCTCACTTTTATTGATGACTATAACAGAAAGACTTGGGTTTACTTTTTGAAGTAAAAGTCTGAAGATTTTGCAAATTTTAAAGAGTTCAAAGCCTTAGCAGAGAACCAAAGTGATTGACAGATCAAGGTATTAATATCAGATTGTGGTGGAGAATATGATTCGAAATCATTCCATCATCACTGTAAAAAAATGGAGTTAGAAGACAATTTACAACCAAATACACAACACAACAAAATGGTGTAGAAGAGAGAAATAACATAATAATTATGAACATGAAAAGGAGCATGTTGAAAGAAATAATCTTGTCTAATGAGTATTGGGAAGAAGAATTAAATTTGTTGTTTATGTGACAAAAAAATCTCTTACGAAGAGTGTGTCCAACATAGTTTGAGAAGAAGCATGGTCAAGTATGTCTTGCAATGTATCTAATCTTACAGTTTTTGGATGTGTAGTCTATGCACATATACCTAAGTAGATAAGATGAGAATTTGATGGTTAAAGTGAAACATGAATATTACTGGTTATAGTGAGTATTCAAAAGCTTACAAATTGTATAATCATGTCACCAAGAAGACAATAATTAGCAGCGATGTTGTGTTCGAATAACAAGAGTCATGGAATGGGAATGTAGACAAAACAGTCAATGCAAAAGCACCATTAATGGAAGAGGATGGTGTAGTATAAAAGGAGCAACAGGAATCAAGAGAGTAGATACCAAACGGATTCACAAGAGAAAGGACTCCAATATTTTCAGAGCAGCATGGATCTTCAAGCAGATCAATAGACCAGAATTCTCCAAGCAGCCAATCAGGTAATGAATCAATCAATGGTAAGAGAAAGATGAGAAGTTTAAAATATATTTATGATGATTTGGATGCTAGTTCAAATTTTTCATTGTTGTCATTCCAACCTTCTTCTTTTGAAGAAGCAATCAAAGATGAGAATTGGGTGCAAGCCATGGATGAAGAGATTGATTCTATTGAAAATAATGAAACATGGGATTTGGTTAATTTTCCAAATGATAAAAATCTCATTGGTGTAAAGTGGGTGTGAAAGACTAAATTGAATGAGAAATGTGAAATTGACAGATTTAAAGCAGGACTTGTAGCAAAAGGATTCTCATAGCAACCAGGAATAGACTTTGGGGAAACATTTTCTCAAGTAGCTAGATTGGATATTGTAAGAGGAGTTCTAGAAAAAGCAGCTCAAAACAAGTGGAAATTATATTATATGGATGTTGAATCATCCTTCTTGAATGGAATTATAGAAGAAGAAATGTATGTACAACAACCATCAGGTTATGAAGTTAAAGGTAAAGAAGATAAAATTTACAGCTTGAAGAAAGTTCTCTATGGACTGAAGCAAGAACTTAGAGCATGGTATAGCAGAATTGACAGTTACATGATTAAGAATGGATTTTGTAGAATTAGCGTTGAGCCTACCTTGTACACAAAGGTGAATGAGCATTGAAATATTTTTATTATTTTCTTGTATGTTGATGATATGATTTTTACAGGTGATATTGAGTTAGATGAATTTAAATCAACCATGATGAAATAATTTGAGATGGCAGATATTGGTCTCGTGAAATATTTTCTTGGCATAGAATTTGAGAAATCTGAAAAAGGAATTTTATTTTCCAAAATAAATATGCTAGAAATTTTCGAAAAAGATTCAGGATGGATAATTGCAAACCTGTACCTACACCAGTTGCAACTGGTAAAAATTTAATAAAGGATGATGAACGATCACATTTAAATCCAAATCTATTCAAAATAATTGTTGGGAGCCTCTTGTATCTCATAGCTACAAGAGCATATATTATGCAAGGAGTAATTTTCATTTGTATATTTATGGAGACTCCAAAATACACACATTGGAGTGCAAGAAAAATAATTCTGAGATACATTGCATGAACTAGATATTGTGGCATAATCTATGCAAGTACAGAAAAGAAATATTTGATTGGATTTATAGACAGTGATTTTTCAGGTAGTTTGGATGATAGGAAGAGCACTTCCGGTTATGTGTTTCATATTCATTCAGGTGTGATATAATGGACATATAAGAAGCAACCCATTGTGACACTATCATCAACTTAAGTGGAATATGTAGTAGAAACATCAGTAGCATGTCAAGCAGTATGGTTAAGAAGAGTATTGGATGGATTCAAGCAGAAACAACAAGGATAAACAACAATATATTGTGACAACACTTCAACGATTGCACTATCCAGGAATAGTGTGTTTCATCAAAAGAGAAAACATATTGATACTAGATATCATTTTATTAGAGAACTTGTGAGTGATGGAGAAGTTGACTTCAAGCCTTGTAAATCTAGAGATCGATTGGCTGATATATTTACAAAGCGATTATAAATATATGTGCTTGAGTTTCACAAAAGGAACTTGGGTGTTGTAACCCTAGCTGAGACATAGATTAGAAGGCATGTTTGAGCTATCATGAGTTATGTTTTAGTTTAGCGGTCTTAATTAAGGGAGAGTGTTAAAATAGTTAATTAACTCCAGCATGCAGAGTTAGACAATCAATTTATTAAGCATTAAGTAAGTCAAGCTGTTTGATATATGAATTTGGTGAGTGATTTAGAGAAGTAGTTAAGTGAGCATTGAGCAAGTCAAGTTATGTGATAAATGAGTTTTGTAAGTGTGTGCATGTCAAGTGAGTCATGTTAAATACCCTTCATTAGGTTAATTGTATTCCAAGTTAGAGAGATTGAATATTAATAGAAGAGCCGCAACTCATGTGTTATTTTTTGAAATATTCATGTTATTTGTGCCTTTACTCTCTACCCTTCAAATAATTTCCGACATTGACTGTTCAAAATATGTAAATTCAAATCCTAATCTCATTCACCCAAGGTAGAGACAGCAATAGTTTCATCAACAACCTTGATCTACCTATAATGTTGTTTAGTTAATTACAACCATCCCATTCATGTTCATTGGGAAGGCCCAATTAGTGAAGAAAACATACCAATTTTTTGTTGGGAAGATCTATTAGTTAAAGAATCAGAAGAGATTAAGTTATTCAAAATTGCAAGTGCCAGTTACCCAACATTTGCTGTCTAATAAGAGGCATTATTATGGCATTGACCCCTCTGGTATGTGATGAAGGCTAGAAGTCATGTAATACTCTTTAGTAGTTAGGTAGTGGTGGGTTAGGGGAGCCTGCAAAGAGGGAAAAGCTAGGGAACATGACTAAATCTATGTCTTTCTGAGTAGGAATACAAATCTATTTTTGTTTTTACAAATCTATGCTACTCTAGTATTGGCGATGGTAACATCCAGTGGGAAATAGTTTTGTATCGCAAGTTCATGGAGTTTTTTTTAGTCGACCATATTGACTGACTCTCAATATTTTTGAGTATGAATTTAAACCCATATGGTTTTTAATATTTACAAAATATTAGGTTTGGAGCTGGAGTCACTCAATGGGATTTAGTATAAGTGTCATTATTTTATCTTTCATTTTTCCAAAATAACGCCTGATTAGGATTGGTTGAATGAAGAAGTTGGTAGAAGAAGCAGTGAAAGGACATGGACATGCAGTGATTTGAGTCGAGGAATATTTATCTATGATAGGCTTATTTTGTATTTAGTAACACCATTTAATATTTACAGGTTTATAGAACATTCGGTTTGGATCTGAAACCATCTGGCGGATCATGGTGACTAGAAGATTTCAATTGGAGAATATGATGTATTGAATAGGATACATATATGTCATGGAGCATTCTCTCCATCTGACTGAGAGATAGATATGAATAATAGAGGAGGGATTAGTGTTATTTGCATCACAAGTTCTCATAAGAATAATCCATATCGTTCTAAATTGCTTGTCTCTTATTTCTCTTGGATTCTTTGCAGAAATACTTTTCAATTCCATAGGAATCAGGACACAAGTTAGTCAATTATTTCTGAACATGAGAGATTTATTTCTCAAGGAAATACCATCAGTTATAAATTTTGAGATAAATTTAGATTATTAAAGACACTGGGATGTTCTTAGAACTTAGAATATTCTTCCCCTGATATTTTATTCTTCTATCCTCAACCCATATTTCCTCTATTGCTCTTGGCAGGATCAATTCATGTGATATGTTTTTAATATGGTTTCATGATCTAGTCTTTGATATTTTTTTGGAAGTAATTTATTAGAAAATTTGAAATTTATTGGATGGGACCATTCTTGAGAGGTAGGTCTACTGTCATATAATCTTGGGTATCATTGTATACTAACCAACCATTCATATCCTCTTCTCTTGCCGACTCTTGGAGAATAGTCTTAAGTGTATTGTATCTCTTTCACTAACTCTCCATTGGGATTCCGACTATATATTTGAGGTGGCGAGGTTTTCCAAATTTTCACTAGAATATGTCATGGTCAATATGGTACTTCGACGTATTTCCACCATGCAGTACCCCTCCTCTCCAAATCTCGTTGTCCTCATTTCCATCACAATTGATGCAAAAAATCGGTCTTTGTCTTACCAACATAGAGATGTTTTTGGGGATATTAGGTCTAAGAAATTTTTTGACAATTTACCTAAGTTTGCTTTGGAAGATTGCTATCGAGTAAAAATATTTCAAGAAAGGTGGTTCTAAGCCCTCCAAAGTGATGAATACGACTGATTCACCAAAACTATTAAATCTTGTCCCCAAGTCTTTTTGGGATAAAAATGGATGCTTGAACCTTCATGTCCTCCAAATTCGATGAAATTTCATTAATATAAATAGAGAAAAAATTAAATAGTGTATGACGACATTTTTGATACCTAAGCTTGGTTACCGACTAAGGATTAGTATGATGCAAAAATGATTCGTTGTGTTTCCATTTTCTCTGTCCAGAACATGCATAGCTCATCCTTGGATTTTCTTGGGAAAATGGAAGGGGATTCCTCATATTACACATATGGCAGGATGGATTTAACCCTCACAAGGAATATCCTAGTCAAAATATTGTTTGATAGAAATTATTGGGCGTCCCACTTGACTCATGAAATTGCACGACCATTACTTACATTTCTAATTCAATTGATAATTTATTTTATTGGGACGAGGGGAGCATCAGTCATATGGAAAGAAAAATTTCTTGGATGATCATCAAGGTCGACCTTGGAGGAAGTCTACTGTCTACGCTGCATTTTTCTTAGGGTTATTTTTTAAATAATCTTAGCATCGATTACTATGGGATGCCATATAGGTATTTTTATTGTCACTCAACGTGACATCTCCTAGAAACTTGCTTTAGTTGCAATATATCTGGTCAACACATTTATACTTAGAGACACACACACTTTAGGCTGAGGTTCGTGATGTGTTTGCCACAAATAATATAATGCAGTCATCTCCAGGTAATTCTGAACCCATTTCTACTATGTTTTCGACCCCTAATCTTGTCACTTCTCTTGCATTGTCCCCTGAAGCAACCCTTGATAGGGATTCTCTGGTTATGAAATTTTTCAGCCCCCTCATCATATCATGATTTCCCATCCATTAGTTCTTGACCTGGTTCGTCTATCTCCTCCCTTGCCTCATTCTCCTTTTAGTTCTCCTTATCCGCCCACATCTGTTATTTAGTTCATATCTTCTTCTTAAGAATATCTGATTTCTATGAACCGAAAGATGCTATTGTGAAACCAGCTCCAAAAATAGAAGAAAAAAGATATCAACGCCTTGTAAATAAGCCACTTCGAGGGGGCAACCTCCAATACATTACATGACTTAAAAATTCTTGGATGATACAAATAAAAAAACCTCCTTTCTATATATAGGAGTCCATGGGGCCACAATGTAATCATAGCCGACCTAACAATAATAATTTAAGGGCACAATAATAACAATATGGGGGTTACAGTGGTAAAATTATAACAATAAGGGATTTACACTAACAACAATAAGGGACTATACTAGTAATATAGGGACCTAACATGCCCCTCTCCTTCAAAAAGGTGTTGTCCTCAATACTTGAGTAGCTCTGGGTGCTTCTGTATAAAATTATCATCCTCCCATGTAGAATATTCAGTGGGTAAGTTCTTCCACCTGATGAGATACTCTGAAATTGATCGATTTCGTAGCTATCAAGTTCTTGTTTCCGTGACCGCTTCAACGTCCAATATGATTTTTCCTTCATCATCAATTTTTGGAAATATTGTTTAAACTGGAAGATTTTCACCTATAACCTTATTTAAGCAGGAAACATGGAAAACTGGATGCACTCATGAAGAAGCAGGAAGCTCCAATTTGTATGCCATAGTACCAATCTTTTGCAACACCTTGTAAGGAGCATAGTACTTTGGCGATAATTTATTATTCTTCTTAGCTTGCTTGAGGGAAATTTATTTGTATCCTTGTAGCTGTAAAAATACCCAGTCTCCTGCATCAAAACTTCTCTTGTTGCGATGTTGATCTTCCTATTGTTTCATTTGATTTTGTGCCAAATTCAGGTTATCCTTTAAGTTGGAGAACTTCTTGTTGATGCTCAATGTGATCTTCTACTGCTTGAACCTTCGAATTTTCTCTTAAAGATGATGTGATGGATGGTGGGTGATATCTATAAATTGCCACAAATGGGGTCATTTTTGCTACAGTATGGAAGGAAGTGTTATACCACCATTCAGCGAGAGGTAACCACTTGACCCATTGTGTTTTTTTATCAGATACAAAACAACGAAGATATCCTTCCAAAAATTTATTTACAATCTCAGTTTGACCATCGGATTGAGGATGATAAGATGATCTATGAGCTAATTGAGTACCCAAACAAGAAAATAACTCCGTCCAAAAATTTCTAGTAAAAATGGGATCTCAGTCGCTCACAATAACCCTTGGGTTTCCATGTATCTTTTGAATTGTGTCCATAAATGTAGTAGCAACTGTAATTGTTTTAAATGGATGAGATAATGCACAAAAGTGTGCATACTTGGTAAGTCTATCAACTACCACCATGATGAAATTATTTCCTTTGAACTTAGGTAAACCTGTGATAAAATCCATTGAAATCTCCTCCCAACGTTTACTTGGAAGGGATAAAGGTTGTAGAAGACCTGGCATTTTAATTGTCTCAAATTTACTCTGCTGGAAAACCAAACATTCTGCCACAAAATTTTGAATATTAGATTTAAGGCCATCCCAAAAAAGATTCTTTCTTCATCCTGTGGTAAGTTTTTAAAAATCCTGAGTGTCCTCCTAAAGGAGAAGTGTGCAATTCCAAAAGAAACTTTTGTTTTAGTTGGGAATTATTACAAAGATATAAGTGATCCGTGTACCATAAGAAATCCTTTTTCCAACTAAATGTATCAGATGTACTAGGATCTTGCTGCAACTTTTGAATGAGTGTCCACACTTCTTCGTCCTTCTTCCATTCATCTCTTGCTTTAGTTATCCAATATGGTTGGATAATAGAAATGGCACAAAACAATGCTTCCACCTCTTCATTCTTTCTTGAGAGTGCATCTGAAACAACATTTACCTTCCATTTTTTGTATATTATTTCAAAGTCATAACCCAACATCTTTAACACCCATTTTTGCTGCTCTTATGAAGATATTCTTTGTTCCAAAAAGTGTTTAAGAATATCATGATGAGATTTTACCTTGAAGTGTCTTCCCATTAGGTAAGTTCGCCATTTCTTTAGTGCATGCAGTATTGCTAACATTTCCTTCTCAGAAATAGGTTTCTGTAAATACTTTCCTTTGATTGGACGACTTTCAAAAGCAATGGTTCTTCCTTCTTGCATTAAAACAACACCAATTCCATTTCCTGAGGCATCACATTCCACAATAAAGGTTTTTGTGAAGTCTGGCGTAGCTAAGACCAGTGCTAGGTACATTGCCTCTTTAAGATGTTTAAAGGCCTTAGTTTCTTCAGTAATCCATGAAAATGAATATTTCTTCAATAATGTTGTTAGAGGTGCTGCTATTCTCCCATAATTCTTAACAAACTTGCAATAATACCCTGTTAACCCGAGAAATCCTCGCAACTACTTTATGGTTGTTGAGACTTTCCATTCCTTAATGGCTTTAATTTTGTTAGGGTCTACCTTAACACCCTCGTGAGATACAATATGACCTAGATATTCCACCTCTTGTACTCCAGAGAAACATTTGGATGCTTTTGCATATAATTGTTTCTCCTCCAATAGTTTGAGCACCCTATCGACATGTTGAACATGATCCTTCCAAGACCTGTTGTAGATTATTATATCATCAAAAAATACTAGAACAAATTTTCTAAGGAAGGTTTTGAAAATGGAATTCATCAACCCTTGAAATGTAGAAGGTGC
This sequence comes from Pinus albicaulis, assembly GCA_034641835.2. Classification (NCBI taxonomy): domain Eukaryota; kingdom Viridiplantae; phylum Streptophyta; class Pinopsida; order Pinales; family Pinaceae; genus Pinus; species Pinus albicaulis. The sequence goes on along the minus strand of CM076572.1, from coordinate 940,884,066 downwards.
ATTGGAAAGGCCAAAAGGCATGACCAAAAATTCATAATGACCCTCATGAGCTCAAAATGCTGTTTTCGAAATATCTTCAGTCTTCATTCTAATTATATGATATCCTGAATGAAGATCCAACTTGGTAAAATAAATTGCTCCATTTGATTAATCCAATAATTCATCAATAATAGGAATGGGAAATTGATATTTAATGTTGAGCTTATTTACCTCCCTATAATCTGGACACATGCGCCATGATCCATCCTTCTTGGGTACCAATACTATAGGAGAAGAGAAAGAACTTTGACTAGGTTGAATTATACCTGCCTCTAACATTTCTGCAATCATACGTTCAATTTCACTCGTTTAGACATAAGGATATCTATAAGGCTTGATGTTCGGAGGAACTCTTCCTCGAATCAAATGAATAGCATGATCATGATCACGAATAGGTGGGAGTCCTTCGGGAGTTTCAAACACCTTGGAATGATTTTCCAAGATTTTTTAGAGATCTGCAGAAATAGATGATTTTGATGTTGGAACTTCTAGTGAGCATAATTGTGCAATTATGCCTCGTTTTTCTTTCTTTAGAAGCTTTTTCATGAAATTAGCACTTATTATCTTTCCCGGCTTCCCTGCAATTCCTCGTAATTCGAATTTCTTTCCTTTTGAAAAAATTTCAAGAAAATTTCTTGAAAATTAAAAGCTACCGTCCCCAAAGATTGTAATGATCGTACTCCTAGTACAACATCAACACCTCCCATAGGAATGGAAAGCATTGGACTATTCAATACATATTCCCCCATGGTTAGCTTGATATTATGGAATTTTCCAGAGAAATTTATAGTTCCTCAATTTGGAGCCATCACTTGACATTCTGGTGATGGGTATAGGAAAAAATTAAAATTCCTTGGCTACCTTACAATGAATAAAATTATGGGTACTACCTAAATCAATCAACACTATTACCTTTTTCTTCTTGATATGTCTTTCTATCTTGAGAGTCTAATGAGTGGTAATTCCTACCAATGCATTACACAATATGGTCAGACTCATTTCTTCCTCTTCTAAGGCTAGTTCCTGGTTTATATCCTCTTCTTTGAAGATTCTTGTTCATTTTCTTCTTCCTCTTCAAAATCTATGTAAAATAATTTCTTCTGAGCACATTTATTACCTTTAGTGTATTTTCTATCACAACTGTAGGAAAGCCCTTTTTCTCTTTTTTCTTCCAATTGTTGTGGTGTCAACCTTGTAGGTTTTGGAAATCTAGGAGTAGCAACACTTCCATCTTTATAGAAGTAAGTGGTAGGCTTCCTTGTTTCCATAATTTTACATTCAATTTTTCTTCCCAACCTCAGTGCCTTCTCCAATGAATCAGGTTCAAAAAAATGAACTTCATGTTGGATGTTATCGTTTAAAGTACCTATGAAGAGATCAATCATGTGTTCCTCTGGAATATCAGTTACCCTTATATTCAATTTTTGGAAGTCCTCAATGTGCTTCCCCACTAAACACTTTTTTTTGAGATTTATCAATTAGCTAAAGAAATTGTTGCTCTTTGTATCCTCATAATATCCTCTCATTTTCTCCATAAAAATTGACCAAGTGGCAATATTTTTATGGGAGAAAAGCCACCGATACCATACAAATGTATTTTGTTCTAAATGTAAAGTTGCAATGCGTACCTTTTGTGTGTTTTTCCCATTATTGAGATCAAAATATTGCTCCATCTATAGTATCCATGTTATAGGATCCTTTCCGTCAAACTTCCTCATAACAATTTTTGGAATATGGTGGTTCTTCCCTCCAACATTAGAGTTTATGAAATCACGATTAACATTTATTTTTTTTTCATCATGAGTTTCCTATATTATCTTTTCACCATTAGGAAACATTTATTGTATAAACTTTTTCAAGGCTTCCATGTATGATTTTAGATCATTCTTCATGTTTTCCATCTTAGCTTCAATGTCATCCGTCTTAGATTCCATGCCAAATTCCTTGCCATCCATCTTAGCTTCCATGCCATTTTTCAAACCATCCATCTTAAATTACACACCTTTCTTCAAACCATCCATCTTAGTTTCCATGCATTTCTTCAAATCTTCCATGTCATTTTTTGTTGCTCTTTGTGAGAGTGAAATGTGTTGCACTTTCTCTTGTAATTTTGATATGTCATGTTGCCATTATTCATCTTCATGAGTCATAGTAGAGCCTTCCAAAGGCTTAATTGGTGTTGAATTCTTTTTAGGGGCCATTTTAGAATCCAATACTGATATCTATTCTACAATATGCGATTAGAATCAATTCAACTTGATTCTTCAAACAAGACATATGCAATTCTGAAGAAAAAAAATACACACCTTTTAATTGCTTTTTAGGAGCTCAATATTGAAACTAAATTATCTCTATACTTGCAGATCCCCAATATCTAAAATTCAGCCCTGTAGTAGTCCTTTTAAACTTCTTTCAAATTCCAGAGGTTTGATTCTTCAAGACAAAGTTATGTCCAGTCTCCCACAATGACCTAATTATGGACTGGTTCAGTAGAGAAAACTTCTATGACTTGCCATGCGTCACTATTTTCTCCTTTGGCTCTAAAATTTATAGACAGGAAACTACAATCTATGTAATTTCAGTCACTTTTTATATAATTCCAATCCGATTCTCAAAGAGATATTTATGGATATTTTCCCACGATCACTACTTTGAGATGATATTCGGGAGCCTAAAAAATACCTAACTTCCACAGATCATATCTATGAAAATATTGTGAAATAAGCTCTAAAATTTTGCGAAAATTTTCCTAACTATTTCAGCTTCATGCTCGAAAAATTTCAGCTTCTGAACCTTCATATAAAAAAAGTTATAGATACAATTCCGCGATGACCGTTTTAAGTGAAATTCAGAAGCTTGCAAAAAGCCCTAAATTACACAGATCATATTTCCAAAAATGTAGTAGACCAAGCTTTAAAAATTTGTGTCGATGTTCCTCAGGATTTCGGCTTCGCACTCTAAAAATTTCAACTTCTGAACCTTCCTAGAAAAAACTTTATAGTGAAAATGCCACGATGACCTGTTTGGAGCATCGAAACCCTAGAATCCAAAGCTCTGATACCAAATGTCGTGAAACTAGCTCCAAAAATAGAAGAAAAAAAATATCAACACCTTAGAAATAAGCCACTTCAAGGGGAAACCTACAATACATTACATGAATTAACAATTCTTGGATGATACAAATAAAAAAACCTCCTTTCTATATATAGGAGTCCATGGGGCCACAATGTAATCCTAGCTGACCTAACAATAATAATTTAAGGGCACAATAATAACAATATGGGGGTTACAGGGGTACAATAATAACAATAAGGGGGTTACACTAACAACAGTAAGGGACTATACTATTAATATAGGGACCTAACACATGAAATCCCTTTCTTTCTCTGATTCTATTAACATGGACCCCCAATCCGTTAAGAAGTCATTTTTCCATCTAAGAGATATGCGAGGGAAAGGCCCTTCCCCTTATGCATATGTGACTAATATACCTTCACCTCACCAGAAAAAGAAAATCCACTAAATAAAAAAAAACCCTCATCTTGCTTGTTCGTGGCTTTTCCTTTGGATGACAGTGTTATTTTTTCTTCTCTTGGTGATTCATAAGTTCCATATTCTATTGATACTCAGGTCCTTAGAGCGAATAAGCCCGATACTTTTGTTTCCTCATGATGCTTATGTATCTTAAAATTAGGGGGTTGGGAGGTGGACAAAAATATCACTCTGTGAGAGGACTCAGTAACAGACAAAATATGGAGGTTATTCTTTTTCAGGAAAATATCATTCGTAAGCACAGATCCTAGGAAATAATTCTTAATATCTACCCAGGGTGGCTTGTGAGTGCCACTAGCCCATGTGGTCTCTTTAGAGGATTAACAATAGCATGAGAGCCGTATTTTCTAAACTTTTTAGTTATTTTTACACTTACAGGTATTCTCTTATCAATAATTTCCAGGGCCCTACCTTTGGTCACCGCATCATTTATATGTATGCTCTATAAATAGGTAGGGAATATTTCTGGGATTGAGTCAGTGGCCTTGGGTTTTTGGACTAGTCTTGACTCATCGTGGTTGCAGATATTAATTTAACCCTCGATTTCAATGAGAATTGGGGTGATAAGGCCAAGTGTAACAACCTAGAGTATCATTTTACATCTCTTTTATACTCCTTACCTCTTCGTGATATCACCCCGCTTAAGATGTTTCCTTCTTGGAACAATGGTTAGACGGGGATTAAAATTATTTTAAAGTGCCTCGACAAATTTTTGGTCAAAGATCAACTTTCTACAGGTCTGGTGGATATTCACTCCTTGGTGATCCATTTGTTTTCCTCAGATCATCTCCCCATTATACTCACTTGGGCTTGCGAAATAGGTCACAAGGATCTCCCCTTAAAACTCAATAATTCATCGGTCAACCATAAATATTTTTTTGATATTATTCACCTGGTTTGGAGGGATGATAATATAAAACTAGGTGAAATGGATAGTATATGCAATAAACTTAAAAATATGAAGTGAAAGGTCTGAAAGTGGGTTAAGACTTAGAAAAAAGTTGAAACAATGACCTTGGATTCAATTTAAACTGCTTTGAGTGATATATATGACCAAAATGATCCATAATTATCCTCAGAAGTCCGTAAAAACCAGATTGTAGATATAGATGCCAAGAAAATAACATTTTATAAAGCACAAGAAGATGCATGGAATCTTAAAATTCGAGCAATGTATGCTGCAACTAGAGATAATAATTCTAAATTTTGCCATAGATTTTCCTCTATGAGGACAAAATAAACTGGCATTTCAAATATTCGTGATGAAGGGGATGCATTATGCACTACATAGTGGAACATTGAACATGATTCATATCTATATTTTAAGGGTTTGTTCTCTTCCAAAGAACTCTCTTTTGATGCACAAATGGACTTCATCAACCATTTTCCTCTGATGCTATATGAGTTTGAGAATAATTCTTTGGGAACACCTGTCATGTCCGATGAATTACATAGCATTCTTATTGCAAGTGTTAGGGAAAATAGCCCTGGAACTGATGGGTGGGGGATTGAATTTTATTTACCTTTATTTGATCTTATGTCCTTATATCTTATGTCAGTTGAAGAAAAATCCAGGGTCAATGGATTAATATTTGGATCAATTAATGGAACTTTTATTGCAATAATTTATAAAGTGGAGCATCTTATTTATTTTCAAGACTTCCACCCCATATTCATTTATAACTCTATTTACAAAATGATCTCTAAACACATTACATGTAGACTCAGAAAATTATCTAAGAGACTGCATTTCACTAAATGAAATTGGGTTATCAGATAGGACACATATACAAGATGCAGTGATCATTGCAGAGGAATGCCTTCATTCCATTATGTTGAAGGGTCTCAAATCTTGTTTTATAAAGAGTGATTTAAGCAAAGCATTTGACAATGTTGATTGGAATTCTTGAGATTGATGCTCCATAAAATTTATCTGACCCATCAGAACGTCAACTTGATTATGGCATTTGTGTATACAACCAATTTTGTTGTTATAATCAGTGGATTCCTCACTTGTTTTTTCATAGCTTAAAGAGGAATTAGAAAAGGATGTGTAATGTCCTCCATACACTTTCTTCTTGTCATGGAAGCACTTAGTAGGAAGTTAGGTGACTTCAGAGATAAAGGATTGATAGACGACATCAATATGACTCAAAAAATCAATGTCACCCACCTGATGTCTATCAATGAACTCCTTTTCGATGGAGAATCATCTGTTTACGAATGAACTCGTTTTGATCACATCCTTACATCCTTTGATTATACTTAGGGACTCAGCATGAACATGAGGAAATATTATCTAATTTCTACTCACTTGAAAGATGAAGTGACTGTGTAGATATGTGGAAATTTTAGGATCATTGCTTTGCCTTTGCGATCAGGATTTATGTACATGGGTTTCAAAATTAAGCCAAATAATTACTTGAATGTGGAATAGAGCTAGATTATTCAGAAATTTTAACACAAACTCATGCATTGGTAATTCAAGTGGCTTTCAATAGGAGGTGGAATTATTTTGATTAGATTTGTCTCATATTCCCTATCAGTCTAATGGATGCACTTATATATGTTTTCTATGGAAATCGTACACAAGGTAGATGTTATTCTACCTAGATTCATGTAGACTGACAACACTCACAATAGTAATATCCATCTAGTTTTCCTACCCCTTATTTCCAAAGCTATTGATGAGAGTGAATGGGGGATTTTGGACACACCCTCTTTAAACCGAGCTCTCATTTTCAAGATTTTATGGTGAGGTTTTTCTAGCAGAGGCATCTGGTTAGAGATCATCAGAGGTAAGTGTTTGGACTATCAGGAATATGATATTTGGATAAAAAATGGGGCGAGATATGTTCACTCCTTCTCTTAAATTTTGCGTAGTATGATGAGGAGCACACATTGGTTATTTGGTGGCCTTTGTTGGTAGGTTGAAACTAGCACTAGAAATGAGGTTATCTTGGATGGTATCATGGGTTTATAGGGAGAGAATACTTGATCTATTTCTCTCCTACAACATCTAATTGGAACATGTATCTTTGTTTTCTCTCCTATTGTCAATTTTTGGGCTCATTCTCTTGATTTACAATCTTGGCTTAGGGAAGAATATATTATATTGTATGGTTGTTTGCCCATAGAGTGGGAAAATTATATTATGTAGGTAAAGGTTGCAGGGATATTTATATCAAACGAGATGGATAGGATGTACTAGGCTATATAAACATATAAGAGATAGATCGATGTCAGTGATTTATACAAGTATATTTCCAAACCTTCACCCTCAGCTAATGATCATATTTGGCTACAAAAGTATTGGAAATGGAAGTTTCCACTAACACTCGAATTTTTTGGTTGGCTTTCCTTGCAAAATAAAATCCTCACTTGCAAGAACCTATTTTGAAGAGGCTTTATCGGTCCTATTATATTTCCCCTCTATATGAAATATTTGAAGGATGTGATACACATTTTATTGAGGTGCCCAATTTCTACTTAAGTATGGAACATAGTGTTACATACCTTAGAGATTGAGGTGGTTTGGAATAATGATTCACTGGAGTCACGTCTTAAAATATAGTTTGAAACACATAATGATTTCTATACATTACCCTTTTATATCATATGGGCACGGAAAATTTTAGGGGCTAATATTCATAGGTGGTCTAATTTTCAATGTTTAAAAAAAAAAAAAGATTTGTGAATTTCCATTTGTTTTAGAATATGATTCGCCCAAATTTTATAGTATTTGAATATTTTACCTTAGAAATCACCAAAATGTTATAGGGACTATACAAAATAATTATGAATATGAATATTTATATTAAATTATTGCCAATCATTTTACAATTTGCATATTAGGGACTAGTAATATTCGTCAAGATTTCTAAACTTTAAGATAAATTTCTATCCTTAAAATTTTCCCTGCATATGGGGCATTCAAACTAGTAGAAATTGTAAGATATTTGAACATATAAGGATGGATGTAAGGACTATAGTGGAATACTTTTCTGAAATTGGTCCCAAGAAAACTGTTCAAAAGATTAGGAAGATTGAAAGACATGATCTGTGGGAAATGTTTTTGGTTGTCTTTTTTATGGTTCCCGGTCTAATAAAAAATTGAGTTGCGGTGTTATCATAGTCACCGAGGCTAGCTTCTATTATCAATTCTGATGAGAGGGAGGTATCGTACAACCAACAGTGAGAAAATCTTTGCATCATGGGGGGTTATCCTCGATTCAAACTCGTTCAACATCAATTATCTTTGGGTTTATAGGTATTCTAAAGGCTCCATAGATTGGGTCACAGGGCTCTCTTGATTCGACCCTCCCATGTTGGAACATTGGATGAAGCGCATTCACACATTAGAACAAACATTTTAGAACATCTCTTACAATCACATCTACATGGAACATTTCAGAATATCTCCTACAATCACATCTACATGGAACAAAATCTCATCGCACATATACTTTTGAAAAGAGGAGTTGAATCAACTTTAGGGGTTATTCACTATGTTTCCTTCAATCATGACTTTAGAACTGAGAGTCTAGTAGTATACTTGATACCTATAATATCTTCTCATTGATTTTTGTACTTCAATTTTTGAACAAACACCTGTATTGTTTTCCCTCTATTCCTCATTTTTAGTTTCCTATACACTAGTTATGGTTGATGCATATCAACTGAAAGATTAGATATTTGATAGGATAACCTATTTGTTTTTCAAGACATATATCTGCAGTATTTCGATATGTTTCTAGGTTTTCATGTATTTACTTGGGACAACATTTTCTGATAAAAAAAGAACTATGTAACCGGTATTCTCCTTTATATATAAAAGGTACCCTTTTTTTCTTGAAAAAAAAATAAACTCATGATCGGTTGTAGTAACTAAACAGAAATTGGAATACATTAAGACAACCTCTAGCTGGTGTCGTTGAGAATAATAGTTTTCTTTCAATTGTCGAATTATATATATCGACACAACCTATACACTGTTTTCTACTCTAGATTCCTACAATAATAACATGAAAAGGTTATACAGCGTCCTCTCATGAAAACATCGTTAAAAAATCCAATGAAACTACAATAGAAAACGAAATATTTTTCCTTCGCATCCATTTCAGCATCAAAATTAATCCTGGGAGCCCTGTGGAGGACATTGGTTTTCTAATTGACGAGCAACCTCACCATATCTCGTTTGGCACTTGACCTGAAGGGAGTCGATGAGACAAGAAAGCCTTCGATCAGATGAAGGTAAGCCTCCATATCGTGGCATTATTTCATGTTGGCATTGCCTTTCAGATATCAAGAATGGTTGTTGTCCACCCAAAGCTTAGTCCCAACATGACAATAATCCCATGACATTTTTTCTAAAGCGTTCATTTTAAGTTTTCTGAACGCCGTTTCATCATGTGCATCTCATTCAGGAACAAGTTGGGAACCTTAGTAATAAAATCATTAATGTTATGAACTCTCAGCACTCTGGAACCAAATCTCTCCAATATTCACGTAAAGGCATGGTTCCCAACTCACGAACCTTAGAATGAAAAAACTGTGTCTGGAACCTTGCAACATTTGCATCCTTCGAAGGTATTTCTGAGATCGTACGCTGTTACTACAACCGGCGCTGAACCCAAACTATGGCTGGTGATTTTTATACCGAGTTCTTCACCCTCGTATAATTATAGCAGCCTTTAAACCTCCCTAACAACCTAATCCGAAGCGCTTCACCTAGTTGAATCTTTACATCTGTAAAGGGTCGTTCAACTTCTGGTCTGCAACAATTCCTGGAAAATTACCTCTTCGAGAAATCGCTTCACCTAGTTGAATCTTTACATCTGTAAAGGGTCGTTCAACTTTTGGTCTGCAAGAATTCGTGGAAAATTACCTCTTCGAGAAATCCTCCATAGGTGTTAGTAGGCTCTTGACATTATCGGCCCGCCCAGGACAAGTACCAATGCCTTTTTATGCCACAACAATATCCCTCCTTCCATGCCTCAAGATTTCTTTTCTCTCATCAAAAACTGCCACAAATCCAATCGAGCTCACGCCTTCGAGCTACGATATGGTGCCGTTGCAGGGGTTTTGATTTTGTCTCCAAACCAAGAGTTTGCATGCAACATGAAAACACATGCAAAGGGTATCATTTTTCCTCATTCAGTTGAATCTGTAAAAGATGTTTTTCCCTTTTCTAGGGAAATCAGTCCCATGACACATCATTGTTGACTGGGATAAAGTGGCAGTTGCAGAAGCTCTTCTCAAAGGGATCTCTTTACCTCTTTACGACGTAATAAAAAAAAAATACTTAATTTATTTTATGATATATTTGTTGTTTATTAAAAAAATTCTTTAAATACTTGAAAATGAAATGAATTTTAACAATTAAATGAAATTATAATTTAAAAAAAATATAGAATTTTACTTGATAATAGATGAACAAAAAGTGACAAGAATTGAAAAACTGAAAAGAAGTGAAGCATAGAATTTCTCTTCACAATATTACGAATTAGTTAAATAGGATTACATAGAATTGAAACGCTGAAAAGAAGTGAAGCAGAGGATTGCTCTTCACAATATTATGAATTAGTTAAATAGGATTACATTGGAAACATCAACAATAAATGTCTGAAGTTAAACTCGACTAAACTGGAGTAATTAGAAACTGAACTCGACACTTGGACTGACGATTTCAACACCTAGCAGATGGTTAACATTACATTCTTTAACACTCCCCTTTAATTTCAACCACATAAAAATTTAATTCAGATACCTGTTGGTCTATGCCTCAGTGAGGTTTACAATTTAAAATTTTGACTTTCAACTAGATTTAGTTTTCTTCTTCTCTTCTTCCAAATTTTGTAGCCTCTAAATTGTTTCAGAGTTTTTGCCTTGTGGTATCCTTGAAACCTCTCTTTTTTCATTTGCTGGTGTAGGTCTTTTACTATTCCAGATTGTCTAAGCATGTCCTGGACTTCTTCAAGAATTGACTTGTATGTGGGCTGCTACCACATATGGTTTCTATAGTTCACTTTTCATCATCAATTTTCTCCAAGATAAGATTAGAATAATATCTTATTTCTTCAAAACTCCAATACCTAAAAATTTCATTGACATGTTCATCATGCATGTTATCTTCATCATTCATATCTACATCTTCCATGTAGATCTCATCTAGGCATAATGTTGCAAGCCATGTTTCAATAAATTTTAACTCTTCTTCATAATCATTCTGTGTACCTACACACCGAAAATCAATGTTAGAATTAAAAATATTTGCAGAACGACATTCATTCTTCTATTTTTGCTTTGCAATGAGAGCTTTCTGCTATTGTGTTTCATTTTCTATCTCTGTCTCTTTCTCTGTTTCTTCTTTCCTTATGCAGACTTCTTTTTGTGCTTCTATCTTTGCTTTTTTCTTTTGCTTTGCAATGAGATCTTTTTGTTGTTGTGCTTCCTTCGTTGCCTCTTCCTTCTCTGTTTCTGCTTCTATCTTTGTCTTTATCTTTTTCTCTGTCTTTTCTTCACTAACATGGACTGCTGCAAACAGGTTGTCTTCCACTAACTGAAGTGGGATTATCTCACCAAATATCATCATGTCGATATCATATTTTTGTTGCATCATATGCAACCAGTCATCATTAGCCAAAATTTCATTATCAAAATTTACATCAACAATATTAATCATTGGATTTACCATATCTTTAACAAAATCTATTGCTGGATTCATCATATCCTCATCAGCAAGCTGTGTTGTTGGAATCAATAAGTCATCATCAACAAACTCTGTTGCTCGAATCATCAAGTGTTAATCAGCAAGTTGTGTTGTTGGACTCATCAAATTTTCATCAGCAAGCTCTATTGTTGTATTCACCATTTCATCTTCAGCAAGCTCTGTTGTTGTTATCATCATATCTTTGTTAGCAAGCCATGTTGCTAGTATCATCAATTCTTCGTCAGCAAGCTCCGTTGTTGGAATCCTCAAATCATCGTCCACATGTAGCTGTGTACAGTGGGGTTCAAAAGCATCTTCATGCTCTCCCTCTGCTGTTTCTATAATTTCTTTAGATTCACCTTCATATTCAACTTCAATGCTCCCCCTTGCACCAAAAAATCTCTCAAGGGTATCCCAAGCCTCCTTGGCTGTCTTGGCATCTGAGATCAGAGGGAGAATACTGTCATTGACAGATTGTTTTATGCATCTTAATGCATAGCAATATTTTTGCCTTCTTTTTTCCGGATCTAAAAATATCTTGAACATCTTTTTTTTCTGCCTTAGCCTCTTGCATTTTCCCATGACCTCGTTGCTTGGCTTCCACATGCAAAAAAGTCTACATATACATAAAAAAAAATTATTTCTTCAAAAACCTCTCTACTCCAATTATTCGCTTCACTTTAATAAGGCTCTCACAATGCTCCTTTTAAATTTCCATTAAAAACTCTCCTTTTAAACTTTCACTTTCAATTTCTCACATCACAACTTTAATTTTTTTTTTTTTTTTTTAAACTCCAAAAAAAATTTCTTCACTCCTTTAACATGCTTTAAAATCCTTTCACATATGATCTTTTTTTTTTTTAAATATTCATGCCAAAAAGAGTTATAGAAATCCCTTCCTTTCTAAATATACCTTGAAGCCTTTGTTTTTTTTGTAAAAAAAAACATTTTGAAAAAAAATATTGTTATTCACACTTCCTTTTTTAAAGAATGTGCTAGCTCCATTTTAAAAAAACTTTGAAATAAAGCTTTTAAAATCCTTTAAATAAATGCGTTGAGTGCTCTCTTTTTTTTACATGCATTTTTAAACTGCCTTTCTTTCATTAACTTATGAGCCATTTTCAAAACCATTCCTTTGAATAAGATAATGCTTTCATAGCTTCATGCTGCTTTTTAAAATCCTTTGAATGTGTTTGACCTTCCTTCGATATTCGTAAATAATATTAAAAAAAAAATTAATGGAAGGATTGCTCCATTACAGATTTAGATCTCTGAAAAACAATACCTTAATGGAATTTCTCCATCCCTTTTGTAAATCCTTAACGTAGGCAATGAACTCTTGTTCCGCGTGTAGCTTAACGCAGCTGATTCACTCAACCCCCACGTCAGTTGAAGTCTGTGTAAGTAATTGAACATTAACGCGGCTGAAAGCTCTTGGCTTCCGCGTTATAACACTAAGCTCTTTCTTAAACAGTGCGTTAAGACTAACGCTGAGCTTCTTCTTAAGCAGTGTGTTAGTGCACAACTTTTTAATTTGGATTTCCTCTCGAACAACCTTTCTGCAATTTGTTTCCTCGGCGCCTTGACGGGCTTGGCTTGGCTTTTTATTTCTTCTTTGGCTTCTTCTCATGATACGTCTTCTACATTCCTCAAACTTCTACTGATCTATCAAAGGGTCTTATGCAGGTTTGCCTCTCCTCTCTACTGCTCCAACTTGGCTCTGTTGCTACTCTCTGGGGAGGCTTATGCAAGCTAGCTCTAATACCATGACAAGAATTGAAAAATTGAAAACAAGTGGAGCAGAGGATTGCTCTTCACAATATTATGAATTAGTTAAATAGGATTACATTGGAAACATTAGCAATAAATGTCTAGAGTTAAACTCGACTAAACTAGAGTAATTAGAAACTGAACTGGACACTTGGACTAATGGTTTCAACACGTAACAGGTGGTTGCGATTACATTCTTTAACAAAAAGTTATTTCTAATAAATAAAAATCTTATCCATTCAAATAAAGAAGTAAATAAAACAAACAACCTCATCTTTTATATTTATAAATTTTTTGGGAATATATTCGACTTATATATTACAAACATGTCTAGAAATAACAAATACCCTTTAAATAGTTGACATATATATATATGGGAAGAATGACTACCTTTTAAAATATATCTATCTATACTTTTCACATAAAGTATAAAACCTTCTAAAAATCTTTCGTAGCAAAATTATTATCACTACAATAATAGATTAATGTAGAATTACAAATAACAAATAACTATATTTAAACTAAAAAACAAGCAATAGCTACTTTGTAGCACTTATATCCAACAGATATTTTAACCAGTCTATTTAAAAAACAATAATATTTTTCATGACAACTATGTTATTATTATTTAATCTTACACGTCTCCCTTAATGTTATTGAATCATATATTTTTCAATGAATTCATTGCACTTTACCTAACATAATTATGTCTATTTTAATACTATTTGATGACCATAATACTATCTGTTGACCACTTTTTCAATACTTTTATCATATTTATGTAACAGTAATGTGTCTCTTATAATACTATTCAAACAACTTTTTTCTTAATAAATTTTTTATTCCTTAATATATATATATATATATATATATATATATATATATATATATATATATATATATATATATATTTCTCCTCCCTATTATGACAACTTGTCAAAAGGTGTGCCTATATTAGTTTTGTTTTGGGAGAATCAAATGACTTCTTTGCTAAGAAACTGGATTCGTCGTCCTCTTTGTGTCATGAATCCCATGTATCAGACATGATTCTCATGGGACGTGTGCCTCATTCATGGGTCAAGTGTGTCCTGACATGTGGAAATCACTATACATGTGAATCAGATTTGATGTTCCAATGAATCCCATTTTCGAGATACATGTACCTCTAAAAAGTTTGTCGCATGAATTTAAAGTACCGATTTCAGCCAATTTATCACTCATTCTTGTCTCTCTTTCTTGTTCTGGGCATGTGGGAGATACTAGCAAAACATTTTTCAGCACTTTGGAGGTGATTCATGCAACTGGTAAGTGCATTTTGCTTCCATTTTTTTCTTATTTTCGCTACAAAAACATCTTTTGTTTATTTATTTATAACATTTATGGCACAATCTCGTGAAACAGGGAAGAGAAAAAAGAAGTGGAATATGTTTCCCATTAGTGGTTCCCCTCCTATTCCAATTTCATCAGGTTCTGAAAGTGTTCCCTCTACTGGAAGTGGGGTTGCAACAACAACTTCAAATCTTGATGGAATAATAAATTTAGAAAGATAACATGCTCAATAAAGTAAATAACCATTGTCGAAGTATGTCATAAGATATCAAGGGCTAGACAACAAGTTAAATGGAGGAGACAATGTTTCTTGGACATCCAAGTACTTCAACAATCACTTCAAGAGCACTAATTTCTATGCTAAAGCTCATTTGTTGGGATTACTAGTTTGTAGAATTAGAGCATGTGAAAATATGTCTGTAGCTAAGAGGAAAGAAATGGTAAAAGAGGGTAATGTTGGTTGAATCATCTAAAAATAATAATAATGAGGATCCCCTTCCATTATTGAGGAAAAATAGCAGCAAATTTCCATTTAAGAGTTTATGTCGGGGTGTAGGTCAAGCTGCAAAAATAAAGGCAGTGAAAATTGTTCTAATGGAAAAAATATTTTAGAAAGAGAGTGAAGAAGAGCTTGATATCACCATTACATTATTTCTCTATCTGAACATCATATCCTTTAATGTTTTTGATCACCTGTATTTCTTGAGATGTGTCTAGCTCTAACTCAAGTGGATTCATCATGGTATGTGCCTCCTGGGTTAGAGAATCTTAGTACCACATTGTCGACCAAGGAAAATAAAGAGGTGTGCACAACTCTTGATCCTGTTAAATTAACATGACCAAGATCTAGGGTTAGTACTATTTCTGATCGGTGAAGAGATCCAACACACCACCCACTCATCAACTTCATGGTGTCTTCCTTGAATGGACAAATTTTCTTGAAATTAGTGGATGCAATTGGAAAATGTAAGGATGCATAATATAGGGGTGAAATTTTCATTAAGGCTATTGAAGATGTAGTTTTTAATTCTTGTGTGAAAATCATTATGGACAAATCCCCTTGTTTGCAAGGCTACTTGCATGGTTATGGAATATAAATATCCTCACTTATTTTTGACACCTTGCATTTTCCATTCCTTTCATTTATCAATTAACAACATGTCTTCTAATGTTTCTTGGATTGGAGGTGTTATTGAGGATGCAAGGAATATCCACAAATTTGTACAAAATCATACTAATACCTGACAATATAGAAGGAGTGTGCCCATATATCATTGTAAAAAATTGCATATAGACAATTTTCTTCTCCATTCATCATGTTGAAAAGGTCTTAAAAGGTCAAGATCACTCTTAGGTCAATGATTATTTCAGATTTTTGGTCTTTTTGGAGAAAGGCAGATCAAGTAGCCTCAAAAAGAGTCAAGGACACAATGTTAGATGATTCTTGGTGGGAGATAGTATATATCACTATTAAGATCACGGGCCCTATCATTGCCTTGCTATGATTTGCAGATATAAACCAACCCATCCTAGGAGAGGTTTATGAGTGATTGGATTCCATGATTGAATATGTGAGACCATTATTTTACATATTCATGAGTATGATATATCATGAAACGCATTATTCTCCATAATATATCATATTATTTTCGGTAGATTAGATGAGAATTGTGCACCATTTCATTGTTTGGATCACTCATTCATCCCAAAATACTACAGCCATGAGTCACTAGAATGTGGTCCTTCCCATAGATTCCCTCCTCACATGGATGGTGAAATTTCATAGGGCAGGGAGGATGCATCGAGGAAGATATTTCGGGATAGAGCATCCCTTAACAAGGTGGAGGATGCCTTTGCAGATTTTTCCACTTGCACTAGGAAATTTTCAAGCGATGATGTGATTAGAGGAATGGGGGATAAGAAGCCCTATTCTTGGTGGGAAACTCATGGGGAAAAAATATTTCCTCTACAAAAAAAGTCCATGACGCTCCTCTCTCAAGTTATTTCTTCATCTTGCTACGAGAGGAATTGGAGCACATATGGCAATTTGTACACTTCCAATAAGAGAAACCTTGAGAAGTCCACGGAAGATAAAATGGTGTATGCGCACATAAAAATTTATATTATTTACAGGTAAACGGATGTGTGGTTGAAGGGAAAGAAAAAAATGTGGGATATGTTTTTGGATGATAGGGGTTTGCATAACAATATTGTGTTGGCATTCAAAAACTTGGATCTTAACTAGGCAATTCTATATTTTGTCACTTTTTCTTATGGTGATACTCTTGAGGGGTCATCCTCCAGACTAAAAGATACAAAGATTATATTGGATACAGAGGAGGAGGATGCAACAAAGGATTGTTGTGGTGACCATGACAATGATGTTGATTTTGATGATGATTGGTGAGCTACTTACTACCTCGTGGTTGTTTTGTATCTTTTATTTCTATTTTCATTGACATTGCTACACAAGAGTCCTGAGGACTCAGTACCTAATACCTATGTAACACATTTTAATTTTGATGAATTAATGAGAAAAATTAAAATTTTTGTGGGAGATCATTGATGGATCTCCCACAATTGTATTTTTATTGATAATGTTGCATTCTACAACATACAAAGTTACAAATTTACAATGTAGAAATTAGATCTATGTTCGAATTTGTATCATGAATGAGAATTTGTGAAGTGTGAAATCAGATACACACACACACACACACACACAAACACACACACACACACACACACACACACACACACACACACACACACGTTTCCTATCCCATGGGGTCTACATGCCCCCATGTGAGACACTGGAAAATGCATATGGTAAGTGTAGTGTGTTAGGTCACTTAAACTCTTCGGAATATTTGTTTAAGATATAAATTAAAAAAAATAATAATATAGCTTTTGTGCATGTATCAATATATATGTAAATATATATAAATAAATATATGATTATTAAACATTTTGAATTTAATTATAATAAAACAATAGTATATATCTAATTAAGTGTGATTCTACGAAGAGCCTAGACGGATCAAATCCCATTATATGCAATTCTCATTTTAGAATTCTAACCTTAAAAAAATATTTACACCTACACAAATTTGATCTTTTTTAATGCTTGATAAATCCATGATCTAGATAGATCTATAGTTTTTTTTAGTCTCATGCCAAGTTTTTTATTGTTATTAATACTAATATTATTAATATTACTATTATTGTTATTAAAAATTAAAGGAATTGCACATTTCTCTTTTATAAAGTAACTAAAATATTTTGTCTCTAATTAATTTTTTTTAGTATTGAAATATTTGACTACGGTCAAAGTTAACACACACAGACTTTTTAAATTGTGCATTTAAATCTAAGAAATTCAAGAGTTTATATATATATATATATATATATATATATATATATATATATAGAAACCTAAGAAATAAAAGTGTATTTTTATAATTAATTTATTTATATAAACTTATATTATTTAACATAGAGATTTAAATATTTTATTTATATTTTTAAGAGTGAAAGTGAAATATTTTTACCACATATTTTTTATACTAAATTGTAATCTTATTAACAATAGACTAAAGAAATACAATAAAATTGAGATTATTGATATTTTATAATTTTTTCAATTAAAACTAATCAAATATGTATAATTTTTTATTTTTTTATTATAATTTACATATTTTTTATTTAAATTATTTTTTTTAAAAACCTATATATAATTATTTATTTTTTATTATAGTTTATATATTTTTTATTTAAAATATTTTTTTAAGAAAACATGTGAACTCCTAATTAAATACCAACCAAATTAAATATATCCTTCCTACTAACTATAAAATAAGCTTTCCACTCAATAAAGCAATAATATCAAACAATTATTGATTGAATAACATGAAGGGTATAAAAATAGATATATCAAGTAATAGATAATAACTTTGTCAGATTAAATATAATGTAACTATTTCTTGAAATTTCAAATTATAAAATTATAAATGTATTATAAAATGGTTTTCCATCTTGATATGTGAAATGAAGGATGATTTCATGATATTTTCATGGAGTAAACCAGTTTCTAATTGTAAAAAATCTATGATCTAATGTACATAGATATAAGAAACGTTATTATAAATTTGTACGACTATTTATGAAGATTAAATCAAAATATTTTATTTTACCTCTTTTGCTAATCTTACAGTAATCGGTAGTTTCGGAGAATATCTTAAAATCAATACATCTCCATATCCTATAGGTCACTAATATAGGATATGTCACTAATATTTATTGTCGATGTGCTAGTGTGAATATGTCATTTACAAGATAATTTTGTAACCAAATAATATAATTAATTTGAAATATTGTTATATTACATTACATAAAGATGAAGATGAGTTAATTGTTAGGTGAGTCGGTAGAAAGGATCTTGACATGCAATGTGCTACGAATCTCTACTAAATTCTAGTTCAAGAATTTTTCCTTCCTTTATCTTTTGAGTTATTGTGTAAAAAAATATTAAAAAAATAATTTTAATTACAAGTTTCACTCAAATATTATATAGGATGCGGTGATCATGAATTTTATTAACTTTTAATATTTGCATGTATTTAAAGGTTAGTAGTTATTAACGATTATTGATATCTATTTTTTTTTCATTATCTAGTGTGTCCATGACTTGCAAGTTTTTAAGAAACGATGATTTATGGGCTTCTAGTGATCATCAGACTCATCATACACTACATCAATAATTAACATGGAAATATTTTTAGGTGTCTCTTATTAATTTATACCGATGAATGGAACCACTATAAATAGCAGTAAATAATATCTCAATATGAATATTGAAATTTCATTTTCTAAAACATCATCAACTTCACTTAGTCATTGTATTTAGAAGAGTCATTGCTATTAAAAAGAATTCCTATAAAAAAAACTAACAACATTATGTTGCCCTCAATCTAAGTCTATCACACGATATCGATTAATCAATATTTTATGTTGAAAAGGTATTCTAAAACAAAAATCATCCCCTTTGTCTTGAACATTTAGGAAGGAAGACATCGCCCGAACTACTATGGAATGTATCAACAACACAATTTTTTTATCCCTAAATTTAATTAATTACAATTTAACTTCCAACAAGTACATGATAGATATCTTGCAATGTGATTTTTTTCTTATACTAATTATTTAAAAAATTATTTTGCATATGGATATTAAATTTACTAAGTGCATCTAAGGATATCTAAAAAATATCCACATAATTCATGTAACTAAAATGAACATTGGAATGCAATACATATATATCTATGCTAATCTTCAAATCCTTGGAATTTTTAACATCCTTGTTATGGTGTATTTGTTGCTATGTAGTACCAAAGACACCTTACATGGATTTGGTTGTTACCTAGAAGGAACAAACAATTAGTTGGTTGTTGTTAGTGGATAAACATGGGTAAACAAAGAATTGAAAGTGATGGGAACAATGCTTAAATAAAAAAAACTAGAAAGTACAATAAAAAACAAAAACAATGCTTAATGAACAAAACACATCAAAAAAGTTTAGGAAAATGGTTCCCTTTATTAATCGTTGAAAGTAAAAGAGATACATTAGATAAATTGAAAACACTTTGAGAGAATTGTTTAAGCAATGGTGCTAAAAAATCCTCAACAAGGAAGTTACTTTCTGAAATTCCTGGCAAGCTTCATGTCTCTCTAAAAGGAGTATGAAGACACTCTCAATGATGAAATCCTATTCTCAATGAAATGATTGATTTCTAGGGAGAAATTTTGACAATATAAAAATGCTTTAATTCTTATTTTTTATCTGTCGTTGAACTTGTATTTATAGAGTTTCTTAACACTCCTCTCCTCCTTGGCTCATTAATGTTTTGGTTCACCTCATAAATGAGATGAATTCTACCAATTCCTTTCCTTTAAGGATTTTTGGGCCTCAAGGCTTGAATCTGTTAGCCCATCATGTCAAGATTTGGAGTGTAGTTTAAGAAATTTTACAGCCTATATGGTAACTAAATTGTTTACGACCACACAAATATCTAAGAAATAGCTGTGTTGTTGTCAATTTCCAATAATGGTGCACCTGCACAACCCAATATTTTAACTTGAACCTTGGGAAAGATTTTTAATTTTTGGTCTTCATGGTGCTTCCAACTGAAATGTAACCTCTGTATGTGTTTATCACTGACTTTAGGTTTCTTCTAATGTATACAGATAGGTGTAAAATTTTCACATGATAACAGTTCCCCCCTTATATATGAAGTTAGGAGTAAGCGTATAATCAAGTTACATCACGTTTTTTCTAATCCGACTAAGAGTATTGGTAACTTCGTGAGAGATTGAGAAACTTATTATGGACATAATTAGGGAAAATCCTTGAGTTAGAACTAAAAGGAACCATGCTCTCAAGAAATACTGATACAAAAATATTTTATACGAGGCAGGCATATCCCATGCTTGTTATGATGGATAGGGCTAAGTATTACAATAACATAGGAAATGGTCATGTGAATTCAATTTTCATGTTACCAAAATTCTTATAGATGATGGAGATAACTGCTTATGCCCTAAGGGGCATCTCTGGAAAATATGAAAAACTAGGTGCTCCAATGTATCAAAGGTGAAGCACTATTGAATGAGGTGCTACGTGATGCAATTTCATACTTCCATAATGGTCAGATCATTCACTGGAAAATGTTACATTTCCATATATATTTTTTATGGTTGAAGTGTAATGTTAGCCACCAAATATTATCTTGAAGAATATTTTATGACATTGTATCCACTAGATAATGTCATAATGTTGGTCATGCAAGTGGTTCATATTTTATCAATTTACTTTGATGTTTGACAACATGTAGATGAAGGACATCATGTAGCCCCAAATTTTATAGATACCAATTAATTAATATGAATGGTGAAAGTTTAATTGTTAAGGCCTTATTTTTCTCTTTTCTTATTTTTTCAAGTGTCTTCCATTCTCCAAAAGTTATGAAATTTTAGCTAGATCATTTGGTACTACTACAATTCAAAACATAGGAGCATTAGGTAAATCATCATTGATAATTCTTGGCTCTTTCCTCATGTTGATTCAAGATAGGTGGTTTGGTATAACATTATCCTTTCCTAGTCAAAATTATGTCATCAACTTGAAATTATTGAATAGAAGCAACCACTAACAAATTCTTGGTTGTCGAATTGGTTTATTCACCAAATATTTTAAAGTTTGGTGGTATTTGAAAGATGTAAATGGAAATTCAGTAAGTGACACCTAATTTTTTGTATAACAAATATCATTGCTAATCATTTTGTCTTAATATCAAAAAATTTCATTTTTATTAATTAAGGTTGTGACTGGCATAGGAAATTTGGTGTTCAATTGTCTCATAAATTAGTTATAAAAGATGGATTTAACAATGACATTGGAGGCATAAACATGCACATGGAATATTTTCATCCAATCAGGAAATATAGTATATGAGCTTCCAAAAACATCTTTTTAATCAATTAAAATGACATATTGCATTCATCAGTCCATATAATCTTGATATCCTTGAAAAGTATCTCATCGATGGGGAACGTGATCTTGAAATAATAATGAATAAATATTCTATAATATCGAGTACACCCCAAAGGTAATTTTATCTATTTTTCTATTTACAAGGTACTTAAGATCAAAGACAATTTTGATTTTTCCTATGTACACTTTAATGCCTTCTATTCATATAGCATGTCCAAATAAAATCCCAATGAATGTTACAAAAATGAATCTCTCAATGTGAGAAGTTTGTATTCTTATACAATTTTACAACATCATTCTATGGTAATTTATATGTTTCTTTATAAATAGTGTCTATATGGTCCAATCATAAAATCATACAACCATGGTTATATATATATATATATATATATATATATATATATATATTCTTGAAAATATTTCACAACTATCCTTGAGGAAACTTATAGCTTTTTTTCAATATAAGTACATTTAATTTGTAACAAAAAGAACCCAGATTATGATATTAATATCATCTTTCCCTAATCTTCTACAATGGATAGTACTTCATTATTCTCTGTGTTAGGGTCCTATAATAAAATGGATTCATAATTTTGAATTGACTATGACTAGTCTTGTGATATGTACATACTTTGCTTTCTGCAAATTTTTTTCCCATATTAAAAAATGTAAAGAGGGTATGAAAATATTTCACAACTATCCTTGAGGAAGATTCTAGTTTTTTTTTCAATATAAGTACATTTAATTTGTAACAAAAAGAACCCAAATTATGATATTAATATCATCTTTCCCTAATCGTCTATATTGGATAGTACTTCATTATACCTTGTGTTAGGGTCTTATAATAATAGGATTCATAATTTTGAATTGACTATGACTAGTCTTGTAATATGTACATACTTTGCTTTTTGAAAATTGTTTTCCCATATTAAAAAATCTAAAGAGGGTAAAAGTCCTAGAATAAAAATCAAATGACTAAAAGAAAAAGATCAAAAAAGAAAATAAAATATGAATCCCAACAAAAAGGAGATAAAATAGATCATGAAAGTGATACGAATTCAAATGCCACTACTTTTTACTTTACTTTGCAAAATAATATTGTGTGCAGCTTGTCAAAAATGACACAATCCATGAAGGTCAAACTGTTTAATCTTGATCTTTCATATTTTACATTTCATGTTGATAGATAGAGAATAGATATCTAGCCAAACTGTTTAATCTTGACAGATCAGTAGTTAGGTAGAAAATAATAAATGAGCTCAACAATTTAATCTGATCCATTGGAAGTAATAAGGTTAGAATTAGATAATTTATTGTTAAAAGAAAAATAATAGGGGTTTGCAAGCCCAAATGCACCCAAATTAATGAAGAAAAAATGTTAGGGTAAATAATGGGTTCGTAAAAGCAACTTTCACAAGGCATGGATAGCAGAAATTGATCATTTATTTTTACTAATTTCCCTCTAAATTAATTTTCATTTGTAAAGATACTCCCCCCCCCCCCTTCATTTTAACCCTCTCCTATTACTTCATTACTTTAAATAAAATATTTTTCATTTGGAAAAGTAAAACCCTTTATTAACTTCCATTTTAATTCAAAATACCTCAAGAAAACCCCTAAAATACACTTATCCTAACTTTCAATTTTAAAATAATAATATCGGACCCCACTATGAAAATACCTCCACAATATAAGTTTTTACATTAAAAATTAGTGTATAATCCTGCACATATTTATTTAAACCCCCAGTTATACTAAAATCCCTTGTTTAACTTTATATATTAGTTTCCCCAGATAATACACATTTATTGTTAGAAAATTAAATATTATAGAGAAATGCAACATATAAAATATGAGGAAAACACAAGCACACAAAACACATAAAACCAGAGAGACACAGATATACGTGGTTCACCCAGTTTGGGCTACGTCCACCCCGAACAACCAATCCTTCATTTCTATTATCTAGGAAAAATGAAGAAACACAACCTATAGCACATCCACTGTAATATCCTTTGTTCTCTCTCACAGTCTCCCTATCTGTTTCTCTCTTTGAGAATACACATCCAATACACAGCCGCAATACAATATCCTCATATATACGAGGGGTTGCCTTTTAGGGAAAAAAATCCTAAACTAAACATAAATTCTACCGTCAGATGATCCACCTAATGAACAACCCAGATTGACTAGAAATTACTATACTTTTACAAGGAAATTTTACATCTATTTTTAGCTTTGGGGGCGTTGCCGCCGAAACCCCCCGCTAGGGGGGCTCCGAAAAGTGCTGTCGTCCCCCAGGACCCCACCAGACAGCGTAAAAATTACGGACAGCGTTGCCGCCCCATTAAGGTATAGGGGTCCAATATTGTCATACAAAATAAACAAGGTAATTAGGCTCTAGACCCAACAATCTCCCACTTGGAGACTGATTGTAGCAACTCCACCACTGCTTCATTTGCTGGACAATGACTCCTCTTTGGACCTGTCTATTTCTCTTCTTCATCATCATCCTTGAAGACCAATTGAAACTGAGCATATTCTCAGTTTCTCCCTGGTTACAAATTTTGTCAGCATATTTGTAGGATTCTCGCTATTGTGTATCTTTTCTAGCTTTAACTGTCCATATTCCAATACTAACCCTATGAAATGGTACTTGAGTTGTATGTGCTTAGTTCTAGAATGAAATGTTGAGTTCTTTGCAATATGAATGGAACTTTGGCTATCACTGTATAACGTGCCCATATCATGCTTCTTACCCAATTCATCCTTAAACCTTTGTAACCAAATCATTTCTTTACCAGCCTCTGTAGCAGCAACATACTATGCTTCTGTTGTTGAAAGTGCAACAACACTTTGGATTTTTGAAACCCAACTAACAACTATTCCACCTACAGTAAACACATATCCTGTAGTGCTTCTCCTGTTATCTCTGTCTCCTGCCATATCTGCATCAACATATCCCTATAGAGCAATGTTTGAACCACCAAATCATAATGCTTGATTTTTGGTACCTCTCAAATATCTGAGAATCCATTTCACTTCCATCCAATGTTCTTTTCCTGGATTTTTCATGTACCTGCTTACAACTCCCACTAAATGTGCAATATCAGGCCTTGTCCAGATGATTGCATACATTAAGCTTCCAACTGCAGATGCATATGGAACTTTTGACATATAATCCATTTATTCTTGGGTCTTGGGGAACATCTCCTTAATAAGTTTGGAATGGATAGCAAAAGGTGTACTAACTGGTTTTGAATTTTGCATATTAACTCTTTTCAACACCTTTTGTATGTACTCATTTTGAGACAGTGTTAATTTGCAATTTTTCCCGTCTCTAGTTATTCTCATAGCAAGGATTTGTTTTGTAGCTCCTAAATCCTTCATTGCAAATTAATTTGCCAATTTTATTTTGAGTACATTTATTTCTTTCATGTTAGACCATGCAACAAGCATGCCATCTACATACAATTACAATATAATATAGATGCCATCATTTTTCCTTTTCAGATAAACACAATGATTAGAGTGACATCTAGTATAGCTTTGTTCAGACATAGAGTTGTCAAATTTTAGATACCACTTCCATGGAGCCTGTTTTAAGCCATACAAGCTCTTCTTTATCCTGCACACTAATTTTTCCTTCCCTTTGACCTCATATCCTTCTGGTTTTTGCATATAGATATTTTCTTGCAAATTGTCATGGAGAAATGTTGTCTTTACATCTAACTGTTCAATATGTAAATCTTCTGTTGCTACAGGACTTAAAATAGTTCTGATTGAAGTCATCTTAACAGCAGGAGAAAATATTTCATCAAAATCGATACCTTTCTTCTGTGCAAACCCCTTCAACACAAGTCTAGCTTTATACCTCTGTTTTCCTCCATCTTCTTCCTTCAGCCTATAAACCCATTTATTCTGCAATGTAGTTTTACCTGTAGGCAACCTGACTAAGTCCGAAGTATGGTTATGCATTAACGAGTCCATCTCTTCTTGAATGGCTAGCTCCCACTTCTTCCTTCTTTCAACCTGCATTGCTTCTTCATAACATTCGGGTTCACTAGAATCAGTCAACAATAAATAATATAATGACGGAGAGTATCATTCAAGGGGTCTACTTCTCCTGGTAGATATTCTAACATCACTTTTAGGTGTTTTAGGTTCATGTTGTTGTTGTGGTGGTTGCTGTTATTGTTGATTATTATTATTTTCAGGCACCTTTACTTTTTTTGTGATCTCATCAAGAACTGTGTATTCTTTGTTTTATTTTTCCTGTCTCTTTTCCTGCAACTGATTCTTATACAAGACCTTTTCATTGAATATTACATCTCTTCTCCTAATGATTTTGTGATTTTCATAATCATATAAGAGATAACCAAAATCATTAACACCATATCCAATAAAGGTACATTTCTTTGATTTTGCCTCAAGATTTGTTATGTTTTCTTTATTAATATGGACAAAGGCCTCACAACCAAAAGGCTTTAAAAAAGAGTAGTTTACCTTTTTACCTGTCCATGCTTCCTATGGAAGACCACCATCCAAGGAACTTGAAGGCCCTATGTTTATTATATAAACAACAGTATCTATAGCATCTACCCAAAATTGTAAAGGCAATCCTGCATGCAATCTCATGCACCTTGTACGCTCCATGATTGTTCTATTAATTCTTTCTCACACACCATTTTATTGTGGTGTTCTTGGAACTGTCTTCTCTCTGCAAATTCCATGCTTTGAATAGTACCTATCAAATTCTTTACTATAATATTCACCTCCATTGTCTGATCTGAGACACAAAAAACTTCTTTCCTGTCTCAATCAAATACATCATATTTATTCTAAATACAGTAAATCCATGTTTTTCTATTTGCATCATCAATAAAAGTAACATAATAACGAGAGCCAACAAGAGATGATACCTGAGCAGGTCCCCATAAATCTGTATGCACAAGCTCTAATTTTTCTCTCTTCTTTTCTTTACCAACTCTGAGAAATCTAAATCTCTTATGTTTTCCATAAATGCAATCCTCACAGAAATCCAAATCAACATTCTTCAAACCCGGCAACAAATTTTTTGAGTGAAGAATCTTCATTGCCTTCTCACTCATGTGTCCGAGCCTATGGTGCTATAATGTTGCATCTGCACCTTTGGAAGTTAAAGCATTAACAGAGTTAGAAATACCATTACATAAATGCAATGTATGAACCTTTTTGCCTTTTGCTATTACTAGGGCTCCTTTGGTGACCTTGCAAGTTTTATCTGTGAAAGTTGTCACACAACCTTCACTGCCTAACTGCCCTGTTAAAATCATCTTTTTCTTCAGATCTGGAACATGCCTTACCTCCTTTAATAGCCATTGGTTTCCATTCTGCTGTTTTACAAGAACCTTACCCATTCCAACAATTTTACATGGTTTATCATCACCCAAACGAACTTGTCCAAAATCTCCTTGAACATAGTCATGCAAATATTTCTTATCGGGTGTGGCATGGAATGAGGACCCTGAATCTACAACCAAGGAATTAGTAACATTTTTTATACAAAGAATCAAAGCATCTTGTAACACATCACCTATCACATTTTCTTCATGATTGTTTTATTGTTGTGCATCTCCTTCTTTTCCCTTCCGAGATCTACAATATTTCTTTAGGTGTCCTTTCTTTCCGCATTTCCAACACACTATCCCCGATCTAGACTTAGATTTTCACTTCCTTGATTTACTGTGATATCTCGAGCTCTTTCCTCTTTCCATTCTTCTTCCCCTAGACTCTGCACTCAAAGCATTACCTGATGTCTCACCAGAGATTTTCTGTCGCATTTCTTCGCTAAGGATAGCACCGACAACATCATAAAACTTTAAAGTACTAGATCCAGAGATAGAGTTACTAATGGCCATGACTAAACCATTCCAAATTTCTGGCAATGAGCACAAAAAATAAAAGAGCCCTAACTTCATCATCAAAGTTTACCCCTCCATAACTTAGCTAACTTGTAACTGTATTAAAATCATTTAAATGGTCTGCAACAGATCCACCTTCCAACATCTTCATATTAAATAAACGTTTCATAAGAAATACCTTGTTTGAGGCTAAGGTTTTTTCATATAGTTTTGCGATTCCTTAATCAAACCCTCTGTTGTTGTTTCCTTTGAAATATTGAAGGCTACCGACGCCACGAGGCACAACTGTACTATTCCGAGCACCTTTCTATCAAAAATATCCCATTCTACACCTATCATAGTCATTGGCTTCTTCTTTTTTCCGCTCAATGACAGGTACAAATATTTCTGATACAGATAACGTTCCATCTACATATGCCACAGCGGGAAGTTTTGACCATTAAATTTGATCCGAATTTTATGTAGGAACGCAACAGAATACAGAAATAACCATGAATATAGATATGCAGTGGAAATAATGCTTCATTTCATTAATATCAAATAATAGAAATATGCTTACAAGAATAATGGAAATAAAATAGCCAGGGTGCTGATAGCGAATCTCTGAGAAGAGATGTGATGGCTACAAACCTCTGAACTATGTTACAATGAGGCTCAAGGGACTATTTATTATTGAGAAACAATAGAGAACTCTAAACTTCCAAAAACCTAACCCTAGGAGATGAAGCGCCAAAACTATGGGCCCCGTTTGGGTGAATTGGTGTTTCAATTTCCCAGGGGCGTAACTTTGGCATACGATCTCTGTTTGACATGTACCATACCTCGTTAGAAAGATCTATCCGAGGATTAAAAATTTTGAACAAGTAAAATCAGTCCTTGCTTGGTACATGGACCCATGTTGCTCTCCGTTTTCCCAATAAACGTCATTTAGGGCCTCAAAACGACTCCAGAAGTTCACGACCCGAAAAAACTACTAAAAATAGTAAGTTTTGTTGCAACTTGAAAACTGAAAGAACTAATGGTGTGGGTTCAAATGGAATAGGTGGGTGGCCACCAATATCCACCTGGATCATTAAGGCCCCAAAATGGTTCTGGGAGAGGAGGACCCGAAAACCTTCTAAAAATAGTAAGTTGTGCTGAATGTGAAAAGCTACAAGAATTGATGGTGCTGGTCCAAATAGAATAGGTGGGTGGCAAACGATATCCACCTAGGTCATTCCTCCATCCTTAGGAAGCAATGGTCCCCATTGCGTTGAGATCCTCCATGAGATCAGGCAAATTCTGTTGAACTGAGTATTAGATGTGTTGAAGATGTCATGGACCTGTGGGTGGACATGCTGGATGCATTTAGTAAATTTGGTTTCTTTATCAGCGTCAGAAAATACATGTTTGGATTTTGTATGTGTAGTTGTAGGATGTATGGCAACATCAGGCGGTGATGCGTTGGGAGTTAGATCAATGGAGTGCTTGTCCTGACAGTGTAGAGGAACCTCTATGAGTGAGGAGAAAATGTCCTCATATTCCTCCATGACTTTGTCCATCTTTTGCAGCCGTGCAAGGGATCCCTGTTTCTAGGTTGTGGCCAAAATATTCTTCTTTCCCTGTGAGTGAGTTGTAAGGAAAATTAATTTCCTGGTTTGGGAAACAATCTGCGTTGTTTTGCAGTAGTGAAAGAGATGACAGGAGGCGGTACTACCTCTGGTATCGTGTACAAGTTATTTACAAAATTAATAATAAAAACACGAGGCATAGACTCATACACAACATGTCACCTCCACAAGTATGGTTGGCCCAATAATACATCAGCTACATCAAGAGGAGCAGCATCACACAATACCTCATCCCTCAATGGCTTGATACTGTACAGAAAGCAGCACTACTGGCAGATGTGGAGATCTCTCCCTGGGTGGAGCCACCCGATGGTATATGACTGCAGGTGTGCTATGGTCTGTAGGCTGAGCCTCTTCACGACCTCTACTGAAATGAGGTTCTTTTGGCTTCCGCTATTGACAAGAAATTGCAGCGGAGAACCCTTCACCCACATCTGCGACTGGAAGAGGCACTCCCCCTCCTCTGGATCCTCTGGACCCTCCCCCTGGATCTTGGTGGTCGCAACAATGGAATTGGGATCTGCATCAATGATATACTTCCCTTTTTCATTGCCTTTGTCTGGTTCTGACTCAGGATCAGAAAATGCATATGATTCGGGTGCCTTTAGTTCGGCCACCAAAGACTGTTTGGCCCGACACTCGTTTGTGCTGTGAGTGGGGCTGTTATGAAATTCACACCACTTCCCTGTGTCCTTATTTGGATTTGTGGTGTTGTTCTGAGTCGCATTGCTTTGGCCTTGCCCCTTGTTCTTCGGTTCGGGGGCATCTTTCGGATTCACAGATCCAAAGTCTCGCTTCTTCTGCTTAAATTTCTGCTCGATCTTGGCGGCATAGCAATATGCTGTGCCAAGCGATGTAATGTCGAGGAACTCCATTTCCTCCTAAATGTGTTTTTGTAGACAGCCGCGGTACTTGAGCACCAAATTTCTCTTTGAATCTTTAATACCCAACTTTGTGTGCAGGGTATGGAACAGATTCGTCAGTTCGTGCACATATTGATCCTTTTGTTTCCGCAGCATGGTCCATTGGATGTATTTTTCCTCATAGCTCCCCAAGGGGTAATATTGTTCCTTGATGCCGTCTCAAAACAAATTCAAAGTGGGTGTTGCTGAGAACAGAGAAGGTTCCCCTTCGCCCTCTTGCTCATGTTAGGTTTCCCACCAGTCTTTGACATGGGGGGCAGCTTTGAGGAGTGCAAAAATAATCTTTTCTCAGTCAGAGAAGTCATGGACCGAGAAATACCCTTCCAGGAAATTTAACCATCTGTCTACGGCGTCTGCATCTATTTTTCGTTCAAATATAGGAATATCAAAGTTTACATGTACCTTGAAGGGAGTGGTGCCTCCAGAGTGGTTGTTGGATGCAGATGCACCATATGTGGGTAGTCGTTGAAGGATTTGAGCAAAGTTATCCATCATCGCGTTCCTTTGTTTCTCGAAGGCCTCCTCGAGTAGTATTTTGATAGGATATCCTGCTCCCTCCTCTTCCTTTTCTTCTGCCATGGGAGGTCGTCGGGGTTTGCAAGGCTGATCTTGCAAGGGTTAAACGAGATAGAGCCCTAACTCCTTATACCCTGACCGCGTTGGGGACATGCACAGAAAAACAAAGAAAGAGCAGACCCCGCTCTGATACCACTGATCCAAATTTTATGCAGGAACAAAAAAAAATACAAAAATAACCATGAACATAGGGTTCAACAGAAATAATGCTTCATTTCATTAATATCAAATAACAGAAATATCCTTACATGCATAATGGAAATAAAATAGCTAGGGTGCTGGTAGCGAATCTATGAGAAGATACGTGATGGTTATAGACCTCTGAACTGTGTTACAATGAGGCTCGAGGGCCTATTTATTATTTAGAAATAATGTAGAACTCTAAATTTCCAAAAACCTAACCCTAGGAGATAAAGTGCCAAACTATGGGCCCTGTTTGGGTAAATTGGTGTTTCAACTTCCCACGGGCGTAACTTTGGCATACGATCTCTGTCTGAAGCGTACCATGCCTCATTAGAAAGATATATCCGAGGACTACAAATTTTGAACAAGAAACATTGCTCCATGGACCCATGTCGCTCTCCGTTTTCCCAAAAAAAACATCATTTAGGGCCTCAAAATGGCTCTAGAAGTTCAGGACCCGAAAAAACTACTAAAAATAAAAAGCTTTGTTGCAACTTGAAAACAAAAAAAAATAATGGTGGGTGTTCAAATGGAATAGGTGGGTGGCCACCAATATCCACTTGGATCATTAAGGCCCCAAAACGATTCCAGGAGTGGAGGACCCGAAAACCTGCTAAAAATAGTAGGTTGTGCTGAATGTGAAAAGCTGCAAGAATTGATGGTGTTGGTCCAAATGAAATATTTAGGTGGCCACCGATATCCACCTGGATCAAAATTTCTCGACCCTAAATCTACCATCTTCCGCCATTGCTCCCACTCAAACCAAGAACCCTTCTTTCCTATGAGTTTATCAGCTAAATAGATCTTTGGCTTTGATATGAGTTGTTAGAAAATTAAATATTACAGAGAAATGCGACATATAAAATATGTGGAAAACACAAGCACACAAAACACATAAAACCAGAGAGACACAGATATACGTGGTTCACCCAGTTTGGGCTACGTCCACCCTGAACAACTAGTCCTTCCTTTCTATTATCCAGCGAAAATGAAGAAACACAACCTACAGTAGATCCGATGTAATATCCTCTGTTCTCTCTCACAGTCTCCCTATCCGTTTCTCACTCTGAGAATACACATCCAATACATAGCCACAATACAATACCCTAATATATACGAGGGGTTTCCTTTTGGGGAAAAAAATGCTAAACCAGACATAACTTCTACCGTCAGATCATCTACCTAATGAACGGCCCAGCTTGAGTAGAAATTACTATACTTTTACAAGGCAATTTTACATCTGTTTTTAGCTTCGGGGGCGTTGCCCCCGAAACCCCCCGCCAAGGGGGTGGCTCCGAAAAGCGCAGCCACCCCCCCTAGACCCCCCAGGCAGCGTAAAAATTACGGGCGGCGTTGCTGCTCCATTAAGGTATAGGGGTCCAATATTGTGATACAGAATAAACAAGATAATCAGGCTCCACACCCAACATTTATCCCGTATTTAATTAATTCCTGCATAAATATATCTCCCCAACCCCTTATAATTAATTTAATATATATTTTTATCCCCCCTATATATTTTTCAGGCCCACTCACTATAAAACCTATCTTGTATAAAGTCCCTACCCCTTCATGTATATTAACCCTTCACATAACCCATCGCATGACATTATCTCGGGCCCCACTCACTATAACATGCCTATTGAAATCCCCGACAATTTCTGCTATTTTCCAACCATCAGATGTTAATTGATCAGATTTGATGGCCAATAATCCATATCACATCCCCAATAGCCAAATATTTAACGACCTCGAGGCCTTGTGAAAAGAGTTGTTTTCATAGCCCCACTTATGGCTACGTGGCATCATTTGGTTGCATTGCATCCCCCAAAATTATATTGCCCAACCACTTCTACCGATGTGAAAACCACTCAACAGTATTTTCTCCAATTACCATCACCACCTTGCCATTTGAATTCACCTGCACATTAAATGTTTAACTACTATTGGTTAAAAAATGCGTAAGACCACCTTTTTGTGCCTTTTCACCATTTTTGTTACAGTTTTGTGAAAATAGCGTTATTTTCGCCTTTTCAAGAGCTATAGAATAGCTGCTGACCTGTTATTAAGCCATTTTCAACGAGAATTCAACAACCTTGTTGCCAGAGATACCGCAGAACCAACCCGAAGCATTATAAATATCACCGAAGCCTCAGAAAAGCTTTCCGCTGCCTCAAATAACCTTTCTGCAAATTAAAAGCTTCTTTTCTCGAGGTATTCTTGAAATACCAAGGCATTTACTTATAGAAAGAAATTAAACATTGATTCAATCAATTAGGAGCCTTTGTAGACCAAAAGGAAAGCCTTTTTGGTTCCCAATCCTCTTTCTACAGACCCTAGGAATATTTTCACAGAATTCCCAACGCCTGAGACTATTTTTGAACATAGAGAGAGTGATATTTGATCAATTGGTTTCCCAAACCCTTCTGGAAACTATAAATATCTTTCAAAGGTGCTCCTAAACGCCTAAACCTATTTTTCTAATTCAAAAGAGTAATCAATTGATTAAAATTAACAAAAATATGGCTTCTCAAATTATTGTATCCGTTAATACCCTGTAACCTCCAGCTGTGGATGTAGAACGCACTCCTTTAGCAGATAGAGATTTTAAAATTAGTGACCCTGTCACTAATTTTAACCTTCTTGAGCTCCACTGCTGGAGCTATGACAAACCCATTAACCCAACTGATGAAGTATTCATTTAGGAGTCCAATTTCCCCAAGTACATTGTCCCACAAACCTTCCAGTACCCTGAGGTCATCAGACTTTGCCAAAACTGCTATTACCCTGATAAATATCCATTAATATCCATAGAAAATAAATCTTAATCACTATCACAACTCAATAAATAAGCCAAATGTTGCAGATTCAACCTAGGCCAGATGAAACCCCTCTGTCTATTGAAACCCTTAATCATTTATATCTGAATCTAGAATTCCCCAAGTGGTTCTTGATATTCCAGAGATTTATTCCCTCATAACCAAAAACTCCCAAAAAATATCCTTTATCCAGCAGTTATTTTCTCTTAGAGAACCAGACATATCATCTCTATGTTGTCTTGCATTCTGGGTTATTTCACTGATGAGCATTTTGATGCTTCAGTCTTGGCTTCCCTGTCTATTTTCACCCCTGGTTCGCCTCCTCCTACCATATTCAATTTTTCTCAGTACCATGCTGACACAATGCATGAACAACTTGTTAAAATGCTTGAAGAAGGTTTTTTCAAGTATTCATATGTTCTGTTCGACATGTTTCTATACTTCTAGTATGAAAAAATTGCCATCAGCCTTTAGAAACTTGATGTTGAAGGTAATCCACAGTCAGTAATATTTTGGACTTCCTTACTCAGGAAGGATTCAACATAGTTCACATACACAGATTTCATTGATTCATTCATCCATCCAATGGTCAACATGCTGAACAACAACATTCAACCAAGAGTCAGTTAGGAAATTAAAAAGGTCCTACAGTTATCAGAACATAGTAGGACAGGAGATTGGTACCTCTATCAGAACCATACAGAGATTAGGGTTTATGGACCTAATCTTTTCCCATATAGGTTGCCCAAATACCTCCCAATAGCCTATTTTCCCTTGAATATATTAGGCAGATCCTTAATTCTGATGAAATAAATTTCTTGGTAGCCAAAAAGAAGATACAGTTTAAGATAAAGAGTCAGATTGGTCCTTTTATTTGTAACAGTAGAGATGCAAGTCCACAAGCAGAAAAATATTTAGGAGTTTAAATTCAATTAGAGTTTTCAATGGTATAATGATCCTTTAGTAGTAATAAGCAAGTTGAGAGTCAAATTTAAATTAACTCCTTATGTACATGAGTCCAAGACATACATAGAAAAGTACTCCAATAAATCTGAATGGTTTGAGAACACTTTGAAAGAGGCAGAGAAGCAAGATAATACTAGTTCAATCTTAAAAACTCTAGCCCCATAAGATAGGACCTCTAAAAGAATCAGAGAAGTAGGATCATACACTGCTGAAACTACCATTGAATCAAAATTCAAAATGATTTACAGTAAGAAGCCAAAATTTAACGCTCTAAATGAATAAGTGGAAACTATTGAAGTAACGGATACAGGTACAGTGGTAAAAGATAATTCTCCTCCAGCGGTTTCTTAAGAAACCCATCAACCTTCTACATCTAAAACTTAGATGATTCATAAATAGCATAGTATTGAGGTATCCTCATCCATTAAGTCAATAGGAAAAGAGAAGTATATCATGCAAAAGTATAAATAAATAAAGCTAAGAAATGAGACATTAAAGGCTGATACTTATAACCAATACTAGAAGAAGTCACCTAGTGACCAAAGTAGATTAATTTATGCATTTGACTATAAGACTAGGAAGATGCAGATGACCTTCCTCTAGCCCATAGTTAAGCATTCCAAATCATCAACATATTATAAAAAGACATCAGATGAAGTTCAAGCATCAGATCTTCATCCAAGAGACCAAATTTAATTTCGCAAACAAAATGCTGAAATGCTATATTCTACCTTGAGAAACAAAGCCATGAGTGTACAGAAGCTACAAAACACTCTTGAAAACATCATAGGTCTGCTAAAATTAGAAAAGGATTCCTCACAAGCCAAATATACCCGAATCGAATCTCTGGAATCTTTGGTTGTTGAAGTAGGATATGATCCTAAGAATGTTAAAGTTGCAAATGAGCTCAGAAAGAAGAAGAATGCAGACATTGTTGCATTAAATAAGCAACTGAATTTGCCTCCTATTGAACATCCAAAGGAAAAGGAAGTGTTTCAGGATGCAAACCAAAAATAAAAGATGATGAACCTCATCCTTCAGTTAACTACCCAGTTGAAAGAAATGGAAAATTAAATGGATAAGTTAGTACAGGAGAAAAAGGCCAGCTCAGAAGCAGTCCTTGTAACTGTCATTCCTATAGTCACTACAATAGTTCCTTCCACTTTGGCAGAATCATTGGCCCCATCAGCTCCATTACCTGCAACACTTCATGTTACCTCAGCAACTACTTCAGCAATAGGGTCATCTATATCAACATTATAGCCAAGTGATGAAGCAGGAAAACTTGTTAAAGCAATGTAGGAAATGTCCATTCAGACAAATGAAATCAATAGACTTAAAGAACATCTAAAAATTCTGGAGGATGAGAATAAACTTGCTCAAATCATGCACAAAAATGAAGTACAAAAGGCAAACAGATTCGCAGAGAAATTGCAGAAGTTAGAGAAAGATTTAACACTGAAATAACCAATGGCACAAGGAAAGCAACAACTATGGGCCAATATCATTGAATCTGTCAATCATATTTGGCCACCAATCTAGGTTATTTATGAAGAAAAATATTTAATCAAAGCAACATGTGAAGTCATCCAGAAAATCAAAGAAGAATTTGGTAAGAAGCCAGAAGAGGCTAATGAAATAATAAATTCTATTAGTCCCAAAAATAAGTAATAATTAGAGGAAATTCGAATTAGTGACAAGATAGAAACAATCCTAGAGGTTAGGATGGTGATCTCTAAGAGAAATTTAATGGTTCAACTTGAAGAAAATTTCCAAAACATGGAGATGGCCATAACCAGGTTCATGATGATGTTTGATATTTTGAGGCAGAAAGACCCACCAAATCCTCTGGTTATTCATCCAATATTGATGAAACAAGAGATTATGATAAGAAAATGAGAGAAGTGGCTAAGGAACAAGCTAACATTCCTTCCTCACAAGGAATTCCAACAGGGAAAGTACTCTACAAAATTTCTGAGAATCTCTTTTACCTACAAAATGAGGTAAAACATTTATTTATCAACAAGCCTACATTTTCAATGTATACAGAGGCAGATGAAGTATTCAGAAGGATAGTAAAGATAAAATTACTAGAGGCGGAAATTTGGAAGAATTTGATTGATATATTGTGAAATCAGTAAATGTTAAAATAGGAGAGTTAAGGTAAACTGAGCAAACAATTTTAAAGTGAAAAATTTCAGCTAAGATAAAGGATGAAAAAAGAAGTAATAGTGAAAGCTAAAATAGTAAAAAAGCATACAGTTAAAGATTATTAGAAAGTTTAAAGTGTATCATATGAAACTCATAATAATAAAGTCAAATCAGAGTGAAATATGCCAATGTGAAAGAGACTCAACAACAGCATTCGTTGAACAACAAGAGAGACAAATCAGCAAAGATCAAAGACATAAAATAAAAAATTCAATAAAAGAAGGGACAACTTGCATTATTTAGATAGTTGTATCTATATTCTTGCATGAAGGTATTTAATTTTCCTTGAATAACTCATAAGTTTTTTTTAAGATATTTTGTATAAATACTTCACATTTCGAAGTATTGTGGGCAGATGAATTGCTAAACATTTCTATTGTTGTACTGAGCTGAAACTTGAGGGTTCTTTGTACCATTTTTAAGTCAGCAGAATGGATTCAGCAATAAAGCATCATATTACAGGATTCATGTGTTGAGCCACTTTAGTGAAGTACTTTCATTTTTTCTTTGTTACTTTGTTATGTTTTTTCATATACTTAATGTTTTCTGAATCTAAATGATATAAAATGAATATTATTATAGAATATGTTTAATTACACTTTGTCTTGAACTATTTTTCATTTATATGTTTTCCTCAGATATCCAGATTAGGGAATTATTCATTGATCATTAGTTTTTATTGACCTCTGTAATTTCCTTCATTATCAAGATCTGAGAATCCTTAGTTAATCTCTCGTCCCGATTGAAACCATTTCATCATCCAACCTGAATATTTGAATTGACCCAGCTATCTTGCCCTATGAACATTTCCTTTAGACCTTGATTCTACCATGCTGATTGATACATTGACTCCATTATCCCAATGGTAAACAAACCTGCAACTATCCATCTAAACCTGTGATTCTACCACCAAACCAAATCAGAAATTAAAACCAACCAGTCTCACATGACTAGCCTAAAATCAACTAAAAACAACAAAGTTAAAACATAAAGAGAGAGCCCTCTCTAAGCTTTTGGAAAGGCTAGATCCTAACCTTAAAATTAGTTCTGTGGTTACCTCTAACATTTCTTTAAACCAGAAAACTATAACAACCATAGGAAATTATTGGAGTGATAACATTCTGGCGACCGTACTGGGGAAAAACACTCCCCAGTTTTAAAATAAACCTTAAAGTAAATATATTTTATCATATTTTCACCTTAAGGTTGTTTTAGGGTTTTTATATAAATTTCTTATTGAAAATTAATATTTTGGCTTCCAAAAGAACATACTACACTAGGGCTCATCCTGATCCACAACCTGCTGAAATCATAGATGAACCAGGAAGAATTTTAAGGATAAATAGTTTTAGAAAGTACAATTCAATTAATCAAAGCCACTTCATTTCTGAAGAAATTGTCAAGTTTACAATATTTTGAATTTTATTTATCTTTTGAACAATCTGCATTTAGAAATAAATTAGAAAGCTCAATATATGAATGTGTTATATATTTTGATTTAATTTCATTTATTGAAACTAAAAAGGAAACTGTTTCACTTGATTCAGACCAAAAAATACTAGAACCATATGATAAACTTGTGCTTTGACTGCCACTTTGATTAACGAAATCGATGAAGCCTTCCTTCAACATTCTGTTGAGTTAACTACTTTATCTGCTTATACCCCTAAGCCTTCTACTAGTCATTTAGAATCTGTAAATTCATCCCCATTTAGTGCCACTTCATCCATTACTTCCACTGCACTATATTCCATTGAATCATTCATTCCCAAGCTTCCTCTTCAACCTAGAGTTTTATTTCCATCTCCAAATACTTCAAGTTCATAATCTAGCACTACTGCTACATTTTCCAGTACTTCAAAAACATTTACAAGTATATCATATCTATCCCAATTAAATCTGTAAGTACTTCAACCTCATCACCAAGCACCACAAATTTACCTCCTAACCAAGCTAGAATATTAGCCATGGCAGCCAGATATGCACCTTTGGTCCTACCAGCTCAATTACATGCCATGCCCCAAGATTATCAGAGCAAAATCTTTCAATTTAATGGAACTGGCCAATACACTGCACCACAACATGTTAGCAAAATGACAGATTATTTTGAATTGCATGAAATAGATGAAGCTGATGTTCAAATGAGACTATATGCCCAAGCTTAGTTGGAGAAGTAAAAAAGTGGTTTAAAGCTTTTCCTGCCAATAATATTGCTGATATAGAAGCTTTTCATAGATTATTTATAAATAGATGGGAGGAAAAAGAAGAATCTATTACAAATACTCTCTTAATATGAAAACATTAGAATAGATCCTAATGAGTCAGTTTAGGACTATTTTACTAGGTTCAAGAGCCTCTATAATGTTATTCCAGCAAACATTAAATCCCCACCAGATCTAGCATTAATCAAGTTTCTTGATGGTTTTGACTCTGACATGTCATACCAATTGAGGGAAAGAAACCCATAAACATTAGAATCAATGCAAAGCAATGGAATTGGTATAGAATCAAACTTGCTAGCCAAGAGGGCCAGAATGAGAAATGAATGAAGAGTCACTATAAAAGATGAACCATTAACATCATATAGTAAAATAGATAGGTTAGAAAAAACCATGGAAATGATGATGGACAAGTTAGAAATAATGGAGAGAAAACCACAATGGGATAATCAACAACAAGGTCCACGAATAAGAAATCCAAACTTTAGAAAGAATCCAAACAACAGAAAATCTAGAGAATCACCACCCGATCAACAAATAAGACCCCTTTTCCAACAGAACTATGCTGGAAGCTCTCACCAAAATGAAGAAGATTAGGATACCCAGTTTAATTTAATGGGAATGAATTATGATAATACTATTTTTCTTACACAAGAAGAACAAGAATTATTCATGCTGCAGTAGTTACAATTATAATGTGGGGAATCATTTGATTATAATCAAGGCTATGATACTGCAATAAATGAAGTTCATAAGCAGTATAACCTTAGGAATAAGAAGAATGTCGAAGAACCTACTAAGAAAACTGCCCAAACACAAACCAAAAATAGTAGAAGCTCCTACAACAAAAGTACTAAAAATTCTCTGTAGAAAAAATAAGCAAAACTCTAATGCAAATCAGAGAAATTCAAGTCCTAATCAAAAACTTTATAGTCCAAAAATTGCACCTAGTCATAAAATTGTAGATATCATAGATATTTTTGTTAAAACATCAACTGATCCTCAAAAATCTGTTGCTTCTAAAACAAAAGTTTCGACCAAAACAACAACTTCTACTGATAAAAAATCTGTTGATCCTAAGACAACTACTCCTAAAACAGTTGTTGAAACTTCAAAACCTACCAAAATTACCACTGATACTCAAAATGTCCCAGAAAGAAAGGCTGAAAACAAGAAAATAGTGGAGACACAAGCTGAAAAAACCAAATGTAGATAAACAAGAGAAAAACACTCAAATTGCAACTAGTAAAGAAGAGATCATTCAGTTAGGGAAAACACAAATTCCATTAAATATCCAAACTGAAATTCCAAAACGGAGGATACGAATTACTTTAACAGAGTT
Organism: Pinus albicaulis; assembly: GCA_034641835.2. Taxonomy (NCBI): domain Eukaryota; kingdom Viridiplantae; phylum Streptophyta; class Pinopsida; order Pinales; family Pinaceae; genus Pinus; species Pinus albicaulis. Next base: position 940,843,364 of record CM076572.1, on the reverse strand, counting down.
GGTAAAACATGATTTATACAAAGATAAAATCACTAAAACTTTGAACATAAATGAAGGAGAGGATTCTATTAACTAAAATGATGACCAACCTGAATTGATATTTTGTCCTGATGTAAATGGTAAGAATCAAGAGGGTGGTGTTCCTCCTTTCTAAATTAGCTTGAATATTCATGATAAACTTTTACAGAATGCTATGCTAGATTCTGGAGAATACCACAATTTAATGCCAAAAACCATCATGGAAACCTTAAATCTTGATATCAGTAGGCCATATAAAGATTTATTCGCTTTTTGTTTCAACAAAGTTAAATGCCTTGGTTGAATCAAAGATTTGTGTGTCACTTTACTTCAATACCCAGCCAAAAGTATTGTAATGGATATTGTAGTTGTAGATATCCCTCATAAGTATGGAATGCTATTATCTTGCTCATGGGGAGAAAATTTTTAGGGATATTTACAGCTAGACATGTCCTATGCCACTATTTCAATTTTTTGCCAGCCCAAAAAGCTCTATAGGGAAACCTTAATGAAGTACATGGTCAGTAGCACAACACAACCACAAAATTATCCTATTTATTATGTACACTCTGATATGGATTCCTTCATTTTTTGTAATTTAGAAAATGGCACAAATAAAAACACAAAATTAAAACAGAAACATAAAGAGGTTGACAGTGATAATATATTTCATGAATCAATGTGGCACCTAGATTTTTATGGCTAAGCTAATAGATAAGGAGTAGGAGCAGGATGTTGGATCTATAACATGGAAAACAATGATTCAGAGGGTCGTGCATTTATATTAAACATTAAATGTACAAATAGCATGGCCAAATATGAAGCTTTAATATTAGGAGTGCAAAATACAAGAAAAGTAGGAGCCAAAAGAGTTTCTATCATGGGAGACTCTGAATTGATCATAAAACAAATTAGTGGAAAGTATTCTATGTATAGTTCTAGACTCAACCAATATCGACAAACTATTATAGATATCGTAAAATATTTGCTTGTGTTGGGTCGTTAATATGCCATTATTATTATCACTTGTGAACGCTTATTCCACCCATTTCTACCATTCTTCATCACGTCATTTATTATAATTTATTATTTAAATCCATTTTATAAATGATTTATGCTCTTATGGATGAATATTATTTATCTTCCTTTATTTCTAATAAATTGATGATTATGAATTATTTTGTCAATGATGGTTTTAATAAGTTGGTTATAACATTATTCACCATTTTTAGCCTCCAAGATAATTTCCAGATTGAAGATTTGATCATTAAAAGTGCCAACTCAGAAATGCGCTGGAATAAGGAGTGACAGTTTTGCGGTTGATATTCTGAGCAAATGAAGACAAATCTGGAAAATCCGGAACATGGGTTTTGTTCAGAACGGACCCAATTAACTTTTCCAAAGAACGGTTTGCCCAAATTCGGCTTGTACTGAGAGAAACGCAGGGTTCTTTGAGCACAATTTTCTCAGATCTGTGGTTGCGGCCGTCCTCCAAATCTCAGCTACAAAGCCAAATTCGACTTGTTGTTGTTGAAAGAGGGATGTAAATCTATTTTATTGTTGATCAATTGGTTGGAAGAAATTCAATATTATTATTAGAGATCCTATTTGCTATTTAATTTCTCCACCTTCTGATTATAAAAGGAGAAGCATGTATTGTGTATGGGAGGATGGAGAAACTTTTCTTATTGTAATTTGCAGAATTGTGCATCGGCTCTTGTTAAGAGAGTGTGAGCTGTTTGTAAACATTATTAATGCCTGATTAATAAAGGAGTTCACTGTTGTTCCATTTCTCACGCGCTGGAGTAAAGCACAGCAACGCTTCACCGGTGGTTGAGGGCCCGGCCCTGGTGGAGCGATCTGCTGTTTGTATTTCTATTAGTTTATTTCTGTTGTGTGAAGTTCGTTTATTACAATTAAAGAATTGAGTTATTGCTAATTGGATCAAATACTGAGTCATTGTTATTCCATTCTTTACAAGAAGCATGATTCATGATTCAATTGTTATAAAATGTTGTTTTTCTGTATCTAATTCCAGTTGTTGTTCCTTCTGTTTATGAATTACGATAGTTGATTGTTGCGTGGCTGTCGACAGGATTAAAGAGTAGAAATCTAGTTTGCTTGGTTATGAATTGAATTCACTATTTATTTTACGCTGCTATTCAATTCCTGTTCATTGCTTTTAGATTGTTGTTCCTTTCCAGTTTGCGTTTTAGATTTCATTTCTTTTGAGTTGTTTTCACTTGCTTTGAGATCTCTAAACTGTAGAGGGCAGAGCTAATCATTCCAGGTCCCCAGATTTGGTCATCTCACATCGATTTCTAGGGGAAAGAGTTATTACTACTGCGTCCCTAATCGATGTCTAGCAAGGTTGCTATAGTGTAGACTTTACATTTCTGTCATTTGTAATTAGATTTCTTTTCAAGAAGATTTCTTTTCAAGCATTTATTATTTCTGCATTTGTATTTCTATACTACATCTTCACAAACATTACTCTTGAGTAAATAGCCGCCTCAGACTGAGTACACTCTTGAAACAAAAAGTCATCCCTGGGTTGACAATTAATGTGAGGTAATTAGGAGTTACAAAGACACCTTTTTATCGCTCCACATTTTGGCGCCGTTTCCGGGGAGAGTGTAGCCATTTCTAAAGAGTAGTGTGAATCTGATGAGTGCTTGCTAGGGAAGAGTTGTATCTTAAAAACGGAAGGTAAGAACCTGCGTACGGAGCATGTAACAACCCTGCTCCCCCGCCCGCTTTCCGGCAGATTTGTTAATTTTTTGTGTAGAAATAGATGTTTGAATTTTTGTGTGAATGACTAGAAAAAATATAGAAATTTTTAAAAAATAAATCACATGATCTCATGCAAGTGGTGATGTAAGCACCACCCATTTCACTAACCGATTGACAGGAACATTTGAAGAAGGAGCCTCGAAGAAACACATGAAAAACATCTTATATTATGGTAAGAAATGGCTCACGTTTCTACTTTTGAATTTCCTATCAAAGATCTAGGAGGAGTGACACAAATGCATATAATTCCCCCATCTTTACCAAATTTTCATGGTTTAGCAAATGAAGATCTAGATACATTCTTATTTGAGTTCGAAATACTTTGTAGAGGATATGATTATTGTACTAATGATCAAAGATTGAAAGTGTTTCCTCTTACTCTAAAAGGAGCAGCTCTCCGATGGTTCATGAGCCTAGGTGGGAATTGCATCCAATCATGGGAGGACATGAAGAAAATATTCTTGAAGAAGTACCAAGAATATTGCAAATCCAATGAAGATATTTTCGGTATGATACAAGGGGAAGATGAAAGTTTGGAGGACTATGTAAATCGATTTCATTATAACCTTCAAAAATCAAAGCATAAGCATTTGGAAAAAGAGATCTTAAAAACACTCCTTCTTAAAGGAATCAAAGATGAATTTTTAGAACTCTTAAATCTGATAGGAAAAGGTGATGTTGTTCAGTTATCATATGATGATGTTTGTGAGTTGTGCATAAGGTATTCAAGAGGAATCTCCAAGGCTGGTAAGAATTCTAGAGATGTTTGTTCTTTCTTTTCCAAATCTACTACAAGAATAGGAGACATAAGAGCTGAAATCAATGATTTGTTTGAAAATTTTAAAGTTGATTTTATTAGCTCTCTAAGCTCAAAATTGGACGTTTTGCAGGTTCATAAAAATGAAGAATTTGATGAAGTGTTTTTCCCTCATGACCGAAAGGAGCAGCTCATAGATACTCACTTTTCCTTATCTAGGATGGAAGTAGCATATCAAAGAGATAAGGAAGCTACAACAAGGTCAACAGGTATGGTTCAAAACACTTCTTCTCCATTCTCTTACTTGCATAATCCATTATGGAATACTCATGTTCTAGGGCAGCCATGTCAATTTCAATATAACCACCAATCTTATCTACAAGTTTGGCATGGTTCACCTTATGATTGCACGACTACTCTCCCTCATCTTGTAGCACAAGCACATTCTCCATATTCTCCACCAGCTCTTTCACAACATCCTGCTTGCATATCAAATTTATCCACTCAACGCAACCAAACACATCATCACAATGCTCCATTCCATACACAATTTCCTGCTCAACTAATTCCACACCCTCACCACAATAAACCAGTACAACATGCTTACAATGTTGAACTGCCAAATTTACCCACCCTTCCCACCCATTCTATCTCACATGCGCCATTAGAGAAAACTTACAATGAGATTCAGAATGTTTCAAATTCAATAATTGTAGAAGCTATGGAAGCAAATGAGGTTTCTTCTAGGTTGCACCAACAAACCATTTTAAAAGCTCAAGAACTTCATGGTATGATGGGAAATCAAGAAAGTAACGGATATATTGAAGATTGGTTTCACTCCATCACGTGTTTGCATCATCACTCTACGCTTCAACAATTTTTGATACCATTTTTTCAAGGGAAGTTGGCTTCTCATACCCTAATTTTCATTAATATGCATTTTTCAAATTTGGGTATGTGTATACATGAAGCCATATTTCGAAAATGGTTCCATTGGAAGTACTCCTATACGTATTCATATTCATTTTTCAAATCAAAATAGGTTAGTATAGAACATAAAATAAATAAGGGAATAAATAAATGCATTTTGTTTTTTATGTAAAACTAGTTATTTTTTTGTTGCAACATGCTATGCAAATCAATATTGGTGATAATTTTTTTAATTCATTTGTGTATGTAGATGAATTATAATGGAAATAATAGCTCTACAAACACTCATATTCATTTTTTATCACCAATTTGAAAAAATGCTTGAATATCATTTTTTTGGCTTGCGGGCTTGATGAACTTTCTGGAAAAACAGTCGGGACAGTCATGTTTTGAGGGACGAAAAATGAATATTTTTAAAACCTGTTTCTACCCTAGATAGCCCTTGATGTCTACTTTCTAACCCAATTTGAATCAGTCAATTTGGATTTGAAACGAAAAAGTTAGAACCAAAACATTGACCGGATGTCTAGCGGGTAGCTCAGGAACAGAGTTGGGACAGTCAGTTTTTGGAGGCCTAAATGACCATATTTTTAAAACCTGTTTCTACCCTAGATATCCCTTGATGTATACTTTCTAACCCAATTTGAATCAGTCAATTTGGATTTGAAACGAAAAAGTTAGAACCAAAACATTGACCGGATGTCTAGCGGGCAACTCAGGAACAGAGTTGGGACAGTCAGTTTTTGGAGGCCTAAATGACCATATTTTTAAAACCTGTTTCTACCCTAGATATCCCTTGATGTCTAATTTCTAACCCAATTTGAATCAGTCAATTTGGATTTGAAACGAAAAAGTTAGAACCAAAACATTGACCGGATGTCTAGCGGGCAGCTCAGGAACAGAGTTGGGACAGTCAGTTTTTGGAGGCATAAATAACCATATTTTTAAAACCTGTTTCTATGGTAGATTCCCCTATGAATATAGTTTCCAATGCAATTTGAATCACTCATTTTCGATATCGTATGGGGAAGTTATGATCAAAATACTGACTGTCTATCGTAAATCAGCACCCTTAAAACTCTGTTTTTCCGGATGTTCCTTACAGTATTTCACCTATCAATTCTTCTTTTCTTAAAAACATGTTTCTATTGGAGATACATAAATTAATCTACTTTCATTTCCAATTTGAATCATTCAAATCCGACATCAAACGAATAATCTATGCTTAAAACATTCACTGTTGTTCTAAGTGGGGTAAGCGAAAATGACTTTGTTATGCAGGTTGTTCTAAGTAAAATTGACATATCATATCATTGAATTTTTAAAACTTGTTGCTACTGGAGATAAACCTTTGAATTAGCTCTCGTTTGGCTTTGGAATCACTCAATTTGAACGAAAAACAAAGAAGTTGTGACTAAAACACTACAGGTTAGCATGATTGGCCACTGCTCTCCCGCAGGTAACAAATAAATTTTACTTTGTTATTTTCTGCACGGATTTGTTCTACAGAGTAACTACTTGTTAGTTTTTTTGCATAATTCTTAGATTAGGGGAGCCCGTGCACCTCTCTTTCTCCATGATTTAATGTTTTCTTGCAGGTAGACACTCGTTTTTTGCAGGTCTTGGGAAAATAAAGAAGGTCAATTTATGGACGAGTGATTTTTGAAAGAAATTTTATGAAACAAAGGAATTTCATCTAACTCGTTACCCAACGGATTCGTAATAGAAGAAATGAAGAATTGATTTCAATTTGAAGATTCATGTCTTATCACTACTGCCAAAACATTTTTCAAAGAGATCATTTTTTTTTACATAACATCATAGCTGTTGTAACTTAATTTATTTATTTACATATTGTTTTTTTTAAATGTTGTTTCTTTTCTAATTTCTCTTATATTTTTTGTTTCAGGTATTGCTTCATTCAAAGTGTAACTCATCCTCAGCATCAATACCCTAAACAGCTAATTTGTTTTTTTGCATGTTTGCATTTTATGACTTTCCATTTTGCTGTTCCTTTCAGAATGGAACAGCACTTCTGCACTTGCGTTTTTGCTGTTCCTTTTCTAAAGGAACGACACTTTTAGTTTTTGCTGTTCCTTTTTCCAAAGGAACGACATTTGCATTTTCACACTTTTTTTGTGTGTATTTTTTCTTTTTGGTGTGCATTTCCTTTGTTGTTCCCTACAAGGAACAACACTTTTTTTGAGTGTTTTTGTTGTTCCTTTTTCCAAATGAACGACATTTGCATTTTCACACTTTTTTGTGTGTATTTTTCCTTTTTGGTGTGCATTTCCTTTGTTGTTCCCTACAAGGAACAACACTTTTTTTGAGTGTTTTTGCTGTTCCTTCAAAGAAGCAACACTTTGGGAGCAACCCTTCCTTTCTCTTGTGGGATTATTCCTAGTTCATCTCAACCACATTTTACTGATTCCCTTTCATGGCATGAAGTACACTACTTTTATGAGGACAAGAATTATGGATTCTATTGAAGCGAGTTAATATCATTCATGTTATGATCTTTAACATGACAGCTCCTTGATGATAGATTATTTTCAAAAGGGACACAATTATTTATATACTACTTTACTGCATTGTTTTCTGTTGAACATAATATTGATTGATCATCTTAATACCATGCTGGTTCCACCCTTCTGGATTATAATCTTCTCTATCTGTAATAAATGAGATTATGGGTATATTTTTCTATTGACATGTTCAACTTCTTCCACCATCCCTGCTCTTAAGGAGTACTGAGCCTCCCTCTTTTTATCATAAAAATGTATAATAATAACAAAATTGTGTTCACAGATGGAGGATAGGGGGTCTCATTACGAGCCAGCCTACCATGTTCATAAGGTTGTAAGAAAGTGACATTCCCATTATGGCCACCACACCAGGGTTATGATCCATTGGATATTCAAATTATCCTTGGAACAGGAGGTCTCATCACGAGCCGGCCTGATCACTTTTGCTACATCCCAGTGAATAGCAGTGTGGTTATATGGTTACCACGCCAGCACACTGATCTCTTCTGTAGAACAAAGATGTAACTCTCTAGTTATAAATTGAGGATTCTGGCTCATATGGGTTAAAAAGCAACCCTGTCGAGGCTATGGACGCCTGCTGGCAGCAGCGGCTCTGCTTATGGTATTGAAGTTATATCTTATCATCAATTATTATTATAATACCCTTTTCTTATTTTTTCTTTTTATCAGAGAAGTTATTTCCTTAACTTTTTCCCTGTTTTGAACCTTTATGCATGAGAAATTGTTTTATGATCAATCGCATCATTTTCAGCTAGCATACTATCAGTAAAGCATCTTTTGGCATATTGTTGTTCTTTTTCTCTTTTTCGTAACTTATCATCAATCCAAAGCGTCCTATCTCTTATTCATAACTATCTTTACACACTCTGCTCTCATTATAATCATAACCCTCGTTGTCCTATCATTGATATGTGTACTCTGCTTCATTCACTGATATATTGTTCATTCCCGTGCCTTGCCGTCAGCATAACCCCTCTCATACGCTTTATGGTCATGGCATTCCTTTTCCAATTGGAGGAGGGAATGTATGCATTATGGGATTGCATGCGATATGATTACTGCACTCTGCCATCACTTGTTGATTTGCCAAAATATTAGTATTGCATGTATACATAAGTTTTTCTGATTGAAATTTTTGCACGCATCTTATCTATTGCTTACACTATGGATTCAAAGAACATTGTATGCCAAATAGTGCTTTGTTTCCAGGAAAACAACAAGTATGGGCAGAATTCTATTCATAGCATGACCACACTATTGCACTTAACAGAAGAGGCTCGCGCACGTGAACAATTCTTCAGACATGATGTGCTTACCTGGATTCTACCTTTTGCATCACTTTCAGCACCAACTCTGCCTACATCAGCTTCAACAACTGCCAGTCCATATATGTCATTCCACATTTTTGGAGGTAAAACTTGAGGTAAAATAGCATAATTTTCTTATTTATTACGAATTTAGGAGAATTTCATGAAAATCCATTTTGAGCATTATTTATCATCCTTCATTCCACATCTTTACCACTTTCCCTTTTTCAGCAGCATATCATTTTCGAGTATGGGGGAGTGTTCCTTTCATTCCTTTCTTTCTTATGACCATGTTATTCATCTTCTTTATCATCCATTGCTATTCTTATTCACTCTCAACACCTCCCTTATTCCATGTTGTTTTACACCAAGCATAGAATTCAACAGCTGGTAGCAACCTCCTCTATTTGTTTTCTAGCATCGCATGAAGGCATGCTAATTTTTCAGAGAGGGGGAGGAATTGCTACGCATGATGGATGTTTTCAATTTTCTTTCTCATTTAAGGCATACAATTTCAGTGCAGAAATTGATTTCCATAATATTTTTAAAAAACCATGAACTCAATTCTTGTGATTTCTGGAAAACACAGACGTATCATTAATACAAACCCAGACAATTTCAAAAAATATTGGTTCATAAAATTTTGGAAATCATGCACTCTCAGCTACAGTGATTTTGTTTATATCTCATGATCCATGCATCAAAACAGTCTGATTTTTGGATCATAAAGGCATTTATATATTATAAATCTACTTGCCAAATTTCAACAAAAGCTGGTTTGTAGTTTTTGAGAAAATGGTTAATGAAGTTTGCTGTTACTCATATCATATTTTGTTGCAACTTCATACATATAGTTGAATGTCAATGTAAAAATTGTTATGCCTTCATCAAGATTACTAAAAGTGAATATTCATTAATTAAGGAAGAATTCATTTGTTCTATCCATTTCATGAGCTGAGATGAACATATTTTTTATTGCTTGGTTAACACATGGGTTTTTTTCTTTGGGTTGCATGAGGACATGCAATATATTCAGTTTTCGTTGCATGAGGACATGCAACATGTTGAGTGTGGGGGTATGTTGGGTCGTTAATATTCCATTATTATTATCACTTGTGAACGCTTATTCCACCCATTTCTACCATTCTTCATCACGTCATTTATTATAATTTATTATTTAAATCCATTTTATAAATGATTTATGCTCTTATGGATGAATATTATTTATCTTCCTTTATTTCTAATAAATTGATGATTATGAATTATTTTATCAATGATGTTTTTAATAAGTTGGTTATAACATTATTCACCATTTTTAGCCTCCAAGATAATTTCCAGATTGAAGATTTGATCATTAAAAGTGCCAACTCAGAAATGCGCTGGAATAAGGAGTGACAGTTTTGCGGTTGAGATTCTGAGCAAATGAAGACAAATATGGAAAATCCGGAACATGGGTTTTGTTCAGAACGGACCCAATTAACTTTTAGGAAGAACGGTTTGCCCAAATTCGGCTTGTATTGAGAGAAACGCAGGGTTCTTTGAGCACGATTTTCTCAGATCTGTGGTTGCGGCCGTCCTCCAAATCTCAGCTACAAAGCCAAATTCGACTTGCTGTTGTTGAAAGAGAGATGTAAATCTATTTTATTGTTGATCAATTGGTTGGAAGAAATTCAATATTATTATTAGAGATCATATTTGCTATTTAATTTCTCCTCCTTCTGATTATAAAAGGAGAAGCATGTATTGTGTATGGGAGGATGGAGAGACTTTTCTTATTGTAATTTGCAGAATTGTGCATCGGCTCTTGTTAAGAGAGTGTGAGCTGTTTGTAAACATTATTAATGCCTGATTAATAAAAGAGTTCGCTATTGTTCCATTTCTCAAGCGCTGGAGTAAAGCACAACAACGCTTCACTGGTGGTTGAGGGCCCGACCCTGGTGGAGCGATCTGCTGTTTGTATTTCTATTAGTTTATTTCTGTTGTGTGAAGTTCGTTTATTACAATTAAAGAATTGAGTTATTGCTAATTGGATCAAATACAGAGTCATTGTTATTCCATTCTTTACAAGAAACATGATTCATGATTCAATTGTTATAAAATGTTGTTTTTCTGTATCTAATTCCAGTTGTTATTCCTTTTGTTTATGAATTACGATAGTTGATTGTTGCATGGCTGTCGACAGGATTAAAGAGTAGAAATCTAGTTTTCTTGGTTATGAATTGAATTCACTGTTTATTTTACGTTGCTATTCAATTCCTGTTCATTGCTTTTAGATTGTTGTTCCTTTCCAGTTTGCGTTTTAGATTTCATTTCCTTTGAGTTGTTCTCACTTGCTTTGAGATCTCTAAACTGTAGAGGGCAGAGCTAATCATTCCAGCTCCCCAGATTTGGTCATCTCACATCGATTTCTAGGGGAAAGAGTTATTACTACTGCATCCCTAATCAATGTCTAGCAAGGTTGCTATAGTGTAGACTTTACATTTCTGTCATTTGTAATTAGATTTCTTTTCAAGCAGATTTCTTTTCAAGCGTTTATTATTTCTGCATTTGTATTTCTATACTACATCTTCACAAACATTACTCTTGAGTAAATAGCCGCCTCAGACTGAGTACACTCTTGAAACAAAAAGTCGTCCCTGGGTTGACAATTAATGTGAGGTAATTAGGAGTTACAAAGACACCTTTTTATCGCTCCACAGCTTGAAACTAACTTTTCTGTCATTCCTACGAAACAAAACATGCAGGCACATAGTTTTGCAACATTTGCTAGCACCTGCAAACTACCTTTCTAGCCAAATCACCGATATACAACAGAGGTAAGACACAAGCCTATTATTCTAGACAACTTAAAATATTGGCAAATTTTTTCACAAGATAATCAAATCTATAATTTTATGAATGTTGAGGGAAAATTCCAAAACCATATTACAGATATAGATTGTACAGTAGATGAAACTACAAATAGTGAGATAGATGTAAATAATTTAGATTTAAATGAACCCACTAAATTCAGTCAACTAGAAATAGATAACTTAGAGAAGGTAGAAATAGAAGAATTAGAAAATGATGATTTTGAGATTTTAAACATTAAGAATAGCTTTTTACCTAAGGGATAAGCCCCTTTAGAAGATATTTTTGATTCAAATGACATTGCAAGAAAACCTAAAATGGAACCATTAAGATCAGACATAAAAGAACATAAAATAGGAACTGAACAAAAGCCTAAGCTCATCAAACTATCCAAAGCATTACCTTTAGAATAAAATATAAAATATATAGCTCTGTTTAAGGAGTTTCAAGATGTCTTTGCCTGTAGTTATGAAGATCTTAATTCTTATTACATCAGTATCATTCAACATAAAATACCTATTAAAGAAGATCAAAAACTATTTAGACAGAAGCTTAGGAGAATAAATCCAATTCTTATGCCCTTGATTGAAAAATAGGTGGAAAGAATGTGTGAAGGCCATATCATTACACCAATCAGATATTCTGATTGGGTCTCAAAATTAGTTCCCACTAGGAGGAATATAGGGGAAATCAGACTTTTTGTTGATTTCTGAAACTTAAAAAAAGTGTCCCTAGAAGTTAACTATTCTCTTCCAAAAATGGACCATATTTTACAGATGGTAGTGAGATCATCTAGGATTTCATTACTTACTGGATTCTCTCGATACAATCAAATCTTAGTTCAACCAGAAGATTAGCCAAAGACAACATTTACTACTCCTTGGGGTACTTTCATGTACGTGAAAATGCATTTTTCTTTAATGAGTGTAGGAGCTACATTCCAGAGAGCTATGGATATAGCTTTTACCAAAGAAATTCATGATTTTCTTGTAATTTATCTAGATGATATAACAGTATTTTCAAAATCAAATAATGAGTATCTAGATCATTTAAGACAAGTATTTACTAAATGAACAAAATTTGGTATTTATTTGAATCCCAAAAAGACACTTTTTGGACTTGAAGAAGGGAAAATTTTAGGTCACATAATATCAAAATAGGGATTTAGGACAAACCCAGCTAGAATAGAGGAAATTTTGAACATAAGACATCCTAGAAATATCAAGGAATTACAAGATTTCATAGGTAAAATAATTTTTCTCAGAATATTTATTTCAAATTTAGCATAATTAATTAAAGAATTAAATAACATGTTGAAAGAATACTCAAAACTTAAATGGACAATATATGCCAAACAATCATTTGAATCAATCAAACAAGCCCTTCCAAAAATGCCAGCCCTAATAAGTCCTGATTTCAAAAAAAATATATATTATTTTTTCTTTTGCTTCATAACATACTATTGTAGCACTCTTGCTGCAAAAGAATGATCAAGGTTATGAACAACCCGTAGCATTTTTCAACAAATAATTAAGAGAAGCCACATTAAAATATAACATAATGGAAAAAAAGAATTAGCTTAGTAAAGGCTATCAAATATTTCAGAGTATACATTTTGTACTCTCACATTATTGCTTATGTTCCAAATTCAGTAGTTAAGGACATTCTGACTCAGAATGGGCCTGATGGTAAAAGATGCAAATGGATTGCCACTATTTTGGAATATTACATAGAAATAAAGTCCACTAAACCAATAAAAGGCCAAGTTCTGGACAAACTGATGGGTAAATAAAACTTTAAGGCATTGGATATAAATTTTATTACTCAATTAGATGATCAGGAAGAGATGGAAATTCCACAGATCAGTGAACCATTCTTAGACTCACCTTGGTATGCAAATATCATATTTGTGTTACTAAATTTACAAGATGCTCATGGTTTGTCTAGAACTAAAAGTAGATTCCTAAAGTTAAAATAAATGAAATATTGTATCATAGATAATGCTCTGTTTTGGAAAGATCATGATGACATTATTTTAAATTGTTTACTAAAAGATGAAGCTGATAAGATTATGCAAGAGTTTCATGCAGGTGACTCTAGAGGACATCTATACTGGAAATCTACTACTGATAAAATCTGAAGGGCTAGTTTTTACTGCCCGACACTTTTTGCAAATGTTAGAAAACATGGGACCTCCTGTCACAAATTTCAGATCTTTGAAGGGAAGAAAAAACTACTACCTTTAACCCTCAAACCCATCTCCACAGAAATTCCATTTTTGAAATGGGGTCTAGACTTCATTGGTGAAATTCATCCACCCTCCTCAGCCTAGCATAAATGGATCTAGACAGCCACTGACTATTTCACCAAGAAGATAGAAGCAATTCCTTCTAGGAAATCCAGTGATTCTGTTATCATTTCATTCCTTGAAAACAATATACTTTACAGATTTGGATGTCCCCAGAATATCATTACTGATAATGCATTTTCATTTAAATCTACAAAGATGATTTACTTTCGTAATAAATACAGCATCACCCTTGGCCATTCCACTATGTATTACCCTCAAGTTAATGGACTTGAAGAATCATCTAACAAAATCTTGGTAAATATCATTAAGAAATTGTTAGAAGACAACAAAAAGACCTGGAACAAAAATTTGGTCAATGAATTATGGGCAGACAGATTAACTGCAATGAAGTCCATTGGTACATCCCCTTATCAGCTTTTTAATGGGACTGATGCTATTTTTCCATCCTATTTAGGAGTACCAGTAATGAAGATGATCGAAAAAATACATGTAGAACCTAATGATATCCAGAGAAGGATAAATCAATCTATACACTTGCAGTAAACTAGGGAAGAAGTATATGTCAAATCACAAGTGATACAAGGTAAAATCAAGAAAATATTTTACAAGAAAACAAAGGAAGATGATTTTTACATCGGTGATAAAGTGCTTAAATGGGATTCAAGAAGAGAGGAAAAAGGTAAACATGGTAAATTTGATTTCCTATGGAAAGGTTGTTATATCATTTATGGTTATAGAGGTAAAAATGCATTATTTTTTAAGGAAATGTATGGATCAGATCGGCCAGGAGGACCTGTCAATTGTAGAATGTTGAAACTTTACTTTTCTCTAGGCTAGCCATTAGTTCACTTTGTTTAGATTTTTCATTGTGCATAACATTACAAAGTTTAGATTGGATTGGATGCTTTTCTTGCAAAGTTGAAGACCTAAGAGAAGGCCCTAAGCTTTGAAAGACAAAATATCTTAATTATGAACAAAGCAAAGCCCCGAAAACAATTTAAGGCAAGCACAGTCAAATTTCAAAGGCTATTGATCTTAAAGCTCTTAACATTTCACCAGGAAATGCCATCCCCATGTGGAGCCACTGTTAGGGTCCTATAATAATAGGATTCAGAATTTTGAATTGACTATGATTAGTCTTGTAATATGTACATACTTTTCTCTTTGAAAATTGTTTTCCCATATTAAAAAATGTAAAGAGGGTAAAAGTCCAAAAAGAAAAATCAAAGGACTAAAAGAAAAATATCAAAAAAGAAAATAAAATATGAACCCCAACAAAAAGAGATAAAATAGATCATGAAAGTGATGCAAATACAAATGCCACTACTTTTAACTTTACTTTTCAAAATAAGATTGTGTTCAGCTTATCAAAAATGGCACAATCCATGAAGGTCAAAATATTTAATCTTCATCTTTCATGTTTTAAATTTCATGTTGCTAGATAGAGAATAAATATCTAGCCAAACTATTTAATCTCGGCAGATGAGTAGTTAGGTAGAGAATAATAAATGAGCTCAATAGTTTAATCTGAGCCATTGGAGCTAATAAGGTTAGAATTAGATAGTTTGTTGTTAAAATAAAAATAAAAAGGGTTTGCAAGCCCAAATGCACCCAAAAAAGTGAAGAAAAAATGTTAGGGTAGATCATGGGTAGGTAAAAGTAGCTTTCACAAAGCATGGATAGCAGAAATTCATCATTCATATTTACTAATTTCCCTCTAAATTCATTTTCCCTTGTAAAAATACTCCCCCCCCTTCATTTTAACCCTCTCCTCTTACTTCACTTCTTTTCCCTACAAAAAACCCCTTTTCCTTAGTTTAAATGTAACATTTGACATTTGGAAAAGTAAAACCGTTTATTAACTTCCATTTTGATTCAAAATACCTCAAAAAAACCCCTAAAATACACTTATCCAAAGTTTCAAGTTTAAAATTATAACATCGGACTCCACTATGAAAATCCCTCCTCGATATAAATTTTTATATTAAAACTTGGTGTATAATCCCACACATATTCATTTAACCCCCCAGTTATACTAAAATCCCTTGTTTAACTTTATTATATTACTTCCCACATATAATACACATTTATCACGTATTTAATTAATTCCCGCATAAATATATATTTCCAAACCATTATAATTAATTTAATATATAGTTTTATCCCACCTATATATTTTTGGGCCCACTCACTATAAAAATGACCTATTATAAATTCCCTACCCCTTCATATATTTTAACCCTTCACATAACCCATTGAATGACATTATCTTGGGCCCCACTCACTATAACACACCTATTCAAATCCCCGACAATTTCTGCTATTTTCCAACCATCAGATCTTAATTGATCATATCTGACGGCCAATAAGCCATATCACATCCCCGATAGCCAAATATTTAACGACCCCAACACCTTGCAAATTTTTTTTTCTCGGAGCCTCTCTCCTCGCTACGTGGCATCATTTAGTTGCATCGCATCCTAATAAATTATACCACCCAACCATTTCTAGCGATGTGAAAAATTCTCAACGGTATTTCCACCTGTTAGAAAAACCACCTTGCCATTTGAATTCACCCGCACATTAATTTTTTAACCACTGTTGGTGAAAAAATGCATAAGACTGCCCTTTTGTGCCTTTTCACCATTTATATTATAGTTTTGTGCAAATCGATTTATTGCTCACCTTTTCTAGAGCTAAAGAATAGTTACTGACCTATTATCAAGCCATTTTCAACCAAAATTAAACAACCTTGATGCCATAGATACCGCAAAACCAATCCGAACCATTATAAAGATTACCGAAGCCTCAGAAAAGCCTTCTGCTGCCTTAAAGAACCTTTCTACAAAATTAAAAGCTTCTTTTTTCCAGGTATTCCAAAAATACCAAAACATTTACTTATAAAAAGGAAGTAATTCGTAATTGAATTAGTTAGGAACCTTTGTAGACCAAAATAAAACCCCTGTTGTTTCCCAATCCTCTTTCTGCAGACCCTAGGCATATTTTCATAGAAATCCCAAGGCCTGAGACTATTTTTGAACATTTAGGCAGTGATATTTGATCAATTAGTTTCCCAAACCCTTCATGAGACTGTAAATATCTTTCAAATGTGCTCCTAAAAGCCTAAACCTATTTTTATAAGTCAGAAGAGTAATCAATTGATTAAAATTAACAAAAATATGGCTTCTCAAAGCATCATATCAATTAATCCCCTGCAACCTCTAGTTGTGGATGTAGAACACTCTCCTTTAGAAAACAAAGATTTTAAAATTAATGACTTTTCACTACGTTTAACCTTCATGGGCTCCACTATTGGACCACTGATAAATCCGTTGACCAAGCTGATGAAGTTTTCATTTGGGAGTCCAATTTTCCCAAGTACATTGTCCCACAAACATCCCAGTGTCCTGAGGTCATCAAAATTTTCCAAACTTGCTATTTCCTTGATCAAAGAGCCAGTATTACCCCCAAAAAATAAATCTTATTCACTATCACAACTGAATCAATAAAGCAAATTCTACAGATTCAACCTAGGCCAGATGAAACCCCTCTGTCTATTGAAACCCTCACTCAGTTGTATCTGATTATAGACTTCCCCAAGAGGTTCCAAATATTTTATACATTCATCCCCGCATCAACAACAACTCGCAAAATAAATCCTCCTTATCCAACAACTATTTTCTCTGAGAGAACCAAGCACATCATCTCTATGTTGTCTTGTATTCTGGGCTATTTCACTAATGAGCATGTTGATGCTTTAATCTTGGGTTTCCTGTCTATTGTCACCCATGGGCAGCCTCCTTCTACCATATTAATTTTTTCTCACTACCTTGCTAACACAATGCATGAACGACTTGTTAAAATGCCTGAAGAAGGTGTTTTCAAGTATTCATATATTTTTTTACACATGATTCTAAACTTCCAGTCTGAAAATTTTGCCATCAACCTTCAGAAACTTGATGTTGAAGGTAATCCACAATCAGTAATATTTTGGACTTCCTTACTCAGGAAGGATTCAACATAGTTCACATAAACATATTTCATTGATTCATTCATACATCCAATGGTCAACATGTTGAACAAAACTGTTCAACCAAGAGTCAATGAGGAAATTAAAAAGGTCATGCAGTTATCAAAACATAGTAGGACAAGGGATTGGTACCTCTATCAGAAGCATACAAAGATTAGGGTTTATGTATCTAATATTTTCCCATATAAGCTGCCTAAATACCTCTCAATGAGGTTATTTTCCATTGAATATATCACGCAGATCCTTAATTCAAATTTAATAAAGTTCTTAGCAGCCAAAAAGAAGATACAGTTTAAGACAAAGAGTCAAAGTGGTCCTTTTATTTGTAACAGTAGAAATGCAGGTCCAGAAGCAGAAAAATGTTTTCAGGAGTTTAAATTCAGTCATATTTTTCAATGGTATTCTTATCCTTGAGGAGCCATAAGCAAGTTGAGAGCCAAATGTAAATTAACTCCTTATGTACATGAGTCCAATATAGACATATAAAACTACTCCAATCAATTTCAATGGTTGGAGAACACTTTGGAAGAGGCAGAGAAGCAAGATAATACTAGTTCAATATTGCAAACTCTAGCCCCACAGGATATGAACTCTAAAAGAATCAAAGAAGAAGGATCATACACTGTTGAAAATACCACTGAAAAAAAATTTAAAATGATTTAGAGGAAGAAGCCAAAATTAAACCCTATAAATGAAGAAGTGGAAACCATTGAAGTAATTGATATAGGTATAGTGGTAAAAGAGAATGCTCCTCTAGTAGTTTCTAAAGAAACTCATTAGCCTTCTACATCTAAAACTGAAATGATTTAGAAACAACATAGTATTGAAACATCTTCATCCAGTAAGCCAACAGTAAAAGAGCAGGATAGCATGCAGAAATAGAAATAAATCAAGATAAGAAATGAGACATTAAACGTTGATACATCTAACCAATACTGGAAGTAGTCACCCACTGACCAAAGCCGATTGATTTCTGCATTTGACTATAACACTAGGAACATGCAGATGGCCATCCTGCAACCCACAGTGAAGCAACCAAAATCATTAGAAGGTTATAAAATTACGTCATATGAAGTTCAAGCATCATTTCTTCATCTAATTGACCAAATAGAATTTCATAAAAAATTTGGCGAAATTCTATATTCTACCATGAGAAAAAAATCCATTAGTGTACAGGAGCTACAAAACACCCTTGAAAACATTAGAGGTTAGCTAAAATTAGAAAAGGCTTCCTCACAAGGCAGAGATAACAAAATCAAATCTCTAGAATATTTGGTTTTTGAAGTAGGATATGATCCTAAGAATGTTAAATCTATAGATGAGCTCATAAAGAAGAAGAATGAAAACATTATTGCACTAAATAAGCAACTCAAATTGCCTCCTATTGAACATCAGCATGAAAAGGAAGTGTTACAGGATGCAAACCAAAAAGATGAGATGATGAACCTCATCCCTCAATTAACTACCCAATTGAAAGAAATGGAAAATTAAATGGATAAGTTAGTACAGGTAAAAAAGGCTAGCATAGAAGCAATTCTTGTTAGTGTCATTCCTATAGTCACTACAACAATTCCTTCCACTTTGTAAGAATCATTGGCCCCATCAGTTCCATTAGCTATAGGACTTCCTGTTACCTCAGCAATTACTTCAACAATAGGGTCATCTACATCAACAGTACAAGAAAGTGATGAAGCAGGAAAAATTGTTAAAGAAATGCAATAAATGTCCATTAAGACAAATTAAATCAATAGAGTTAAAGAACAAATAAAAATTTTAGAGGATGAGAAGAAACTTGCTCAAATAATGCACAAAAATGAAGTACAAAAGACAAATAGATTGACAGAGAAATTGCAGAAATTAGAGAAAGATTTAACACTGAAAGAACCAATGGCACGAGCCAAGCAACAACTATGGGCCAATATAATTGAATCTGTCAATGATATTTGGCCATCAATCCAGGTTATTTATGAACAAAAAGATTTAATCAAAGCAGTAGGTGAAGCCATCCAGAACATCAAAGAAGAACTTTGTAAGAAGCCAAAAGAGCCTAATGAAATGATAAAGTTTCTTAATTCAAAAAATAATCAATAATTAGAGGAAATTGGAATTAGTGATAGGACATAAACAATCCTATAAGTTAGGAAGGTGATTTCTAAGAGAAATTCAATGGTTCAACTTGAAGAAAAATCCCAAAACATGGAGATGGCCATAACTAGGTTCATGATGAAGTTTGATATTTTGAGGCAGAAAGGCCTACCAAATCCTTTGGTTATTCATGAAAAATTGATGAAAACAAGAGGATTATGATAATAAAATGAGATAAGTGGCCAAGGAACAAGCTAACATTCCTTCCTCGCAAGGAATTTCAACAGGGAAAGTACTCTATAAAAGTTTTGAAAATCTCTTTTACCTACAACATGAGGTAAACCATTTATTTATCAGCAAGCCTACATTTTCAAAGTATACAGAGCCAGATGAAGTATTTAGAATGATGGTAAAGATAAAATTACCAGAGGCAGAAATTTGGGAGAAGTTGAATGATTTACAGTGAAAGAAATAAAGGTTAAAACATGATAGTTAAAGTAAACAAAGTAGGCGGTTTTAAAGCAAAAAACAACAGCTGAGATAAAGGCTAAAAACAACAATAATAGTGATAGCTAAAATAGTAACAAAGCATACAGTTAAAGAGTACAGACAGTTTAAAGTGTATCAGATGAAAGTCACAATGCTAAATTCAAATCATAGTGAAAGATGCCAATGTGAAAGATACTCAACAACAATCTTCATTGAGAAACACAAAGAGAAAAATAAGCAAAGACCAAAGAAAACAAACAAAAAATTCAATAAAAATAGGGAAAACTTCCATTAGTGAAATAGCGGTCTCTATCTTCTTGCATGAAGATATTTATTTTTTGTTTGAATAATTCGTAAGTTAGTTTTAATATATTTTCTAAGAGTTTTTGTATAAATACTTCACATTTCGAAGTATTGAGGGTGGATGAATTGTTGAACATTTCTATAGTTGTACTGAGTTGAAACCTGAGGGTTCTTTATACCATTTTCAACTTATTAGACTGGATTGAGCAATAAAACATCATATTACAGGATTCATGTGTTGAGCCACTTTAGTGAAGTACTTTAATTTATTCTTTGTTACTTTCTTCTGTTTTTTCATATACTTGATGTTTTATGAATCTAAATGATATAACAGGAATATTATTATAAAATATCTTAAATTACGCTCTGTCTTGAACTGTTCGTCATTTACATGTTTTCCTCTGATATCCAGATTAGGAAATTCTTCATTAATTTGTAGTTTCGATTGACCTCTGTCATCTCCCTCATTATCCAGATCTGAGAATCCTTAATTTCTCTCTCATCCCGATTGAAACCATTTCATCATCCAGCCTCAAGATCGAAATTGACCCAACTATCTTGCCCTATGAACATTTCCTTTAGACCTTGATTTTGTTCTGTTGCTTGGTACATTGAATCTATTAGCCCAATGGAAAATAGACCTGCAACTATCCATATGAACCTGTGATTACACCACCAAAGCAAATCAAAAATAAAAACCAACCAATCTCACATAACTAGCCTAAAATCAAATAAAAACAACAAAGTTAAAACATAAAGAGAAATCCTTCTCTGAGCTTTATGAAAGGCTAGATCCTAAGCTTAAAATTAGGTCTATGGTTACCTCCAATATTTATTTAAACCAAAAAAGTATAACAACCCTCAGAAATTATTGGAGTGATAACATGTTGAAAACCATCACTGAATGAATAATGATAGTGTCTTGAATGTGGTTTATTATTTTATGGATAAAAGGGATTCATAATGGATTAGCTAATGTTGCACACCTAATTTCTAAAGGTTTTAGGTGTGGAATGTGAACAGTCAAAGGGATTCCAAGAGATCCTGGAATACAAAGCCAAGGGTCATAAGAGTGCATTATAAATTCATATCATTTGAATAGTAAATGAAACTCATGATTATATTATTTGGCTATATACTTATTTGTGTGTTTAACATGGTATCAGAACATGTGTGTTCTTGGCCTGCTCAAATTTCAGCCACTATTTTTTTGTGGCCTTCCTTTGCATGTTTGTGTCCAGACCTAGGCATTGTAGAAACTCTTTCAAATTTGTACGTATTATACCTATCCTCCCTAGGTCCTATATGCACTTAGCCTTATTCACAACCTTTATTTCTAGTGTGCCAAAATCCTTTGCCTATCCGCCACTTGTTTTCTTATTCGTAAATCATCTTTATTGCTTAATTGTTTGCTTCTCTGTGGAGCACCAACAACCCAATGTATATCTTTGTAAGCATATTATATACATTTTATCCACATTATGCATTACGTATTTGATATTACAATCCATATCATGTCTCTGCATCCTCAGAGACCTATTTTAATTTTAATTTTTTGTTTTTGAGTTATTGGCTTCTGCTAGGGCTCCTTTTAATTTGCATTCACCTTAGCGATAGTACCTATGGAATATTTCTAACACAATTTTTTCCTCAACTACTAAATTTTTTTTATTTTGGACACTAGTTACTTTTGTTGTTGTTTTTGTTACAAGGAGGAAGATAAAGGCATTGTGAATTGAATAATTTCGACTTTGGGACACAAAGGGAAATTAATTTGAGATCTAAATTGTAGAAAAAATTAACCCAATGAGTTTACAGGAATTTGGTTATCAGATATTTATGTGTGACTTGCAAAAAATATATATTCATTCATGTTTATGACTCATTCTATTGTAAACAACTTAAAATTTCCACCTGACGCTCACTCATCAACAAGTTGGTTATGATCATTTGGAGGGTTCCAACTCAATTACACAAAATTTAGTTTGAATTTATTTAGAGATCAATATATCTCTTGTAATTTTTTATTTATAATATTAGTAATATTATGAAAATAATGAAATTATTTATTGATTAATAATACTTGTATCAATAAATTTTCACTCACATTCAACAACTATTTTGCGTGAAGTGTATGAATAATGCCTCCTATGGTTGATTGATTTCATATGTCTTATGTCCATTCATTGTCGTTATTGGATCCCAATGAAATGATGTAAAGGGTACTAATGGGGTGGTATATGGTTAAAAATGATTCTTTATGTCTCTATTATCTAGGTTGAAGTTCGTGAGCATCCCATACACTAGTTATAAAGTTGGCCTAGATTCTAGATTGAGTACGCATCTTATGAAGTCGATTTTTGAGGTATGTAGTTTATTATCTATGTTATCTATGCTACATAAAGATATATCTGACCATGCTAGGATATATTTGTTGTTTGTACTAAATTCATGATCAAATATTTTCATTAAAAAAAATTGAATGTCATCAGATTTGGTTAGAACCTGCAAGTAAATTTGTTACAATGCATGTTCAAACACTGCATTAACTCCTAGCATGTTGTTTAAAATATGTGTTGTCTTTTGCATAAGATTCATTTGTTCTATTGTGGGCTGAGTTGTTTCATGCGTTGCTGCATTGAGCATCGGATTACATTTATGTTGTGCATTGGTATATGTTAGTTCATATCATCGTTCATTGGATCATATTTAAGGATTGTATTGGTCCATATTTTAATTTGAAGCATTTGTTGCTGATATATTTTGAATGCATTGCTCCACATGTGGTTGTATGTGCAGGTTAGTTTTTTTATCTATTTTAAGCAGAATGGAGTATAAATTATACGATGGGCATCTATTTTTTATATAAACTTACTAGACTTTTGTTGCGAGTATTTTGACTCTTTAGGGCCCAACTCCACCTCCATCTCATGGTGCTTCTTTCATCAATTGAAGCCATGGTAAAAGAACCTTCTCGAGCTAATAATGGTGCATTTCTACTTGAAAATTTTTTGAGGCCTTTATTTGTGGTGACACAATGGCCAAATTTGAGGAAGTATTACAATTAGTGAATAATATGATATGTCCACTATTAATGGGATGGTAAACATCGACAATGGCACTCTTCTTGACATTAAAGTATGTTTGAAAAGACCTTAGTCTAAACTCGTTTTCATTAAAAAATATCCTCTCTTTTATATTGAGATAGAATACCATCAACTTCTAGAAACTAATAAAGTTATTGAAAGATCTTATTTACATGCATACACAGAAATTCAGACTGCACTTCGTAAGCTCGTCATCAAACCGTAGGAAGATATTATCAACAAAACACACAAAATATGTCTTTGATATGAAAATGAGGTATCATGTCATAATTGATATTATTACAAAACCATCAAGTTTAAAAGTGTTGGCTAGATTCAAGACAACCCGCTTTCACCTGTTATTCTTCCACAACAACCGTAGATTATTAGATGCAAATATTGTGACATAGTTGTTCATGTAAAATATAACTTTTTTTATCTTCATATATGTGAGAATGGTGGTAAAAGTATTCATCAGTTAAATAGTTTTTTAAGGAACAAGCCTCCTACAGAACAAATATTCACCTTGGATGGATTTCTTCTTGGAAATGGGCTTGAATAACCAAGGTGATATTTAGATCGTACAATTTTTTTTTGGTAGAATATCGAAAAGTTTTGAATTTTATTTTCCTTCATCTTATAATGTTTTATATGAAAAGGGGGAATCGATGGTCATATAAAATATTCAAAGTTGCATCAAGTGAGCTTGAGCCACAACCTAAACTTGTTGTCTGAGCCTAAATCTAGAGAAAACCATACCCAGATTCAGAGGAGAGACATAAGCCCCTGATCATGCCTTTGGTTGGTGCATTTTCTTAAACAACCATTGGTTGAGACCTCAAGTTCTTTCACCTTATATGATCATATTTTTAGAGAGCACATTATGTCATTGGTTTCCACATCTGTATTACAAATATCTTCTTGGGATTGGATATAGCCCTTCAGATTAAGGGGGGAATGTTGTGCACCTAATATGTTAAGGGTATTTGGTGTGGAATGTGTACAATTAAAAGGAGTCCAAGAAATATTGGAATAAAAAACCAAGGGTCATAAGAATGCATTATAAAATTATATCATTTGAATAGTAAGTGGAGCTCATGGCTGTCATATTTGTTTCTCTATTTATTTGTGTGTTTACTAGTTACCAATACTTTCTTCAAGACATGGAAAACATTGGAAATGGCATCATTATAAGTCATTCTTCTTTAGATTTACAAGCATTGGACTAGCCCATACTAATTCACCGATGGGGTTTATTATCCCTACAAATAACATCCTTTCTGAATATGTTTATGCATTATCATTTTTTACTTATATGTTAGGATTATATGGTTATTTCTATATTTAATTAGAACCATAAAAGATGTTAATTTTCATCTCCCACATATTCCTTGCAAGTCCTTTTAAATATTCATAATTTTATGCAAAAAATATCTTGACATTCTGAAAGAAAATTAGATATCACCATCATTTGTTTTTATGAATTGAAGTCGACTATAAAAGCCATGTATCATCGAATGTCTATAGATATATTATATTATTTAATTTTTACAATGGGACTCATTCATTTAGAAATTTTTGATTAGTTTATTTACATTTTTCCTTGAAAAATTTGATTGTATACCAATGGGAAGTCATGTTTTTAAGCTTTATCATTGTGATCAATGGATACTATTAATAGTTGTTCTTATCTATTTATTTTTTTCTAGATAATGCTTTTTCCATTTAAAACTTATATATGAAAAACTTATGCTTTCGATATTGATTTATTGAGTAGCTATATTTCCATGTCATTTTACTGAGCTATGAGTCAAAGTCAATCCTATGTCAAATTTACACTTTCCTCCTTTCAATGTTCCTTGTAGGCCTATTTAAAAAAAATCCTTTATTTCGTGGATTTCATCAAGCCTTTCTTTTTCCCCTAATACAAATATAAAATCATTGGTGAAGTTATTTTTTATATTAGACTAGGTAATGATGTCTCCCTTCGTTCTTCAATTTTATGCCAAATTTATATGGTATATCATCCAAAATATTTGGAAACATGTGGGTCCAAACATGCAATCTCTATAGGAAATCCTTCTCCATTCCATCTTTCACTCATTCATATGGGGTATAAGATAATTTCTCATCATGTCTCAACGTAAAAATTGGGTTGATGTCATATGATAACAATTGGTGCTCATCAAACATTTGATGAAATATCTATTCGTAGTTATGGAAGTATACAAATGTAGGGTACTTTTTTCCCACCATCTCAGTACCTATCTAGTAAATGAATGATATAGCGAATGAATGATCTAGTGAATGAATGAACCAAAATTTGCATCCAAATCTAGTATTTCCATTTTTTTTTGAAACCTCGTCGACCTCGGTCGATAAAAAATTTCATTTTTTGATAGTGCAACATGAGTCATTTTTTATTTTAAATATGTTAGTATTATTTTGGGTGTTTTTCATCCATTTTTACAACACTGTTCTGGAACTTAATTTATAGAAAAAACATGACTGGTTATTTTTTGTGGGCATGGCTTCAATTGACCATAATCCCTTGGCACTAAAATCATCCTTTTCCATTATCATTATTCTAACCCATTGTTGTTGTTATGACATGTGGATAATGATGAATCTTGTAATATTTCTCCATTTTCATTTTGTTTGATGTTATTTTCATTTTGATTCATTACTTTATATAGCTTTATAAGTTATTTTTATTCATGCCAAAATTTAGCCAAAGGCCTACCATCTGTAGGGTCTAACAGTATTATTATTTTCCAACCTTGGACTTTTAGCTTAATAACATGTATTTCCAAGGAGAGAAGTTATTTTTTATATCAGACTAGGTAATGATGTCTCCATTGGTTCTTCAATTTTATGCCAAGTTTATATGGTATATCATCCAAAATATTTGGAAATATGTGGGTCCAAACATGCAGTCTCTATAGGAAATCCTTCTCCATTCCATATTTCACTCATTCATATGGGGTATAAAGATAATTTCTCATCATGTCTCAACGTAAAAATTGGGCTGTTGTCGTATGATAACAGTTGGTGCTCATAAAAAATTTGATGAAATATCTATTCATAGTTATTGAAGTATACAAATGTGGAGCACTTTTTTCCCACCATCTCGCTATCTATCTAGTGAATGAATGATATAGCGAATGAATTATCTAGTGAATGAATGAACCAAACTTTGTGTCCAACTCTAGTATATTTCCATTTCTTTCTGAAACCTTGCTGACCTAGGTCGATAAAACATTTCATTATTTGATAGCGCAACATGAGTCATTTTTTATTTTAAATATGTTAGTATTATTTTGGGTGTTTTTCTTCCATTTTTCCAACATCTTATTGGAACTTAATTTATAGAAAAAACATGACTGGTTATTTTTGGTGGGCATGGCTTCAGTTGACCATAATCCCTTGGCACTAAAATCATACTTTTACATTATCATTATTATAACGCATTGTTGTTGTTATGACATGCAGATAATGATGAACCTTGTAATATTTCTCCATTTTCATTTGGTTTGATGTTATTTCATTTTGATTCATTACTTTATATAGATTTATAAGTTATTTTTATTCATGCAAAAATTCAACCAAAGACCTACCATCTGTAGGGTCTAACAATATTCTTATTTTCCAACCTTGGACTTTTAGCTTAATAACATGTGTTTCCAAGGAGAGAGTAAACTTCATACTCCTACCTTAGGGATGAATGAATAGAGTTGCATAGGCTAGTATTCCCCCAATAATTTGATTAGTTCAAAGTAAACATTAGTCAAATACCCATTATTACAATTTATATACACTACAAAGTAAAAATTAGTTAAACAAATCATTGATCTTCTCACTTTAGATACTTGGTTATTCTATTTAATTATGGCCATGGAAAATTTTAGGGGCTAATCTTCGCAGGTGGCCTAATTTTCCATGAATTTTCCAAAAAAAAGATTCGCCAGTTTCCATTTTTTTTTAAAATGATTTGCCCAAATTTTACAATATAAAATTATTTTACCATGAAAATTTCCAATATTATATAGAGAATATATATATATATATATATATATATATATATATAACCATTATAAATTTGAATAATTTTACAAATTTATCAATATCATTTTTATAGATTGGATATTAGGGACTATTGAGATTCAGCAATGTTTTAAACTTCAAGATTATTTTCCATCCTTAAAATTTTTCTGATTATGGCCTCCCTAATTTTATGCAATTCTCCCTTGGGATAATTTTGATTTGGGATCCAAGGTCGACCATAACCAGATTTACCATATATCAATAGATATCTCAGTCACCTTGCAGATCAATCCATCCACCAATTCGTCTTAAGATAATTTTTTAAGGTTATTGTATGGTATTTCCCTTCTATGAATTCCTTTAGAATTTTCATAAGTTCAAGCAATCAACTAACTGATTAGTTCTCTTTGATTAATTGCAAGATCTATTTCATTTTGTCTTCAAAGTTTATAGTTTTTTTTATTCTTTGTTCTTAAATAAATTATAATGCTTCATGTACTATTCCTTATTCTTGGTATGTATGAAAATATATACTTTTATTTTTTAAGAGCTAGATTCGACATTACCATTGAATATAGATTGTTTGGTTAGCTCCTTATGCAATCACTATATGCAAATTATTTTGGTTGAGAAACTCATGTGTTGGAATCATGTGTACTAGGTTTACATTGATTTTATGCATGCTTTTCTCGATAACCTTTATAAAATATTCCAAGGAATGATTGCCAACACTACATATATTATTTTTTTTTGTAAGTTTAGCAGATCCTTTCTATTTTCTATTAATAAAAAAATAGCAAGTTAGATATATTCAAAAATTGATGGCCTCAACCTGCCCACAGGAGACCAAGTTTGTTGGCCACCTTAAAGAGTTATAATTCAACCCGTACTGAAAATTTTTAAACCTTATACTATAAGCTATGTCAATTTTACTATCTATTACATACAATAATTTCAAATAGTAAATGCTATTTGCAATACACATGAGAAAAAACCAGAGAAAAGACAATCTCAATCTCAATCATCCGATGACTCAATTGGTGTTGAGTCCTTTACATTAGAACTGGGAATTTCCACCTGGTGCATGGTTTGCAGTTGGAAATCTATGCAGCCTAGATGAAAGTTACCATGATTCTGTGGAACACGAATTTTTTGGATCTCTCTCCTTATATCATGTAAAATGGAGGTGGCTTTTGGGTCTCCTCTAATTTCCTGGATGCTCATGATTGCCTTGGAAAAAACACATTTAAGCATCCAGTAGGTATGGATAGACTAGTTGAATAGCGATAGTTTTCTTCTTGTGTTACCAGGGTCCTTTAAGAATTCCATTGCCTCCTCCTCTATTTATCTGTCCTCCTTGGTATTGCAGTATCACTCCCACCCATAGATAAGTGCTCGGAATTGAGGCAGAATATCAGTATAATAAGCGTCAAAGAGGTTTTCCATTACCTCTTTTCCTGACTTTCTCCCTTTCTTGATATGGCCCACTATAGGCATTATTTTTTTCTGTTTCGCTTTGTCTTTGTCGTCGATTTTTTTGTCTATCCTTTAACCATAATTGCATGCAGTAGTACCAGTCTCTAAATAAACTGACTGTGATGTTGGAGATTTGTGCCTAGTGATAGAGTAACATATATATATATATTAGAAATACCTATATATTGGAACATAAATACAATATTTTTTTTACAGGAATAGCAGTGAAAATGACCCAAACTACTGGGAGTGACATCCTCACAAGTAGGAGAGAAATATGCATCAATATTCCTCCTTCTCAGTGGAAAACTATAAAGAAGGTGGGTAAGATTAAAAATATTATTCTGACGGGACTCATAATGCATGGGAATACATATACCCTTTAACTTCTACAATTTAACCTTCTGGGTCTAGAGACTTCCAATATAATATCGAAATTCCTCAACACCCAAAAGTAAGAGACCCAACAATAATGAAACCCTCATCGAACCATAACTTTGACAAGGTAGGGACAACACTTCAACATAGTAAACTAGAGGCCCATTAAAAAAGAAATGAAACCCTTGTAAATAGAGGTAAACCTTCTAAAAACTGGCCTAAACTTGGTTAAGAAAAAAAGGAATCCCATGGATACAGGATTAAAAACCCACATCCCCAACAAGAAACTACCCACATGAGGAAATGATTGAGTAAGAACCATTCTAGATTGATAATTGCATCGAGCACGATTGGTAGGGTGGTCATTCAAAGCCATGCACTATAATTCATAAGTCTGGGATGACGAATAATTGGCATTGCAAACAGAGTGAGGGATGAAATGCATGGTACAAAGTTGCTCAAAAGAAGAATGCATGGTACATAGGGACTCAAAATCCGAATCCATGTGCCTTGGAGATTTCAAAGAAAAATGCATGGGGTAGAGAGGTTTGAAGACATAATGCATAATGAAAAGGGGCTAAAAAATAAAATGATTGATAGAGAGGGGCTCTAACGAAAAATAACCAGAATACACTTGTGTTGAAGCCATGCAAAAAACTAAACAAGTGATATTGGAACATAGACGGTATCTTCTAGATTCGAATAGCTCACTCATCAATAGGAAATGCCAACCCATAATGATCATACAACCATCATCCCAATCCCAAACTAGACAATTAAAATTGTAATTCCAATTATAGAACCTAGATGAAAGATGAGAAATTTCTTCGAAAATATATGAGTTGTAACAGGCATGATATATTGCTAGGTTGAAAACCATGGACCTGTCCTCATTGATCGCATCATACATAGGTAAGTGATGAAGCACATACCAGGTGAGGGGGTGCAATCAGAGGGCTTCGACCTCCTCCCGCATGGCATCGTCCTCTCTTCCTTCTTCTGAATTCTAACGGAAAATAATACCACATTTCCCCTCACCTACCTTCATAACCCCCTTTGTGTGTCGGTGCTATATCCCATACAACTGTGACATGGTTAGTTGGCCTCCACCGTCTTCCTCGCCTGTGATTATATTGTGCGAGTGGTAGTACCTTCGCATAAGAATGCCTGCTATTAGATATCCTTAATTGGCCACGTGGTACACGTTGTCGCGTGCCACCTCACACCTCCTGTCTCCCGCGTGGCACCCCAATCGGGGAGCCAACACCACATATATTATAACATGTTAAGCGAATCTATTCTTTTAGAAAAACTTTCAAGAGATAGATAGTATACTTCCTAACATGTGAAAAAATATATTTGACATCTACCACAAAGTCTTCCACCTTTTGTGAACTCTCCCCCTCATCTCCCTCATCTTTGTTGGTAGCTTCCTATTCCCTCGTAAGCTCCATTAGTATTGGTAGCTATATTTTGCTTCACACTTTGGTTCGTAGGCTATGTACGGGATACAACATGGTAGTTTGGTTTATTCCAAAAATTTAGGGAAAATTATCATTTTAAATGGATATTATCCTCAAATATTACACATAATTTATGTTTTATTTTTTTGAAATGATATGGGAAAATACATTGAGTTGTGATTTTTTTTATAGTATCAAAAATCTCAAAAAGAAAAATCTACCCGAATTTTGTGTACATCTTCATCTTTTAAGGCATAACCATACTTAAAATTTCCTTTTGTATGAATCTCACTATATAATTTCTACACCATAATTCATTGTTTTAAATAGCCAATCATTGCAAGGATTGTTGCATTTTTTCTAGTTTTTTCTTTGAGGCATCTATGAGTAGACGATAATTATGTGGAGAGAAAATCATTGTAAAAAACTATTTTTTTATCCTTCTACAATGATTCTTCACATTAATTTATGTCATTATTCCTCATTGGTCCTCTAATTTTTGTATAACTATAGGTACATACCACTCTATCAACAATTTTTTATCCTTTTCAATGGAGATTCGACCTACAAAATATTTGAATCTCTTGTCATAACTTTGAACATATTATCTGAGTTGTTTATTTATTTGCCTAATCCTTTGTAAAAATATATGTAAATAACATCTTGTAAATTTAAAATATCTGGAAATCTAGTTTTTATTTTCGCTTTACTACTTGAATGTTTTTTCTATAAAAATCCATAAAACAAGTATGCCCTCTATAGTAACCTACGTGTTTTTTTCTTTAATATTAATTTGTACTAATTTCCATATGTTTTCGTAAATGAACTAGTGATACCATCATTCATCATCACCTTCATATTTTGGAATATAATTTAGGGTTACCTTTTCTTTAATTTGTAGCCTCTCCAATTAGGAGGGAGGGTTTTTCTATTTATTTATTTTTTCCCTTGAGTCTACATATATCAACTAATTTTTAGAATTATGTTTTTAATTGGCTGAATCAATATCGGAGGTAAAATCCTTTACTCATAGAAACTTTGTTTATAATTATTGAATGAATTTCACTTCCTCTTCTTTGGGAATATCTTGGTATTTTTGGAAAAATTCATCTATATAGTTGATAAAAAAAGCCTTCTTGTTGACATGTCAATTCACCACAACTATTTCATGAATTGGAGTCTTTTTCTTTAGTGATTAAATTGAGAAATTGGAATGCATCCCTAAGATACTTTATAAGTATTGTAATGTTCTTATTTCCTTATTTTCCTACATCACTTTGATCTACCAGTGGTCTTTTGATCAATATATTGTCATACAAGTTTCCTTGCGAGTCGACTATATACCACATTGAAGATGGTTGAAGATCCATACTCAATTTATAGTCGCGAAATTATTAAATATGGGGAGTAACAACATGAGTGACATTAAGCCAACATAGTGCTATGCTAGAGTGATTAATGTCTATACTTTCTACAATATTTGCAAGTTGACTATTGTCATATGTTGTTACATCCAATTATAAGCTACTACTCCTCTTAAGAAACATCGCGAAACCTCTCTCAAATTTGGTTGGTTTCTATCAATCTTAGATCAGTCTACCACATTAACTTATTACTCCTCGAGTTTCTTCGTAGTGGGTATTTGGTGCTCATTTTCATTAATCGTATTTTCTCTTCTTTTTTTGGTCGTATGTCCCTTCCAATTTTATGAATGTGAGCTCAAGGTTTATGCTATTGCATTCAACATGAAATCGTTCATTTACATTCTTCTTCTAATTATACTATCTTTCAATTGAATTCCCCATTGATGTTGGCATTATTTTCCTCAATGTAGTGACCTTTTTATCTCCAATGAAAACATATTATGAATAAATGACCTCCCAATCATTTCCCTAACATACTCAAGGTAAATAATGGTAACGACGATTACTAAGTTAATTTCATTAAGAAAAAATCACATGTGTGATTTTTTCTTTTAAAATTACTTTCTAAGAGTACATGTCAATTCTTTCACCTTTAATCTCAAATGGTGTTTGAAGAAGAAGTATTTAGATGCAGTTAATACTTGATTGTATGACTGACTCCCTTTTCAAATATAGACTTATGCAAGGGAGGTAATATTGTGCATAAGAAACCATCCAAGCAATCATCAAAGTGTCTTATTTTTATTTTAGACTCTTTCTTCTATTGCTTGTTCTTCACAATAATAATTATAAATATTTTAAAACCACTCATATATGTTTTTTCTTCACACGTTGATGATTTTTAACATTACCTTTTTAAGATCTATTAGTATATTAATTGGAAACATTATTGTTGTATCAAGTGATTTCTTCGAAGATAGATTTTACGAATTTATTTTCAGTGTTAATGAAGAAAGATGCTCTTGCTTCCACTATCATGAACTCATTCTCTAGGTTTAATTCTTGATATAGTTTTGAATACTTTTTGCCACCACTCAAAAATATATTCTAAATTCAACATCGATGTATGCATGATTTTCTCATACTCAGGTTAAGGTATTACTCATAATTGAATTAATTTTGTAATCTGCGGATATGTGAGAATTTTATAGTAACGAGCTAACAAAGAAATACAAATTGATTTATTTATTCATACATACATACATGCATATATATATAATTATACATACATACATATATGAGTAAAGGGAAAGGGAATAAATGTAGGGTGAAAAAACAAATTATTACTTTATTTATATATAACACAACTCTTACAGCATTTCCTTCTCGTTTCTACCCCATCTCTCTTACATCAAATATTTATTTGTACAATATATTTTAGTTACAAGGTGGTTATAATGATGTAACTACTGTAGGTTTTCAAGCCAACTTATGTAGTCATCTTCCTTTAATTTCGACTTGGTTGGTCATTCAACTTAATTCTAGTCATACTCTTAATTCTAGTCAACTAGGTTGAGTATTCCTTCCAACACATGCTTATTAACTAAGAGAAAATTGTATGTACCTATACTAATAAAAACATGACAAGAACATTACCTGTCATACTCATTGGACTCTTCATTAAATTAGATAGTTAAACATCCTCACCAATCCATCCATGCATATGGATATTGTATGAGATTGAGTACATGGTCATACTTACTTGTTAACATTGAAAAAACCTTGAAATCACTAACTTACATGGTTACTCTCCTAAGCACATCATGTGGAACATTGTTTTCCCTAAAATCAAACTCTTCGAACATAAAACTCGTATGAAGGAAATTGAATATCTAGTGAGTCATCAAAATCCTCTTAACAAATAAATTCAATGTATTTGAAAAAAAAACAAAAGATGAATTTACTCTCAAACATTTTATGATGGTAATATAGAGCAATACAACAATATTGTAAAACAATGGCACACCTTGTAGTCAATCTAGGCTTGTGAAATAAACTAAATATGTAGTGTAGCAAATGGAAACTAATGTGCTACACATCAGAGGTATAATGTGTTAGTGTGATGCTCATAAAGGACAAATGCCTAACCTCTTCCATGGTAAAAGAATGTAAACTCAATCAGACTTCAACAAATTGGATGTCGCTCAGGGTAGTGATAGCCACACTAACATATCTTTGCACATATGTCAACTAACTCTCCCACACAAAACTAGGAAATATGTGGGAAAATGTGTCAATAACCAAGAACATGACCAATCATAAATGTCTACCAACCATGACCCTAATGTTTTATCAACTCCATCAATAATCCAGTGCCCTCCTCAAGAGAATCACTAAAAATAAAATTTAAGGAGGGCAACGTACCACAAAAGGACATGATTTTAAGTTGTAATAAGGTAAGGTAACATTTTTTTCTCCTGTTTGTGCCTCTAACTAACATACAAATGTATGTGTATGAATCTATTACTATTGTTATCCTTGATTCATATACAAATTTCATTAGAAAATTGTATCAATAAAGTTGGAAATCTACATTAAATTAGCATTTATAACATTTAATAAAAATTGAACGTTAAAATTTCAAAAAAATAAAAATATAGAGTTCACCTATATGAAAATTGTAAGTAAAGAAACCATTCATACTATGCTATAATTTTATCCACTTAGGAAGATGAGGGTGCAATAATTATACAAAAATGCACTATTTAGAATGCTCTTACTTGAATTTTACTCATCAATTAGTCCAATAATTTTAATAGGTATTGTCAAGAATCAATGTATTTTATGCACTATCTTTATATAAACACCATATTAAGTATATTGTGGTATTCCTAGCACACTAATAATTACTATGTCATAAAAATAACATAGACGACTATCATCTCTCAACATTGTTACCAAGGGTGAGTGCTGCACCACATATTACAAGGGGGGCTACTATTATCTATCAACATTGTTACCAGGGTTGAGCGGGGCACGACACCTTACAAGAGGGTTACTACTAGTTCTTCATGTCGTAAAATTTAATTTAACCACATGTAACTATATAAAATTATTGATATAATGTTGGAATTCTCTTGTGTGCATAAGTTTATGCGGTGAATTTCCAATGGTGCCTCTATATATTTATTAAGGCACCTATCGGTACAATAAAATTATACTTTTTACATTTATAATATATTGATGCATTGTTATTCATATGCCTAATGATGTATTTATATATTTATTAAATCACATAAAAATTTAACTTAATAAAGTCTTCTAATATTTTAGAACATTTCAACAATATAATAGGTCAAGACATCATGTAGAAATAGTATAATCCAAAATCTAAACACCTATAATACATATTTTTTTAATTACAAAAATTTAAATAAAATTTCAAAATAGGTAAATAAAATATAAAGACCATTTTATATATTTATTACATCAAAATTACATTAAAAAAAAGTCTCACTTAATAAATTATTATAATATTTTAGAAAATTTAAACAATACAATGGGTCAAGGGATTAGGGAAAAATAGTCTAATCCAAAATCTAAATACCTATAATACATATCTTTTTAAATGAAAATTTTTAAATTAAATTTTAAAATATAAAATATGTAAAATAAACTATAAAAACCATCTTGCATTTCTAATATTTTAGAACATTTCAACAATATAATAGGTCAAGACATCAAGTATAAATAGTATAATCCAAAATCTAAACACCTATAATACATATTCTTTTAATTAAAAAAATTTAAATAAAATTTTAAAATATGTAAATAAAATATAAAAACCATTTTATATATTTATTACATCAAAATTACATTAAAAAAAAAAATATCACTTAATAAATTATTATAATATTTTATAACATTTCAACAATACAACGGGTCAATGTAACACCCCTAGTTTATGTGTTGGAAATTCAAAACTAGACATTTGAACCTTAATCCTAAGGGGAGTGGACCCCAAAGGACAAGTATTTTGTGGATGTAATTAAATATTTAATTTGAGAAAATGAATAAAATGACTTTGTGCAGATTGACCAAAATGAGAATTATGAGATCACTTGCTAAATCCATGAGGATGGATAAAGGCAAATACTTTCCCCACAATCTTTCAAAAAATCCTTGAAAGAATTTCTAAATTAGATTTTGAGGAAAAAATAGTTTCCCCAATGATGTGGAGAGTAGTTGGGAAGAGGTAAAAAGATGGGGAAGGCATAAAGCAACTTTAATTCCCTAAAATAGGAAGCCTAGGCAAACAGGAAGAAAATCATCCTGATATTCTCGACGCAGAATTAGAAATAGGATTTGGGGAACAACAACTTAAATAAGTTGCTCCTAAACATATTAGAGGTTGATCTGTTCTTGGAGGGATCTCAGCTCGGGGGTGAATTCTGGAGATAGACGAATTCTAAGGTTGGGAGGACTGGTCAATTACCAAAGTGGTATGCTTACAAAAATTAAGAATAGTTGAATATTTAATTGTGATGGAACCAACTAGAGTTATTTATATTTGTTTTCCTGAATTTTGAATATTTTTCCATACATTTATAGAGTTAAGAAAGGAATTAACCTTCTCATTTCAGCATAGTTGGAGGAACTAGAAAAATGAGGAGAAATCCTCCAGAACCTTTAAACCAACCTTTAAGTTGAAATCTGGAGATTTATAGTACCTCATAATTTACAAATTTGTAACTTTAATCTGCTTCTGTGGGAAATGGAATACATTTAGTCCACACTGTAAGGAAATTTCCAAACCTATAGACAATGAGAAAGTAAATGTATAGAGGACAGAAGTATTCATTTAATTAATTACTAGGTGAAGAGCAGAGTTTTATAAAAAAAAAAATTTCAACAGTTGTGCATTTCAACATTCAAAATATTTGCTATTTCCTTTAATAAGGATTGAATGGTAGAGAAGGAAATTTTAGTATTACATATCTGTCTTAAATAGCAAGGAGATGAAACCAAACATGGCCCGCATCTTTAGAAAGAACTAGGAAAGGAGAGTTATGTATGAAAGATATGGGAGTAACCCACAAGAAAACAAAAGGAGACCAGATTGAAATACGTGATATGAAAAGTTAGAATTGTATGGAAAAATATAAACAAAATAGTACCTGTACCTTATACATATCTAAATAGATATATATGTTGAAGAATGGAGTACACAAACATCGTCCAGATATATATATGCATGTATCAGTAAAGAAATTCAGTCTAAATATGGATATATTGGGACTGTTCTATCATGACAATAAATAGCAAAAGAATTTAGATGTATATAGCTACAGGGAACAATTTAGATTGGCATACAAAGCTTTCCCAATGGAATTACAACTTCCCAGAAATCCTGAGAGTCTTCTGTAGGAGTCATACAAATTATATATATAACAAATAGCTATGAGTCACTGCACAATTGAAAAAAACAAATCTGGCTATAAAGAAATGTATATACATTGCAGTCACTACTAGGATAAGCATTATAAAGGATGAATAACTCATTATTATTAAATCATATTAATTAACACTCAACCAATAATGTCGTGCGAGGTAGCATGAGAAAATCCATAAATTAATAATCTATAGCTTCTTCGAAATTATTATAGAAAAACAAAAATATCAGTTACGAGGAATAAATACTTTCTGTATACAACCAACACAAAAAAAACTGAGCCCTCTTGGACCAGATTCTTGTAACAAAGACCATGTTCCCATTCCATAATTTTAAACAAATCAAAGAGTACTAGCATACGACTGAAAATAATTAATATTCTGTCTCTGACAGAGTCTAGAAATTCAATAGACACTGTTTAAAACCCTAAGAAAGTTAACGATTTTGAATAAGTGAGGCGGAACAATGCAATGAGAGGATAGCTCCTCTTCGCCCATGAGTATACCAACCTGAAATGCCAAGAGCCGCGATAATTAGTGCCAAATGACATGACTTATCTCAGGGCTCGCCAAGAACGAAATTCGCATGGCGTCTACCATACCTGTAGACATACATATAGGACAGTGAAAATTCATTTAGGGAAATTAATAGAAGGAATTCTATTAAGAATGAAAGAAAAATTATACCAAGAAATAAATCATTACCTGACAAAGGAGATTCTCACTCGTTCCAACGGATTCTGCCACCGAAATAGAGGTAGGACGTAAATAAATCGTAAACCAGGAGGTAATAGAGGAAATAGAAAAACATTCCAACTGATAGAATAAGCCAATCGATTCTTACCTAGCCGGATAGAAGACGCGTGAAATCAAACCACCGTCATTCCAAGGCCAAAGGACAAGTAGGAGTATACCCTATTAAGAAACGAAGGCATGTTGGCATCACGCATCATAGATAGTGATCAAATGTAACCGAGAGGGTGGCGAAGAAAAAAATATATATATATAAGAGGAAGAAATCACTAAAAGGTATATGGGTAAGAAAATCCAACGCCAGTTCTCTTTGTTAGTAAGCAGACGCAGAGCACGAAAGGGCGTAAATAAAAATCAAGTCAATTACTGTCATTTGCATCTATTACAATGCTCAGAATCAATAACAGAGTCAGAAGTTATCACACACAAAGCTTACAAGATTTTACCTGCATTCTGATGTGGTGACGGAGTAATACAAGCCTGGAGTGTATGAAGTCTTGCGTCTCTAGCATGCAGAGGCTCGGCACCACGAGTAACGAGAAAAAAAAAACCAAATGAGGGCCAAAAGAACAGTTTCAAATCTTTACTGCACGAATTATACCAAAATCCCAATTCGAAACCCTAATGGTACAATGAAATCTCACTCGTCCAAATGGAAAAATATCCATGGTGAGTCCACAGATCAAAAGGATGGAAGATGCAATTAAAACAGTCGTTCGATATTAAATTTACCAGCTATCAAACGAAGCCCGCGACATCTATGCTCGTTTCGTATTGATTGCCTAGTTTCCAGTGTAGTCTGGCATGGCAATGATCAATGCCAAGTTGGATCTATAATGCACGAATGTCAATGGAATGAAATCCGTTTCCAATAAATAAAACTTAATAGAGAACCTTATACGTGATGACATGGAGACTGGTAGAACGTATCAATTACAACACCAAAATAAACCAACCTTGCAAGGATGGCGTACTTAGAAAATGAAGCTTACACGTCTATCTTTACATACAATTCGATGTGCACAACATATGCAATAAACATGTGATGACGCTGACTCACACATGGTGAAAATTGTGGCCCCAAGTTCAGTAAATAGCCATACGTTCGATATGTATGTGGATATGAGATCATCGAAATAAATCAAGTCAACATTCATAAACATTGGGCCTAATAAAATGGGGTTATAAGGTTAGGGTATATTGGTTATCATGATTGATGTGAATATATTATTCGAATCCCAAAATAAGCCTAATAGTTAGGTTAATACCAATGAATGCAATGATATCAATACGAATGTGAGATATAATTCGACAAGGATAACTTTTTATGGTAAGTGGGTTAGTGGTGAAAATCCACTAAGCTTATAATACAAGATCCTTTTTATTAATTGTATTTATTAATTTGATTTAATAGAGGGGTATAATTATATACAATAAATCATATTGGGGCAGAAATATGATTTAACCAGGTAGCAATAGTAATTATCATATGATAGACCTTGTTGCAATTATTCTTGAGATTTAGAATGCCAGAAATTTTTTTTTTGAAAGGTATAGGGGAAGTGTGAAAAATGGTATCAGAGCCCAAGTTATATAAAACTGGGCTGTTGTCATTGTGCCCACTGTTGCTGTGTGTTCTGTATAGATTAAGTTCTGTGAATTTTTTTATTTTATTTTTTTCTGATCTGTGTTGTGTAGTGTACAGTGGTGCGGGAATGGCAGAAGATGAAGAAATTTATGTTGATCTGCGTGATGAGGAAAATACACCAGATCCCAACGCTCCAGTAATGGCTATGTTGTGAAGGTTGCAACAAGAATTGGCTGAGATAAGAAGCCAGAATGACAGATTGTCATTAGCCAGTGAGGAGCAGGAAAAGCTCATCAGAGAACTAACTTCGCGGAACAGCCAAGAAGGCGAGGGTTCCGGAGAGAGGAAGACTGATGATTCTGATGATGATGATGCTGTTAGGCATCAGTATAAATAGAAAAAGGAATTACAAGGGGAATTCCGAAAGATCAAACCTCCCTGCTATGATGGGGAGAAGGAGGAAGATGCTGAAGCCTGGTTGCTGAATATGATTAAGTATTTCCAGGTCTATGAATATGAAAGCAATCTGAAGGCCAGATTAGCTGTTTACCAGCTACAAGGTAAGGCTACCTTGTGGTGGGAGGAGACAAAAATGGCTCATTCCATTGATGAAAAGACAGTTACCTGGGAAGACTTCCAGGTTAAGTTCAAAAACCGCTATCTAAATGAACGTTACTATGATGATAAAGCCAAGGAATTTCATGAACTTAGACTGGGACATCTCACTATTGATGAGTTTGTTACTAAGTTTACAAATCTGTTGAGATATGTACCTTACATAAGGGAAGAAAAGGCAAAGGTACAAAGTTTTATGACCTATTTTCCTGCTATATACAAAAAGAATATCGAGTTTGATAACCCAAAAAAAATGGACGAAGCTGTTAGAAAAGCTAGATTGTGCTACCAGCAGTTTAAAGGAAAGGCTGAGCAGGGAAAAGGCTGGCTAAACAAGGGTGAGTTCAAAGGAAAGAAACAGAAACCAGCGTATCTAAAGAACTTTGGCAGGGACCACCAGAGGAAAAAGTTTAATAAAACCAAAGAAAGTCAAACTGCTCAGTCCCAAGTGGCTTCAAAACAAATAGATGGAGACAATAAGAAAGAGGGCACAGTGAAAATGAGAGAACCTTTGAAATGTTGGGGATGTGGAGAACCCCATCTGTTGAGGGTTGTCCCCATCGAAACATTCAGATGATTATGAGAGATCGAGAAGCTACCACAGTAAATGACATAGCCAGAAATATACCCACCATCAGTGCAGCCTTGGAAAATCGATAAGCAGAACATCAAGCTACCATGGTTGAAATGGAGGGTAAGATTTCTAACCAATCTGTTATAGTTTTGATTGATCCAAGTGCTTCTTTGAGTTACATTAGTCCAAAAATTGTAGAAAAATGTAATCTCAAAACTGAAAAATTTCAGCAGTCATGGTTGGTTCAGCTGGCCACTGGAACCAAGAGGAAGGTAACACATAAATTGTCCCGAACAGCAATTAAATTAAATGATTTTCAAACAGAAGTAAATTTGAACATTCTGCCCTTAGGTTCATATGACATGCTGAGAGGAATGGACTGGCTGGAAAAGAAAAAAGCCATGATGAACTGTTGGGACAAGACCCTGCATTGTGTATATGAAGAGGGGAAACCTTTTATTCTCCAGGGAAAACCAAAACCTATCTCTGTAAGACAAATATCAGCACTGCAATTAAAAAGAACAGCTAGAAAAGGATACCAAGTTTATGCAGTACATGTGGAAGAAACAGAATAGAAAACTGAAGAAACTCTGCTGGATGCTTTACCAGTAGTAAGAGAGTTTAAGGAAGTCTTTCCAGATGATATTCCTCATCTTCCCCCCAAAAGAGAGATTGAATTTTCAATTGATCTGGTGCCAGGAGCAACACCTGTTTCCCGCACCCCTTATCAAATGAGTCACCCCGAACTCATGAAACTGAAAATGCAATTACAGGAATTGCTGGATAAGGGCTATATCCAACCGAGTGTGTCTCCTTGGGGAGCACCGATCCTATTTGTGAAAAATAAGGATGGAACCTTTAGGATGTGCATTGATTATCGTCAAATGAAAAAGTTGACCATTAAAAACAGATACCCCTTGCCCAGAATTGATGATCTTTTTTACCAAGTGAGAGGAGCTTCGGTATTTTCGAAGATTGACTTAAGGACTGGTTATCACTAGCTTAGAATCAAAGAGGAAGACATCAGCAAAACAACCTTTCGAACTAGGTATGGTCACTACGAATTTGCAGTCCTACCTTTTGTTTTGACAAATGCCCCTGCCACATTTATGTGCCTAATGAACAGTGTGTTAAATAAGTACTTGAATAAATTTGTACTTGTGTTCATAGATGATATTTTAGTCTACTCAAAAAGTGAGGAGGAACATAAAGAACACTTGAGGATAGTATTGCAAACTCTGAAGGAAAACCAGTTATATGAAAATTTCAGCAAATGTGAATTCTATAAAGATAAGATCCAATACTTGGGTCATATTATTTCTGAACAAGGGCTGGATGTTGACCCTGAAAAGATAAAAACTATTAAAGAATGGCCTGTACCAACTGATGTCTCAGCAGTGAGATCATTCATGGGAATTGCAGGTTATTATCGCAGATTTGTGGAGAGATTTTCTTCCATAGCACATCCCATAACATCATTACAAAGAAAGGGTGTCAAATTTGAGTGGACTGAAAAATGTCAAAACAGTTTTTACCAATTAAAACTAAAACTTACTACAGCCCCTATACTGAAGATTGCAGACTCTGATAAAGAATTTGTTGTATGTACGGATGCCTGTAGAGAGGGGTT
The DNA here is from genome assembly GCA_034641835.2 of Pinus albicaulis. NCBI lineage: Eukaryota > Viridiplantae > Streptophyta > Pinopsida > Pinales > Pinaceae > Pinus > Pinus albicaulis. Next base: position 940,800,523 of record CM076572.1, on the reverse strand, counting down.
GGGAGGAGTTCTTTTGCAGGAAAATTCAGTTATTGCATATGAGTCTAGGAAATTTAAGATACATGAACAGAACTATAGTGCCTGTGATTTAGAGTTAGCTGCTGTTATTCATGCCTTGAAGATGTGGCGACACTATCTCCTTGAAAAAAAATTTACATTGATGACTGATCATATTAGTCTCAAATATTTCTTTTCCCAAACTGATTTGGCTGTCTTTTCTAAGTGAATTCGATATGGAAATAAAACATATCAAGGGGAAAGAGAATAAAATTGCTGATGCATTAAGCAGAAATGCTTACCAAAATATAAATAACATTGGAATTAGTGTCCAGGTTGATGTAGAAGATTTAGTGAAAAAGGCATCAGACCAAGATCCAAATTATGAAACACTATTGGTGAAACTACTAAAGAAGGAGAAGACTGATTACACCCAAAACCAAAAAGGGTTGATCTGCTACAAAAATAGATTGTATATCCCCAATGTAGAAACTTTAAAAAGGGAGATTTTAGATGAATATCACAAACAACCATATGCAGGGCATCCTGGATATCAGAAAATGTTAACAGCTTTGAAAAAGAAGTTGTTTTGGCCAAGAATGAAAAGAGATGTAGCGGAATATTTAGCTAGATGCATGGAGTGTCAACTAGTTAAAGTTGAACATCAGCATCCTGCTGGTCTTCTAAACCCCTTGCCGATTGCAGAATGGAAATGGGACACAGTTTCTATAGATTTTATAACAGGGTTACCCAAAACTAAATACCGACATGATTCAGTGATGGTAGTAGTAGACACTTTAACAAAATTTGCACACTTCATACCTGTAAAGTCTACTTTTGGGACAGCCAAAGTAGCAGATGTGTTTCTAAAAGAGATAGTAAGATTACATGGGGTCCCAAAGGTGATTGTTTCAGATCGAGATGTTAAGTTCACAATAGCTTTTTGGAAGGGGCTATTTGGAGGTATGGGCACTAAGTTGAATTTTAGTACTACCTATCACCCTCAGACTCATGGGAAAATAGAGAGAAATAATCAGATTTTAAAGGATATGCTGAGAATGTATGTGATGGATAGGCCATCAAAATGGGAAGACTACTTGCATTTAGCTGAATTTTCCTATAATAACAGCTACCAATCCTCCATCAAGATGAGTCCGTTTGAGGCACTGTATGGAAGAAAATGTCGTACTCCTTTGAGCTGGAGCCAGCCAGAAGATAAAATAATGCTGGGACCAGATGCTTTATGAGAGATGGAAATAATTGTTAAACAGATACAAATAAACATCAAGACAACACAAGATCGCCAGAAAAACTATGCTGATAAGAAGAGAGTACACCGAGAATTTAAAGTGGGAGAGCATGTGTACTTGCGTATTAAACCAAAAAAGAGCACACTTTATGCTGGAAGTTGTGCAAAACTAGCTCCTAGATATTGTGGTCCTTTTGAAGTATTATAAAGGGTGGGACCAGTGGCTTACAAGCTGGCCTTACCACCTCATGTTAGAGTTCATGATGTGTTTCATGTTTCATTATTAAAAAGATATATACATGATGCTTCTCACATAGTGGATTGGAATGTGGTACAGGTGGAACCAGAAGGGGATTTTCTGCCAGAACCGCTTCAAATATTGGAGCGGGAAGAAATTGAATTGAGGAACCGAACAGTAGCAAGAGTAAAGGTGCAGTGGAAGCACTTTACTGCTGAAGAAGCTACCTTCGGAAAGATAAGATGAAATTATGGAAAGATATCGATTTTTGTTTGAAAAATGAACTCTAGTAGTTAAATAACAACACCGAGGATGGTGTTTTCTTTCAGAGGGGGAATATGTAACACCCCTAGTTTATGTGTTGAAAATTCAAAAATAGACATTTGAACTTTAATCCTAAGAGGAGTGGACCCCAAAGGAAAAGTATTTTGGGGATGTAATTAAATATTTAATTTGAGAAAATGAATAAAATGACTTTGTGCAGATTGACCAAAATGAGAATTATAATATCACCTGCTAAATCCATGAGGATGGATAAAGGCAAATACTTTCCCCACAATCTTTCAAAAAATCCTTGAAAGAATTTCTAAATTAGATTTTGAGGAAAATCTAGTTTCCCCAATGATGTGGAGAGTAGTTGGGAAGAGGTAAAAAGCTGGGAAAAGCATAAAGCAGCTTTAAAAATTCCCTAAAATGGGAAGCCTAGGCAAACAGGAAGAAAAGCATCCTGATATTCTAGACGCAGAATTAGAAACAAGCTTTGGGGAACGACAACTTAAATAAGCTGCTCCTAAACAGATTAGAGGTTGATCTGTTCTTGGACGGATCTCAGCTTGGGGGTGAATTTTGGAGATAGATGAATTCTAAGGTTGGGAGGACTGGTCAATTACCAAAGTGGCATGCTTACAGAAATTAAGAATAGTTGAATATTTAATTGTGATGGAACCAACTAGAGTTATTTATATTTGTTTTTCTGAATTTTGAATATTGTTCCATACATTTACAGAGTTAAGAAAGGAATTAACCTTCTCATTTATGCATAGTTGTAGGAACTAGAAAAATGAGGAGAAATCCTCCAGAACCTTTAAACCAACCTTTAAGTTGAAATCTGGAGATTTATAGTACCTCATAATTTACAAATTTGTAACTTTAATCTGCTTCTGTGGGAAATGGAATACTTTTGTCCACACTGTAAGGAAATTTCCAAACCTATAGACAATGATAAAGTAAATGTATAGAGGATAGAGCTATTCATTTAATTAATTACTAAGTGAAGAGCAGAGTTTTATAAAAAAAAAAAATTCAACAACTGTGCATTTCAACATTTAAAATATTTGCTATTTCCTTTAATAAGAATTGAATGGTAGAGAAGGAAATTTTAGTATTGCATATCTGTCTTAAAGAGCAAGGAGATGAAACCAAACATGGCCCACATCTTTAGAAAGAACTAGGAAATGAGAGTTATGTATGAAAGATATGGGAGTAACCCACAAGAAAACAAAAGGAGACCAAATTGAAATACGTGATATGAAAAGTTAGAAGTGTATGGAAAACTATAAAAAAAAATTGTACCTGTACCTTATATATATCTAAATAGATATATATATTGAAGAATGGAGTACACAAACATCGTCCAGATATATATATGCATGTATCAGTAAAGAAATTCAGTCTAAATATGGATATATTGGGACTGTTCTATCATGAAAATAAATAGCAAAAGAATTTAGATGTATATAGCTACAGGGAACAATTTAGATTGGCATACAAAGTTTTCCCAATGGAATTACAACTTCCCAAAAATCCTGAGAGTCTCCTGTAGGATTCATACAAATTATATATATAATAGATAGCCATGAGTCACTGCACAATTGAAAAAAACAAATCTGGCTATAAAAAGACGTATATACATTGCAGTCACTACTAGGATAAGCAATCTAAAGGATGAATAACTCGTTATTCTTAAATAATATTAATTAACACTCAACAAATAATGTCATGCGAGGTAGCATGAGAAAATCCATAAATTAATAATCTGTAGCTTCTTCGAAATTATTATGGAAAAACAAAAATATCAGTTACGAGGAATAAATACTTTCTGTATACAACCAACACAAAAAAAATGAGCCCTCTCGGACCAGAGTCTTGTAACAAATACCACGTTCCCATTATAGAATTTTAAACAAATCAAAGAGTACTAGAATACAACTGAAAATCATTAATATTCCGTCTCTGACAGAGTCTAGAACTTCAATAGACACTGTTTAAAACCCTAAGAACGTTAATGATTCTGAATAAGCGAGGCGGAACAATGCAATGAGAGGATAGATCCTCTTCGCCCATGAGTATACCAACCTGAAACGCCAAGAGCCGCGATAATTAGTGCCAAATGACAGGACTTATCTCAGGGCTCGCCAAGAACGAAATTCATATGGCGTCTACCATACCTGTAGACATACATACAGGACAGTGAAAATTCGTTTAGGGAAACCAATAGAAGGAATTCTATTAAGAATGAAAGAAAAATTATACCAAGAAATAAATCATTACCTGACAAAGGAGATTCTCACTCGTTCCAACGGATTCTGCCACCGAAATAGAGGTAGGATGTAAATAAATCGTAAACCAGGAGGTAATAGAGGAAATAGAAAAACATTCCAACTGATAGAATAAGCCAATCGATTCTTACCTAGCCGGATAGAAGACGCGTGAAATCAAACCATCATCATTCCAAGGCCAAAGGAAAAGTAGGAGTATACCCTATTAAGAAACGTAGGCGTGTTGGCATCACGCATCGTAGATAGTCATCAAATGAAACCGAGAGGGTGGCGAAGAAAAAAAATATATATACAGGAGGAAGAAATCACTAAAAGGTATATGGGTAAGAAAATCCAACGCCAGTTCTCTTTGTTAGTAAGCAGACGCAGATCACGAAAGGGCGTAAATAAAACTCAGGTAAATTACTGTCATTTGCATGTATTACAATGCTCAGAATCAATAACAGAGTCAGAAGTTATCACACACAAAGCTTACAAGATTTTACCTGCATTGTGATGCGGTGACGGAGTAATACAAGCTTGGAGTGTATGAAGTCTTGCGTCTCCAGCACGCAGAGGCTCGGCACCACGAGTAACGAGAAAAAAAACCAAATGAGGGCCAAAAGAACAATTTCAAAGCTTTAGTGCACGAATTATACCAAAATCCCAATTCGAAACCCTAATGGTACAATGAAATCTCAGTTGTCCAAACGGCAAAAGATCCATGGTGTGTCCACGGATCAAAAGGACGGAAGATGCAATTAAAACAGTCGTTCAATATTAAATTTACCTTATATCAAATGAAGCCCACGGCATCTATGCTCATGTCGTATTGATTGCCTAAGTTCCAGAGTAGTTTGGCGTGGCAATGATCAATGCCAAGTTGGATCCATAATGCACGAACGTGAATGGAATGAAATCTGTTTCCAATCAATAAAACTTAATAGAGAACCTTATACGTGATGACATGGAGACTGGTAGAACGTATCAATTACAACACCAAAATAAACCGACCTTGCAAGGACGCCGTACTTAGAAAATGAATCTTACACGTCTATCTTTACATACAATTCGACGTGCACAACATATGCAAAAAACATGTGATGACGTTGACTAACACGTGGTGAAAATCGTGGCTCCAAGTTCAGTAAATAGCCATACGTTCAATATGTATGTGGATATGAGATCATCGAAATAAATCAAGTCATCATTCATAAACATTGGGCCTAATATAATGGGATTATAAGGTTAGGGTATATTGGTTATCATGATTGATGTGAATATATTATTCGAACCCCAAAATAAGCCTAATAGTTAGGTTAATACCAACGAATGCAATGATATCAATACGAATGTGAGATATAAGTCGACAAGGATAACTTTTTATGGTAAGTGGGTTAGTGGTGAAAATCCACTAAGCTTATAATACAAGATCCTTTTTATTAATTGGATTTATTAATTTGATTTAATAGAGGGGTATAATTATATACAATAAATCATATTGGGGTAGAAATATGATTTAACCAGGTAGCAATAGGAATTATCATATGATAGACCTTGTTGTAATTATTCTTGAGATTTATAATGCCAGGGAAAAAAAAATTGAAAGGTATAGGGGAGGTGTGACAGTCAAGGCATCACGTAAAAATATTCTAATCCAAAATCTAAATACCTATAATACATATCTTTTTAATTGATAATTTTTAAATTAAATTTTAAAATATAAAATATGTAAAATAAAATATAAAAACCATTTTACATATCACTCCATAAAAAACACATGATTCAAAATACACCTCGCTTCTAAATAGCAATAGCGAGGCCTTCTAAATAGCTAAAGATTAAAATTAATATCATTTTCAAACTTTAAACCAAACATAATTTTTTTAAATTGGATAACATTAAACAATACAATTGTGATAGGGAGATTGTGAACCACATTTCTTATGGGATTGAAACACCACACCATTACGCATAAGTATTAAAACATTTAAAAAAATAAAAATAAAAATAAACATCATTATTTAGAAATATTTAAATACTTAAATTAAATTAAATAAAAATAAAAATTAAGTTGTATTTGTATTTTTTTAATTTAATTATACTTTTTAGTGTTAAAATAGATTTAATATACTAATAATCGTTTTTAAAAAGCATGTGGTATTAAATGAAATGGACTAAAAATGAGATCTTTATTTCTAAAGCGTTGCTAGTGTACTGTAGGGTATTCAAAAGCAATCGATAATAATTTTCTTGCAATATATGAAGAAATAAGCTTAAACTTACTTCAAAACTATGGTGTCGAATCATACCACCTACTACGTTTTAAAATAAACTTGAAGTACGGACATACCACATACAGTGTTCAATCAAACGCCAAATGCCCCTCAATTTGAGGATTGTTGACGCATTATCACATTAAAATGTCCAAAACAACCCAAAATCCCTATCCCTCTGAGTTTAAGCTCTGTTGACTCATTATCTGTTAGGCATTACTTATTTCGTCTCGATACGGGGATGCCATTGAGTTTCAGATCTGTTGATTCATTATCTAGTAGGCATTATTTATTTGGTCGCCACGTAGGGTGTTCTTCATTTTACAAAGGAGCAGTGCTTTCTAATTTCCCCATCACTCCCATGGAGCACTCCAATTTCTCCCATCTTCTAGATCGAGTGTTTGAAATTGTCAAAAAATCTTTTTTCCTGCACCTCTTTCTCAACAATTATTTTTGAAATATGATTGGTAAGAAGCGCAGCATCTGATTGGAAGAGTCCTCTGTGTGATTTCAGATTACCGAAATAATCACTGTCAAAGGTGAGGGGGCTCTGAGGATCCATTGGCACTATGGTTGTGTTGTCCGCTAAGCTTTTGCACTTTCGCTTGTGCCCCTCTGCGTAGGACTTGTCCAGAGAAGGATCCATGTCCCCTTTCCCTGTGAAATTGTAGAGTCGGTTACTGAAAAAACTGCAGTGCCCAAATCCGATAGTATGCGCCCCTGCAGCAATACACGATCAGAACCTAACTTGTTAGAAATAGTAACAGAATTGTAGTTAACTTACACCAGTAAAAACATATCTTTATTAGGTAGGGAACTATCTGATAGAACAAATAGGTCTTTCACGTTAAGTGCTTTGCGGGCAAAAATGGCTTTAAGCTTGGCGAAGTTGTAAAAGGGCGCAGGGATATTGCTCAAAACATCGTTTGCCCTCGATATCATTCCGTCCATGCGACCTGTCTTTACTTCCGAGTACGGTCCTTTACTCTGCATATATATCGTCAAATGTAATTACTTTCCCTCACCTTAATACCTTATGATACCTTAGAATTATAAGGAGGCGAGCAGATAATTTCAACTTCAACTCTAATTATCTGGATTGTGTAATTCAATAATATTTTGGATTAATTATCTAGATTTCCAACATATGGATTTCCAACATAATTTAGATAATCTAAATTGTGGATTTCTAAAATAAATGTGAAATCAATTTACACTTCTCTCTAGTCTCTCAGGTTCTAAAATATTCTGGATATCCAGAATCAAGATTAATATTCATGCTATTGCAGGATAAAAATGTAGAAGTTTATGATTGCTTCGAAACAACAAAAGAGAATGAAGATTCTCTCTACAACATAGAGTTTTCAACCTTAATTTGCAAAATGAACAAAAACAATTTAGGACAATTTTCTTAATTCATAGAAGAATAAAAGAAATACAAAATCAGGAATTTGATTCTTCCTCCTTAAGAGAGATTTACAATTTATTACAGTGGACTGTAAAACAACAGTTCTCACAAAACTTCTATGTCCTTAAAAACCACACATAAAGTGCTTACAAACTTGTTGTGTAACAGGCTGTGGGCTACAACGATTTCATTGTTTCTCAAACAACGTCTTAATACATAAAAACGCGTTCATAGCAAAAATATTCATTACAAAAGCCTTCGGGCTCATTCCCTTTTATAAGGCGTGGTTATAATAAAAACTATTAAACCGACAAATAAAACCGGATCTCAAAATATATGAAATCCATTGAAAACACTTCATCGCATCCGGAAGTCAATCGATGATCGGGGTTTCAGCGGCCAAAAGGTTAACACCTTTGCGCTTTGCGATTTGCGATTTTTGATTGGGCAGGGCCCATATCGCATCGCAACATCGGCGAACACGGTTCACAGTCCTTTTGTGGACGATCACTTGAAACTTGCGATTGCGATTAGAGAGGTGTCCACATCGCATCGGAGATCGGTAATAGTGCAACAGACATGAAAGTAACATTGTGATGTCACGATTGTGATTAAGGTGGGACCTCATCGCATCGCTAAAAACTCTTCGGTGTGCACATTTAATTTCTTTAAATATTCGCGATGCGATAGTGCTAGAACTTTCATCACATCGCATCATTGTTTTGTAATGTAGCGAACTTATGCCGCCTCAGTCATTTAACTTCACCGATATGTTGGTGAGGCTTTAAAGCTTGTTTCAACTTGTAATCAAAGCTCTGCGCTGCTGGCAAGACTTTGAGTCTGAGCATTTACTCTGCTCCTAGGAAGCCGGCTACTGCCTTACATAAATATCAAGGGACCAATTCTTATCTACTCTGCACTTCACTTGTGCGGGCTTTCCAATCCTTTTGCAATTGTTCAAAAAACAACAACCGCCTTTGCTAAGGCTTCACTGTGCTACACTTCAATCATTCTGCAATTACTACTGATTGATATCAGTAGTTGGAATTAATTTCTGACACTCCCCCTTAATTTCAATTGCTGGGTTTTTCTGCATACCCAGACATTCCCTGAAATGATCAAAGCTTTTCTGTGCTAGTGGCTTTGTGAGGATATCTGCAAATTGATCCTATGTTTTGCAGTGTTGCAAAACAATCTCACCATTGTTAACAAATTCACGTATGAAGTGAAACTTGGTGTCAATGTGCTTTGTCCTCTTATGAAAGACTGAATTTTTAGATAATGCTATCGCCGAGCTATTGTCACAGTAAATGGTTATGCCCTTTTCTTGTTCATGACACAAATCTCTGAGAACTCTTCTCAGCCATACTATTTGGCATGCTGCTGCTGTTGCTGCCACATATTCTGCTTCTACAGTAAATAAAGAAACTATCGGTTGCTTCTTGGAAGCCCATGAAACTGCTCCCGATCCCAAATGAAACACATATCCTGATGTGCTCTTCTGATCATCAACACTGCCAGCCCAATCACTGTTAGTGTATCCTGTCAACATGAAACTTTCATACGAGGAGTATAATATACCAAACCCCTTCGTTCCATTTACATACCTTAGAATTATCTTGGTTTCCTACCAATGAGCTTCTTTCAGTCTTTCCATGAATCTGGAGATTAATCTAACAGCATGCATAATGTTTGGCCTAGTTGCAGTCAAGTACATAAGGCTACCAACTATGCTCTTATACAATTTTGGATCAAAATCCTTACTATTATCTTCTTTACTCAATTTCAACCCCATTACTGTTGGAGTCACAACTGTCTGGCTGTTCTGCATGTTGAATCTCTTCAACACTGCTTCTACATATTTATCTTGAGAAATGAAAACACCATTTTCACTTTGGTCTACTTCAATTCCAAGAAAATATCTCAAGAAACCCAAGTCAGTCATTTCAAACTCACTACTTCTTTAAAATTGGCAATGAGAGAAGCATCATTGCTAGTAAATATCAAATCATATACATATAATACAACGATAAGAATCTTACCGTCATTTTCCTTTATGTAGAGTGTGGGTTCACCATCACACTTCTCAAACCCATTGTCAATCAGGTAAGCATCTATTCTGCTATACCATGCTCCTGGAGCTTGCTTCAGCCCATAAAAAGCCTTCTTTAGTTTGCATACTTTATGCTCTTGGCCTTCAATTTCATAGCCTGGAGGTTGTTCAACATAAACCTCTTGTTTTAACACTCCATTCAGGAATGCAGATTTAACATCCATCTGATAAATCCTCCATTTGTGTTGTGCCGCAATAGACAACAGTGTTCTGAGTGTTTTCATCCTTTCTACTGGTGAAAAAGTTTCATCATAGTCTCTGCCTTGCTGCTGTTTGTAGCCTTTAATAACAAGTCTAGCCTTGTGCCTTTCGATCTTGCCTTCAACATTAATTTTGGTCTTATAGATCCACTTAACTCCAATGACATCTCTGCCTTCATGGAGGTCCACTAACTCCCATGTTTTACTCTTCTCAATTGCACCAATTTCTTCATTCATTGCTTCAATCCATTTATCATCTTTTACAACATCTTCAAAATGAATTGGGTCATCAAAATGACAATAAAAAGTGAATAATGAATTCAGACCAGTATTTTTACTTACCTCACCTTGTTCATAAATCTCATTAAGATTTCTGAATCTTGGTCTTCTTGGTGTACTTGAGGTTTCATTCGAACTTGAGGGCATTCCAGATCCCTACAATGTGCTTGGAGTAGCACTTCCTTGACTTCTCAAGGTTGTACGATTTCAAGCTTGTGGTGTGGTTTGTTGTTCTTGCGATTGTGGAGGAGGAACCACCGAAGAAGGGTTAACAATAGTTGTTCTTTCTTCTTCTTCTTCTTCATGAGACAGAGTTTTCTTCACGTTCATAGTTTTTTCTAGACTTCCATCCCAAGCTTCTTCTTCACAAAACTGCACATCTCTGCTTACTATCAATTTCTTGGTGGATGGATTATAAATTTTGTATGCTTTTGACTCATCACAATAGCCAATAAAGACACAATTCTCCCCCTTACTGTCAAGCTTCTTCCTTAGTTGATCTGGTACATGTGCATATGCTACACATCTGAATACTCTCATGTGAATGATAGTTTTCTTTTTTCCACTCCATGCTTCTTCTGGTATTTTGTTCATGACAGCTTTAGTTGGGCATCTATTCAAGATGTAAACTACACAAGTGACAGCTTCATTCCAGTACTCATGCGGCAAGTGTTTTTCCTTCAGCATACTTCTGACCATGTCTAGAATGGTCCTATTCTTCTTTTCTTCAACACCGTTTTGCTGAGGTGTATACCTCGCAGTGAATTTCTTTTGTATGCCATTCTCTCTGCAAAAACACAAAAATTCCTTAGAGATTTACTCTCCACCTCTATCTATTATGAGCACTTTGATATAATGCCCACACTGCTTCTCAACAAGAGTTTTGAAGTGGCAGAATTTCTCAAACACTTCACTCTTATATTTTAACACATACATCCATGTCTTTCTGGTGTAATCATCAATGAAAGTTAAAACATATTTATTTCCAGCAAATGATGGTATTTGCATCGGTCCACACACATCAGAGTGAACAATTTCCAAGGGTGCTTTTGCCCTTATACTCTTTACTGCTAGAAACCTTTCTCTCTGTTGTTTGCCCAAGATGCAACCTTCACAAATGTTGTTTGTCTTCTCAATCAATGGCAATCCTTTTACCATTCCCTTTCTATGCAACATAATCAAGCCTTCGAAATTGAGATGTCCAAATCTCAAGTGCCATAACCAATTTTCATGTTTCACTTCCTCTTGAAAGAATTCTTATGTTACAGCTGCAATAGTTCTTCCTTCCTTCAAATCTGCCCTGAGTTTGAGAGGAAACATTCTACTGCTAGTTATATGCACCTCTGCAATGATATTCTTACTTGGAGGTATGTCTATAATTGTACATACATCATCTTTGAAGAACACATTGTAATATTTGTTAATGAGCCGTCCAATGCTCAAAATATTACATTTCATAATAGGTACATAGTATACCTCTGGCATAATCATCTTTTCTCCATTTCTTGCTAGGATACTGACTCTGCCTTTACCCTTGACAGATATCTTACTATCAGTTCCTGTTGTTACCTCAGATTTCACATTTTCATCCAAATTGGAAAACATTGCAATGTTTCCATTCATGTGATTACTACACCCTGAGTCTAAGAACCAAAAATCTTCTTGTTTGTCTTGTGCAATGTTACATGTTAACAACACAATATTTGGGTTCTTATCTTCTTCATTTGCAAAATTAGCATTTTGCTTATTTTTCATGTCATTTTTATTTTTCCTACATTCATTGGCATAATGGCCTAATTTCTTGCAATAATGACATTGAACTTGGGATTTGTCATACCTTTTTCCGTGAGCTCACTGTCTCCTTGAACCTTCATCTTGGTTCTGATTGCAGCTCCTTCCGCTTGTGCTAGTAGGATTATTTCTGCCTTTGTTTTGGCTTCTTCCACGACCTCTGTTATTTTCTCTGCCTCGACCTCTGCCTCGGCCAAATGACATCTGAGTCTTAAATTTTTGCTCCAAAGAGGAATCTGTTCCTCTACTCATTCTATGTTCATGAGACATTAGAGAAGCACTCAGTTCATCTACTGTGAACTGTGAGAGATCCTTTGTCTCTTCTATTACTACCACAATAGCTTCAAACCTTGCAGGTAAACTTCTCAAGATATTCTCTACGATCCTTATTTCTTCAAGAGCTTCACCATGAGATATTATCTGGGTTATCAACCCAATAACATGAGCGAAGAATGAATCTATTGTATCAGATTCCTTCATGCTCAGTGTTTCAAAATCTCTCCTCAACATCTGCAACTTTGTAGTCTTCACCTTGTCCATGCCTGGATAGGCAGTTTCGAGAATATCCCTTGCCTCTTTAGACTTTGTTGCTGCTGCAATACGTGGGAAAACACTCTCATGTACTGATTGAAAGAGATAAAAGAGGGCTTTGGATTCATTCTTCCTGTCGCTCTTCAACAGGTTCAGGGTAGCCATTTTCAACTTGTTCCCATAATCCCCGAGAAGCAAGCAAAGCTCTCATAGTTATGGACCAATAACTATGATTATTCCCATTGAAGTGTTGAAGCTGGGAATTTTTCAAACCAGTTCCAACATCTGCCATCTTAACTGTACAAGTCAAGAAAAAGATACTGACTGTATAATAAAAACAAACAAGAACTTTCTTTGTTGGAGAAAATCTGCTCAATAAGCTTCTTACAGCTCTTGCGGTGGAAAAACAAACTCTGTTTTGTCTCACTAAGTGCCTAGACTAGCTCTGATACCATGTAGAAGTTTTTGATTGCTTCAAAACAACAAGATAGAATGAAGATTCCCTATACTACACAGAGTTTTCAATGTTAATTTGCAGAATGAACAGAAACATTTTAGGACAATTTTCTTAATTCATAAAAGAATAAAGGAAACACAAAATCAACAATCTCATTCTTCCTCCTTGAGAGGGATTTACAAAGTATTACAGTGGACTGTAAAACAACAGTTCTCACAAAACTTCTATGTCCTTAAAAACCACACATATAGTGCTTACAAACTTGTTGTGTAACAGCCTGCGGGCTACAACAATTTCACTATTTCTCAAACAACGTCTTAATACATAAAAACGCGTTCACAGTAAAAATATTCATTACAAAATCCTTCGAGCTCATTCCCTTTTATAAGGCACGGTTATAATAAAAACTATTAAATCTACAAATAAAACTGGATCTCAAAATATATGAAATCCATTGAAAACACTTCATTGCATCCGGAAGTCAGTCGGTGATTGGTATTTCAGCGGCCAAAAGGTTAACACCTTTGTGCTTTGCGATTTGCGATTGCGATGACGATCGACAGTCGGCATTCGATTTGCGATTGCGTGATTGCGGTCTTTGCGATTTGTGATTGGGCGGGGCCCATATCACATCGCAACACCAGTGAACACAGTTCACAGTCCTTTTGTGGACGATCACTTGAAACTTACGATTACGATTGGAGCAGGGTCCACATCGCATCGGAGATCGGCAATAGTGCAACAGACATGCAAGTAACATTGCAATGTCATTGATTTATCCACCCTAATCTGACATTAATCTTATCAATCTGGGAGCGTATCCTTTCAAGGAAACGTGCAAGGTATATGCAGGAACAAACACATAATTCGTTCAACCGAGGGTTTACAGTTAAAACTCAAAACATTGTTGTGAAGTAAAATTAATGCAGAACATTTAACAATATTAATCAGCAAGAAATAAAAATAACAACCATAGCACAACAGGAATTAATCCACACATATACACAGACGCAGCACCTGATCAGAAGAGCGAGCCCAAATCTCTAATCAAGGTTGTGTTGATAACGAAACACTTTGGAACAGTAAAACTAGATGTATTTTATTGATGTACAAAATGTGATTACAGTCTTCTCTTCGGAACCACGAATTACAACAACAATGTCCATTTTATACATAGTACAAGAGAATAAAATATTTCCCTAAAACATGATAACCGCGTGTTTAGAAATGGACTCTGGTTGAAACGGCACAAAAAACAGATATTCTGGATGGAGCAAAGGCTGAGAATAGGCCCAGGGAGTCATGGTCCGGCTGCACGCTCTCCCTTTGGCTAGTCGTTACCGATTCTTGTTGCGATCTGCTAGAGCGAGGGTTCCTATCTTTCAATCTGCAGCCAAACACAAACCTTAGCGCCACAATTAGGTAAAACCCCATGATTTTACTTCATTAATCAAAACATCCCAGTTGGACAAGTTAGGGGTATTTACCTTAGGAGTTTATCATGGCAAATGTGGCTAAATTAAACAAAAAGGGTCAAAAAGGATAACAAAAGTGGGCAAAGAAATCGCCGAATTCGGTGCCCAACAATGGGGCCCATATCACATCGCAACATCGGCGAACACCGCTCACAGTCCTTTTGTGGATGATCACTTGAAACTTGAGATTGCGATTGGAGCGGGGTCCACATCGCATCAAAGATCGACAATAGTGCAATAGACATGCAAGTAACATTGCGATGCCGCAATTGCGATTGAGGTGCGACCTCATCGCATCACTAAAAGCTCTTTGGTGTGCACGTTTAAGTTCTTTGAAGATTTGTGATGCGATAGTGTTAGAACTATCATCGCATCACATCGCTGCTTTGTAATGCAGCGAACTTATGCCGCCTCAGTCATTTAACTCTGCCGATATCTTGGTAAGGCTTTAAAGACTATTTCAACTTGTAATCAAAGCTCTGCACTGCTGGTGAGACTTTGATTTTGAGCATTTACTCTACTCCTAAGAAGTCGGCTACCGCCTTAGATAAATATCAAGGGACCGATTCTTATCTGCTCTGCACTTCACTTGTGTGGGCTTTTCAATCTTGCAATTGTTCAAAAAATGACAACCATGTTTGCTAAGGCTTCAATGTCCCGCACTTCAAAACAGAATCTATCCATTGGAACCTTGCATTCACACGCAATGTTCAATTCAGTAAATTGTTCATACCAATAAATATAACTGATAAACCCTTAGAGATATTTATATTAAATTACTCATACAAATAAATATAACTGATAAATTCATAAGGTTATTTATATTTGTGGAACTATAACTCTATTGATGCACTCAGACAATATATACTATTTCTTGAATTTAACCAAATCCAATAAATAACATATACCGCTCGAGCCACTATAACTACCAAAATATTAGTTGCCAATAAATAACATATACCGCTCCAGTGCACTATAACTACCCAAATATTAGTTGTCAACACATTTCACACATACATACCCTAACAAAGCAATCATGAAAGTGCATCCTTGGAAGAGGAGCCGCGAGAGTATCATCTTTCTTTATGTATTTCCTTACTACTTTTCTAACCGTGCTCTCGGCCGATGGGCAACAACTTTTGTAGAAATCATACGTGAGAGATCCAGCCTCACACCATGTCACTGAAAATAATATTGCAACTCCCAACAAAATGACAATATTGGCAACAAATTCCCTACTCGTCATCTGACACTTTGAAGTTTGAACTACCTTTCTTTTACGTATTACACAAACTCTCGGAGACTTTCGCTTCACTCTAATGTCGTGGAAAGGAACCAATAATGAATTTCTAGCGCTTTTCCTTGGCCAAAGATCAAGACAACTGTTTGGGCAATAAGAATTGCAATTGCCATTAGATAACCCAACCGCCCCTCCAACATGTTTTGAAGCAGTCAAAACAATATTAGATTTCAAAATATATTCTAGGGTCTACATTCCTCATCTCGACAACTTCTTTTAAAACATAGTTAACCAAGTCAAAGATAAATATTAAATGTCATAATACAAATTTCAAAATATATTCTATATTTTTCATAAGGGGTCGACATTCCTCATCTCCGCAACTTCTTTTAAAACATAGTTAACCAAGTCAAAAAAAAATATTAAATGCTATAATACAAATTATAACTCAGTCGTCTTTGGTATGATGTAGTGCATAAAGGATAATTGTTGCTTCAAAATATATATGAGTGACAGAGACAGATACATACAATTTTTGAGATTTAAGACCATCCCAATTGAAACGGTATTTTAATATTAAAATATGTCTATAAATTAATTATAAGCCTGCAAAAAATTATTTTTAAGTCTTATAGTGTTGGGATACTTCTGTGATGTATATGAAAGAATTATTTTATTATTTCGTTAGGAAATAGTTTAGTGTTTTTATTTTTTTAAATAATTTTTTAATTTATATAAATATTTGTTAGAATTAGAATTTGAAATTGTGTATTTTCACTTTTTAATTTTTTTTATATTTAAATTTTTGAAGGTTAATTTTATTCAAAATTGAATAAAAATTTGTAGGAATTATAATTTTGTATTATGAAATTTATAAATTCAAAATGTTTGAAAAAAAAATTATGCATTCGAAATATCATTTTCAAAAATCACTCTCTTATCAATAGATAAATAAATTAAAAATTAAACTAGGCTCAATCTAAATATTCAAAATAAAATAAAATATTAAATTAGTTTATACATTCAATAATAGAAATGAAATGATTAACCAAATTGCAGAAAAACAAAAAAAACTGAAACACAGCATTATAAAACTAAATCATAAACATAAACATTTTCTAACAGAATAATAAAACTAAATTACAAGTATAAACATTTACCCAGGAAAACATTCTCGTGTGAATATTTCGGCAATATCAAGTTTTTATTTTGGACACTTCGCATTATTACGAATGAATCAATGTGAGAGGACGGTTGACTTCTCAACAGGATAAGCATCCTTAATATAACTTGACTTCTCAACAGGATAACGAACCTTAATATTCCAATGGATATTTAATTTACTTTTATAATAAAAATTTAGCTATTGCAAAAGAAAATTTAAGCCACGCTTTTAATTTTTCCATTTTGATTGTATTGTACACAGAGTAGAACGAGTCTTGCTATTGTGCTTGATGTGGCAGCGTGAACGTATAGATCATTCTTTAACAAATTTACAGTTAATTAGTTTTTTATTGATTATAAATATTATATTCGTTATTATTTTTATTTTTAAATATAGAATTATTTAGCCAATTTTCATTGGATTATGGATTAAGAATCTTATTACCAGGCAAATAGTAGGAGGTGTATGAATGCTCGCCCTTTTCAATAATTAATTTATTTCAGATTCAAAATTAAACGAATCGAGAGATGCGTATAAGTGTTTTTCTTAATATGCCTGCTACAGATTCAGTGGTATATAGTGTTAGAAATCTGTATACAGTGTTAGATTCAGCCATTATATCTATGAGGAACTTAAATATACAGGTACTTTCAAACTTTGCAGCGGGTACTAACGCTATGCAGTGTAAAAGAGTTAATTTTCTGCTTTCCTTGGAGGGCTGGTTAACTTTATGGTGACTAGATCAACATTTCTTTATAATAATATTAGCCAGTGTAGTTTGCTTCATCTTCTCATGTTGAATATGACAAGGGGGAATGGATGCTCATATACAAGATTCAAAGCCGCATTAATCAAGCTTGAGCTAGAACCTAAACTTGCTGCCTCAGCCTACATCCAGAGAAAACCATACCCATATTCAGAGGAGATATATAAGTCGCTGGGCATGCTTTTGGTTGGTGCGCTTGCTTAAATGACTAGTCGTTGAGACCTCAAGTTCTTGCACCTTATATGATCATCCTTTTACAGAGCACATTAAGTTATTGGTTTCCTCTTTTGTATTAAAAATCTCTTCTTAAACTCGTATATACACCTTCAAATTAAAAACCTTCAAATACAAAACCAAGAGTCATAATAATATTATATAAATGTATATCATTTATATAATAAATGAAACACATGACTATCATATTTGTTTGTCTATTTATTGGTTTCTTTAATAGTTACCAATACTTGTTCAAGGCATGGAAAACACTTGGAATGATATCATTATAAGTCATTCTTCTTTCGATGTACAAGCATTTGAATAGCCCATTCTGATTCATCGATGGGGTATATTATCCCTACGAATAACATCCCTTCTGAATATGTTTATGCATTATCATTTATTACGAATATGGTAAGATTATAGGGTTATTTTTACATTTAATTAGAACCATAGACGAGGTCAACTGCCGTCTCCCACATATTATTTACTAGTCCTTTCAAATCTTTATAATCCTATGCAAAAACATTTTTATATTCTAAATGTAAATTAAATATCACCATGATTTGTTTTCATGACTAGAAGTTTCCTATCCAAGTGACGTATACATCATCGAATGTATATTGATTTATTATAGTCTTTAATTTTTATAATGGGACTCATCCATTCAGGAATTCATGATTAATTTATTTAACATTTTCCTTCAACAATTCGATTTTATGCTAGTCGGAAGTCATTTTTTAAGTATATATCAATGCGATCACTGGATACTATTAATTCAATGAGTAGCTGTATTTTAATGTCATTTTACTCAGCTACGAGTCAAAGTCAACTCTATGTCAACTTTACACTGTCTTCTTTGAATGTTCGTTATGGTCCAAGTTTTTTTTTTAAATTGTTTATTTCATGGATTTCATCAAGCCTTACTTTTTCCACTAGTACAAATAAAAAATCATTGATGAAGTTATTTTTTATATGAGACTAGATAATTATGTCTCCCTTGGATTCTTCAATTTTATGCGAGGTTTATATGGTATATCATCCAAAATATTTGGAAACATGTGGGTCCAAACATGCCAGATTCTATACGAAATCCTTCTCCATTCCATTTTTCATTCATTGATATAGGAAATCCTTCACCATTCCATATTTCATTTATTGATATGGGTTATAAGGTAATGTCTTATCATGTATCAACGTAAAAATTGGGATGATGTTGAATGAAAACAATTAGTGCTCATGAAACCTTTTGATGAAATATCTATTCATAGTGATTCAAGTATACACCTGTAGGGAATTTTCTTCCCACCATCTCACTACTTATCTAGTGAATGAATGAGCCAACCTTTGTATCCAACTATTCTTGTAAAATTTTCTTGAAACCTCGCCAACATGGGTTGAAAAACAGTTTCATTCTTTGATAGAGTAACCTCAGTCATTTTTTTATTTTAAATATGTTAGTATTATGGTGGGATTTTTTTCTTCCATTTTTTTCACATATTATTGGAACTTAATTTATAGAAAGAACATGATTGGTTATTTTTGATGGGCATGGCTTAAATCAACAATAATCCCTTGGCACTAAAATCATACTTTTCCATTATCATTCTTCTAATGCATTGTTGGAGTTATGACATGTGGATAATGAACACATTGTTGGAGTTATGACGCGTGGATAATGATGAACCTTGTAATATTTTTTCATTTTCATGTGGATTTAGGCTATTTTCATTTTGATTCATTACTCTATATAGCTTTATAACTTATTTTTCTTCATCCCAAACTTCAACCAAGGGCCTACCATCTCTAGGATCTAATAGGATTAGTATTTTCGAACCTTTTCCTTTTATCTTAATCACATACCTTTTCAAGGAAAGAGTAAACTTCATACTCCTACCTTAAGGATGACTGAATAGAGTTGCATAGGCTATTATTCCCTCAACTAATTTGATTACTTCAATGTAAACATTAGTTAGATAACCATTATTACCATTTTTATTCACTACAACGTACAAATTAGTTAAACAAATCATTGATCTGCTCACTTTAGATACCTGGTTATTCTATTTCACTATGGCCTCCCTAATTTTATACAACTCTCCCTTGGGAGAATGTTGACTTGGTATCCAAGGTCAACCATAACTGGATTTACCATATATCAATAGATCTCTAAGTCAACCTACTGATCAATCCATCCATCAACTTTTTTAAGCTAATTTTTGAAGGTTATTTTATGGTATTTGTTCCTCTATATATTCCTTTAGAATTTTCAAAAGCTTAAGCAATCAATTGATCGATTAGTTGTCTTTGATTAATTGCATGATCTCTTTAATTGTATCTTCAAAGTTTAAAGTTTTTTTATTCTTTATTTTCAATGAATTCTAATGCTTCATGTACTATTCCTTATTCTTGGTATGTATGCAAGTATATACTTTTATTTTTTAAGAGCTTGATTGGACTTTCCCATTGAATATAAATTTTTTAGCTAGCTCCTTACATAATTACTACATGAAAATTATTCTTGTTGACAATGTCAGGCTTTGGATTCATGTGTACTAGGTTTACATTTAATGTATGCATGTTTTTCTCCAGAATTGTTGGACAATATTCCAAGGAATGATTCCCAACACCACATATATTACAACACATTAATTGAATCTGTTCTTTCAACATACATAAAATAGATAGATGGTATACTTTTGAACATGCCAAAAAATATATTTGACATCTACCACAAACTCTTCCACGTTTTGTGAGATCTCCCCCTCCTCTCCCTTATCTTTTTCGGTAGCTTCATATTTCCTCGTAACCTCCATTAGTATTGGTAGCTATCTTTTGTTGCACACTCTGGTTGGTAGGCTATGTATAGCATACGACATGGTAGTTTGGTTTATTCCAAAAAATTATTGGACATTATCATTTTGAATGGATGTTATCCTCACATATTACACATAATTTATGTTTTATTGTTTTGAAATGATATCTAAAAATGCCTTGTGTTGTTATTTATTTATAATATAAAAAATCTCAAAAAGAAAAATATACCCGTATTTTGTGTACATCTTCATCTTTTTAAGGCATAACCATAGTTAAAATTTCCTTTTGCATGAACCTCACTCTCGTAATTTTCACACCATAATTCATTATTTTAAGTAGCCAAACATTGCACGGATGTTGCAGTTTTTCTAGTTTTTCTTTGAGGCATCTGCCAGTAGACGATAATGATGTGAATAGAAAAATCATTATAAACCTCTATATGTTTATCGTTATAAAATTATTCTTCAAATTAATTTATGTCATTCATCTTCATTGGTCCTCTAATTTTTCTAGAAATATTGGTACATACCACTGTATCAACAATTTTTTAGCCATTTCAATGGAGATTCGACCTACAAAACATTTGAATCTCTTGTCATAACTTTGATCATATTCTCCTAGTTGTTTATCTATTTTCTCAATCCTTTATGCAAATATATGTACAAAATAAGATATAGGAAATTTAAAATATCTCGAAATTTGGTTTTTATTTTCACTTTACTAGTTTAATGTTTTTCTATAAAAATTCATATAACAAGTCTGCACTCTACTTGTTAGGGCACCAGTAACTTGGATGATTTTTTTTCTTTAATATTAATGTGTACTAATTTCCATAAGCTTTCATAAATTAATTATTGATACCCTCATTCCTCATCACCTTCATCTTTTGGAATATAATTTAGCCTAACCTTGTATTTTATTTGTAGCTTCACCAATTAGGAGGGAGCGATTTTCTAATTTTTCTTTTCACTTGAGTCCACATATGAGTAAACTAATTTTTAGAATTATGTTTTTAATTGGTTGAATCAACATGGGAGGTAGAAATGTTTACTTATAGCAAATTTTTTTCTAATTATTGAATGAATTTCACTTCCTCTTCTTTTGGAATAGCTTGATCTTTTTGGAAATATTCATCTATATAGTTGATGAAACATCCTTCTTGTTGACATGTTAATTCACCACAACTATTTCATGAATTGGAGTATTTTTCTTCAGTGATTAAATTCAGAAATGGTAGTGCATCCCAAAGATACTCTATAACGAGTTTAATGTTCTCATTAACTTATTTTCCTAAATAGATTTGATCTACCAGAGGTATTTTCATCAATATCTTCTCATACAAGTTTCCTTGTGAGTTGAATAGATACCACATTGAATATGTTTCAAGATCCATATTTAATTTATAGTCGAGAAATTCTATAATATGGAGAGTAACACCATAAGGGATGTTAAGCCAACATAATTCTATGCTAAAGTGATTAATGTCTATCCTTTCTACAATATTTGCAAGTTTACTAGTGTCATATGTTGCTACATCCAATTATAAGCTACTACTCCTCTTAAGAAGCATCAGGAAACCTCTCCCAAATTTGGTTGGTTTCTATCAATCTTAGATAATTATAGCACATTAACTTATTACTCCTAGAGTTTCTTCGTAGTGGGCATTTGGTGATCATTCTCATTAATCATCTTTTCTCTTATTTTTTTTCATCATGTCCCTTTCAATTTTATCAATGTCAGCTAAAGGTTTATGCTATTGCATTCAACATGCAATCCTTCATTCACATTCTTATTATAATTATACTATCTTTCAATTGACTTACCTATTGATGCTAGCATTATTTTCTAGAATGTAGTGACCTTTTTCACTCGAGTGAAAGCATATTATGAATAAATGACCTCCCAATCATTTCCCTAACATACTCAGGGTAAAAAATGGTAACCATGATTACTAATTTCATTTAAGAAATAATCCCATGTGTGATTTGTGCTTTTAAAATTACTTTCTAAGATTATATGTCAATTATTTTATCTGTAATATGAAATTACTCATTTTTATAATATAAATTTATGTAGGAGAGGAAATACTATGCATAAGAAACCATCTAGGAAATCATCACAGTGTCTTATTTTTATTTTAGACTCTTTATTATATACCTTGTTCTTCACAAAAATCATTATAATTCTTTTAAAACCACTCATGTATGTTTTTTTATCCCATGTTGATGATTTTTATAATTATATTTTGATGATATATGAGTATATTCAATCGAAACATGATTGTTGTATTAAATGGTTTCCTCCAAGATATATTTTACGAATTTATTTTGAGTGTTAATGAAGAAACATGATCTTGCTTCCGCTATCATCAACCCATTTCTCTAGGTTTAATTCTTGATATAGTTTTTAAGAATTTTTTTCTCACCACTCACAAATATCTTCTAAATTCCACATCTATGTATGGATGATTTTCTCATACTCACGTTCAAGTATTACCAATAATTGAACTAATTTTTTAATTTGCACATATCTGAGAATTTTATTTTAATAAGATAATAGATAAATACAAATTGATTAATTTATTCATACATACATACATGAATAAATATATAATTATACATTCATACAAACATATATGAGAGAAGGTAAAGAGAACAAAATCAGTGTGAAACCAACAAATTATTACATTATTTATATATAACACAACTCTTAGAACATTTCCTTCCAACTTCTACCCCATCTGTGTTACATCAAATATCTATTTGTACAACATGTTTTAGTTACAAGGTGGCTATAAAAATGTAAATGATGTAGTTTTTCAAACCAACTTATGTGGTCAACTCCCTTTCATTTCAACTGGGTTGGTCATCCAAATTGTATCTGATTTGATAGTCGACAAGGTCATAATATTAATGATAATCAACTAAGTTGAGTATTCCTTCCAACACATGCTTATTAACTAAGAGAAAATAATATGTACCTAGACTAATAAAAACATGACAACAACATTACCTTTCGTGCTCATCAGACTCTTGATTAAATTGGATGGTTAAACATTCTCACCAATCCATCCATGCATATTGATATTGTATGATATTGAGTACATGATCATACTTACCTGTTAACAAGAAAAACCCCTTGAACTCACTAACTTATATGTTTAATCTCATAAGCACATCATGTGGAACATATCTTTCCATAAAATCACACTCTTTGAACATCAAACTCTTAGGGAGGAAATTGAATATCTAGTGAGTCATCAGAAGCCTCTTAAGAAATAAATTAGATGTCTCTGAAATAAAACATAAGACAAATTTACTCTCAAACATTTTATGATGGTTATATAGAGCAATAGAACAGTATTGTAAAACCATGGCACACCTTCTAGTTAATCTAGGCTTGTGAAATAAACTGCATATGTAGTGTATCAAATGGAAACTATTGTTCTACCCATGAAAGGTATGATGTGTTAGTATGAAGCTCATAAGGGACAAACACCTAACCTATTCCATGGTAAAATAATATAAACTTAATCAAACTTCAACAACTTGGATGTCACTTATGGTAGTGATAGCCACAATAACATATCTTTTGACATATGTCAAATAACTCTCTCACACAAAACTGGGAAATATGTGGGGAAATGGGAAAGCCCTCATCACTATTATATAACTTTATGGTAAAATAAAAACCCTTCTCTATGTATCAATAACCTAGAACATGGCCAATCATAAATGTCTACCTACCATGACCTTAATGTGTGATCAACTCCATTAACAATCCAATGGTCTCCTCAAAGGAATTACCCATAAAATAAAATTTAAGGAGGCTAACATACCACAAAAGGAAATGATTTTGTGTTGTAAAATGGTAAGGTAACATTCCTCTCTCCCTTTTGGGCCTCTCACTAACATACAAATGCATGTGGGTCAATCTACTACTATTAACACTATTCTTGATTCATATATAGATTTCATTAGGAAAATGTATCAATAAGGTTGGAAATGTACATTAAACTATCATTTACAACATTTAATAAATATTGAACGTTAATTTTTTAAAATAAAAGGCATATAAAGCTCACCTATATGCAAAATGTAAGTAAAGAAACCATTCATACAATGCTATAATTTTATTGACTTAGAAAGATGATGGTGCAATAATTTTACAAAAATGCACTATTTATAGTGCTCTTACTTAAATTTTATTCGCCAATTAGAACAATAATTTCAACAAATATTATGAATAATAAATATGTTTTAACTATTGGTGCACTATGTTAATATAAACACCATATTAGGCATATGGTGATATTCCTAACACACTAGTAATTACAATGTGATAAAAATAACATATATGATATCATCTCTCAACATTATGACTATCATGACCAGGGTATGTGGTGCACCCCATATTAGAAGGGGACTACTACTATCCCTCAACATTTTTACCAAGGGTGAGTGGTGCACCACATCTTACAAGAGGGCTACCACTAGTTCTGAATAGTTTTAATTTAAACACATATGAGTGTAGAAAATTCTTTATACAATTTTTGAATTGTCTTGTGTGTTGAGATTTTTTTATATTAATTTGGCTAAAAATCTCATGGATATGCCAACAATAGGATTTTTTCCTAAACTAATTGCAGCAAATCCTGATGAGGAGATATTCTATCCTATTTTGTTGTGATAGAATTAATTATTCAGTTTCTTCTCTCATCTATAAATTGTAGGCCTGTAGAGGAAAATGGATGTGAGGTATGAGGAAGAGGAAGTGTAGATGTGCAAATCTATTATTGTAATCTCCTGTTTAGTAATAAGATTTCCAATACCTCTATTCGGTGGATGTGGCCCATATTGTTTGGGTGAACCACGGTAATTATTGCCTTCATGTTTAATTGTTGTTTGTGTGATTTTTTGTTTTCTACTATGTTAACTCATACAATTGGTATGAGAGCTTATGGTTTGACCATTCTGGAGTAGCTTGTGGTTCGATGGTTCCAATGGGAGGAGCTGGTGGATGTCAAGAACCACTGTCTGAGCACATAGCAGTGCTACAATCTAGTGTGACTGAGAGGCCGTGAGGCCAGGTCTGCTGCGTGCAACCGTGAGGTCTGGGCTTGCTGCGTGAAACCGTGAGACCGTAGGTTGAAAGATAAAGCTGCCGAGGGTTGTGAGTTGCTTCCGAGCTACCGAGAGTTGTGCGCTTCCAAGCCAGGTTGACAAGCACCGTAAGCCATGAGCTAGAGGGCATGGAGAATATGAAACGATGTGCTTACTCTGACAAGGGTTGAGAACCTTGGAGATATGGTATATGAATATCGTTTCTTTTTTTTAAATCATGATGGGTATGGCATATGGTTTATGATGGCATAATAGTGCGTTGAATTGAATTAGTGTGACTATTGTGAGCTTGCCAAACAATCCAATAGCAACAAATATTTTGGAACAAATTGGGTCCAAAGAGTAAGGTGGAGCTTGAAATCGGAAAGAGTGAGGTAAGTGAAAATAGAATATTTAGTTTTTTGAATTTGATCCACTACAAATCTATGCGTGCAAATTTAAAAAGCCTGGAAATGGTATCCAATTATTATTATTAATTGCATGTTTAAAAAGGGGAAATTTTTTTATCAAATTATTAATTTGATTTGAAAGGAAATTAAGAATCCATAGAGAAGAAGGAAAATTTTAACTATGGAAAAAAATCAAAGTGCTCGGTTTGAGATTAAGAAGTTTAATGGGAGAAATAACTTCAAAATCTGGAAAGTCAAGATGCATGATCTACTCATACAACAAGGTGTGGCGAAGGCACTTTTAGGAAAATCCAAACAAACTTACACCATGACAGATGATGAATGGAGTGACATCGATGAAAGAGGACTGAGCAACATACGATTGTGTTTGGTGAATGATGTTTTATTTAACATCGTGTAAGAGAAAACAACCGCTAGTTCATGGAAAAAGTTAGAAAAAATGCACATGACTAAATCCTTAACCAACAAGATTCTTCTGAAAAGACAGTTCTATAGCTTGTGCATGAAGGAAGGTACATCAATAACTGATCATTTGCATACCTTTAATACTCTCTTGGTGCAGTTAGATAGCACATAAGTAAAATTTGATTCATAAGATAAAGCTATAACTTTATTATGCTCATTTCCTGAGTCATGGGATCATTTTATTACTTCTATAAGTGTTAGTTCATCAGAAACCCTTGAATTTCATGATGTTGTTGGAGCTATGCTATCTGAAGAAACCAGAAAAAGGTAAAATTCAGAAACCTCTACATCAGAAGCAATGATGGTGAGAGGTTGATCTAAGGAAAAATGCTTCATTCATCAAAACAACTCTCGGTAAAATTCAAAAGGGAAGAAGAGTAAGATAAAATGTTGGTTTTGCAGAAAATCAGGACATTTAAAGAAGGACTGTTGGAAGAGACAGCAAAAATCCAAAGGAGACTCTTCAATAGGAAATAAAGATGAAAACACGACAGATATAGGTTTAGGTTTGGCATCCAGTTCAAGTATAAGCGATGAAGTTCTATCAGTTAATTTTTTAAATCATGATCAACATTGGCTATTAGATTCTAGTGCATCCAATCACATGTTCATTCATAAAGAGTGGATTAAAGCTTATAAATCAATTAATGATGATTATTTTACATGGGAAATGATGTCTAATGTAATGTTGTGGGAATTGGAAACATCCAGATTAAAATGTTTGATGGGACAAATAAAATCTTAACTAATGTAAGACATGTGCCTGAACTCAGAAAAAATCTTATTTCTCTAGGAGTGTTAGAAAAAAATGGATATAAAACTTTTATTCAAGGTGGAGTAATGAAAATTTACAAAGTAATATTATTAGTAATAAAATCAAAGAATATTGGAAATATTTTTCAGTGAGAAGGAAGAACAGAGTCAGATCATGCTTCTACTGTATCTAAAAATGACAGTGATTCTATTTGACTATGGAATCAATTATTGGGCCATATGAGTGAAAGAGGATTAAAAATTTTATCTGATCATATGTTACTTCCTAGTTTAAAATCTTCTAAGTTATATTTTTGCAAACATTTTATTTATGGGAAACAAAGCAAGAAAAAATTTAAAACTGGAAAACATACTAGCAAAGGAATCCTTGATTATATCCATTCTGATGTTTGGGGTCCATCTCCTACAAACTCATATGGAGGATCATCATATTTTGTATCTTTTATATATGATTTCTCTAGGAAAGTATCGGTCTACATGTTAAAAAGAAAGTCTGATGTATTCACAATTTTCAAGCAGTTTAGAGCATTAGTAGAAAATATCACTGGAAGAACCATTAAATGTTTAAGAACTAAAAATGGTGGTGAGTTTACTTCAAAGGCATTTGATAATTGTTGCAAGGAAGCTGGGATCAAAAGTCATAGAACTATTGTATATACTCCTCAGCAAAATGGAGTTGTTAAATGCATGAACAGGACTCTCTTAGAAAGAGCAAGAAGTAAGTTGAGTAACGCCAATTTGCAGAAGGAATTATGGACAAAAGCAATATCTATGACTTGATATTTGATAAATCAATCTCCATCAATTGCAATAGGATGCAAAATTCCTCAAGAGGTATGGAAAGGTCATCCTTGTGATTATTCTAAACTGAAATTTTTTGGATGTGATGCATATGCTCTAATTCCGAAACATCGACGTTCTAAATTAGATCCTAAATCAAAAAGATATATCTTTGTTGGATATGGTGATGGGATTAAGGGATACAGGTTGTGGGATCCTACTACTCACAAGATCATCATTAATAGAGATGTAAAATTCAATGAATCTTCACTTGATAATCTAGATGTAGATAATAAATTGAAACAGGAAAATGTACCTAAATTTCAACATATTCAGTTTGAAACCAGTTCAAATTATGAAGATAGTAAAGATGAAAAACTTTCAGTTGAAGATCATGAAGAAGTTCCTACAGATAATAATCAGCAAATTGTGTAAGAACCAAAAACATCTTTAAGAAGGTCCACGAGAATTAGACATCCTCCTAAAAGGTATGATGATTATGTTACTTCAGTTGTTTTAACCACTAATGATGATGAACCTTTATGCTATCAGGAAGCTGTAGAAGGTTCTAACATTGATAAGTGGAAAGAAGCTATGCAGGATGAGATGAAGGCATTAGACATGAATGCCACATAGGACCTGGTAGAACTTCCTAAATACAGAAAAACTGTAGGATGTAAATGGGTTTAAAAATTGAAAAGGGGTGTTGATGATAAAGAAGACGGGTACAAAGCGAGGCTGGTCGCGAAAGGTTTTTCTCAAAAAGCAGGAATTGACTTTCATGAGATATTTTAACCAGTTGTTAAAATTGTTTCAATTCGGATTGTCTTAGCATTAGTTGCTTTACTTGATTTAGAATTACAACAACTAGATGTTAAGACTGCATTCTTACATGGAGATCTAGATGAAGAAATTTATATGGAACAACCTGAAGGGTTTTTTCAAAATCGCAGCAAGAAATTTGTCTGCAGGCTCAAGAAATCATTGTATGGTCTCAAGAAGTCACCTCGGCAATGGTACAAGAAATTTGATTCTTTCATGATGAGCCAAAATTATATAAGAAGTGAATATGATCATTGTGTTTACTTTAAGAAATTAAGTAATGGTATATTCATTTTCTTAGTGTTATATGTTGAGGATATGATTTTAGCAAGCAAAAGCATAACTGAGATCAACAGGTTAAAGGCTCAGATGGCTAGGACGTTTGATATGAAAGATCTAGGAGCAACAAGACAGATTTTGGGCATGGAGATTTTCAGAGACAAGAGCAATGGTAAGCTGTGGTTATCACAGCAGAAGTATATTGACAAAATACTCTTAAGGTTTGGTATGAACAATGTGAAGCCAGTATCACTCCCTTTTGCTTCCCATTTTAAACTTTCTTCAAGTTTATGTCCGATTACAAATGAAGAAAAGGAATATATGTCTCGAATACCATATGCCAATGCATTAGGAAGTTTGATGTATCTGATGGTCTGTACATGACCAGATATTTCACATGCAATTGGGGTTTTCAGTAGGTATATGGAAAATCCAGGGAAAGAACACTGGGTAGTAGTGAAATGGGTGCTTAGGTATTTGAGAGGCACAAGTGATTATTGTATCACTTATGACAGAAGTAGTGAATTTGTTTGCAGATATGTTGATTCTGATTTTGCAGGTGATTTGGATAAGCGAAGGTCAACTTCAGGATATGTCTTTACTCTTGCAGGTGGAGCTATTAGCTGGATGTCAAAGATACAAAACATTGTTGCTTTATCCACTATAGAAGCAGAATAGATAGCTGCTTCACATGCTTGCAATAAAGTGGTTTGGTTGAAAGGTTTGTTTGGTGAGTTTTGTAGTTTGCAGGACAACATAAAGTTATTTTGTGATAGTCAAAGTGCAATTCATTTGGCTAAAAATCTGGCATATCATAGTAAATCAAAGCATATACCTATAAAGTACGCTTTTGTAAGACAGGTTATCACTGAACAAGGAGTCTCTCTTGAAAAAGTGCATACAAAGGAAAAATGTGCAAACATGTTCAAGAAACCAGTTTTATTAGAGAAGCTACGATGGTGTGTGGCTTCTCTTGGCTTGTAGAGAAAATGAAAATAAAACAGGAACGAGGTATCAGGCTAATTGTTATCAAGGTGGAGATTGTTGAGATTTTTTTATATTAATTTGGCTAAAAATCTCATGGATATGCCAACAATAGGATTTTTTCCTAAAATGATTGCAGCAAATCCTGATGAGGATATATTCTATCCTATTTTGTTGTGATAGAGTTAATTATTTAGTTTCATCTCTCATCTATACATTGTAAGTCTGTAGAGGCAAATGGATGTGAGGTGTGAGGAAGAGGAAGTGAAGATGTGCAAATTTGTTGTTGTAATCCCCTTTTTAGTAATAAGATTGCTGGTACCTCTGTTTGGTGGATGTAGCCCTGATTGGTTGGGTGAACCACATTAATTCTTGCCTTCATGTTTAATTGCTGTGTGTGTGACTTTTTGTTTTCCGCTGCGTTAACTCGTACATTGTCGGCATAAGTTTATGTGGTGAATTCCCAAGGGTATTTCTATACATTTATTAAGACGCCCATGAGCTACAATAAAATTCTACCTTCTATGTTTATAATGTATTGAAATATTATTGTTCATATGAGTAGTGACACATTTACATAATTACTACCTAAAAATACCACTTAACAAATTAGACTTTAGAGTGCTTTGTGAGGTCTTAGAACATTACAACAATACAACACGTCAATGATTCACGTAAGAAACGAGTCTAATCCAAAATCTAAACACCTATAATACATATTTTTTTAATTGAAAAAATATCAAAATAAATCTTAAAATAAAAAATTATGTAAAATAAAATATGAAAACCATTTTACATGCAACTCCATCAGAGACATATGGATTCAAAATACACATGGCTTCTAAGTAGAAATACGCATGACTAAAATTAATGTCATTTTCAAACTTTAAATGAAATAGAACTTTTAACATTAAACAATAGAATTGTGATACAGAGATTGTCAACAAAATTGCTTATAGGATTGAAATGGTCAACACCATTACTTACAAATATTAACACACTTAAAACAAATCAGAAATAAAATTAAAATTTTGTTTGTTTCACCTCAGTTAATTATACTTTTTTATTGGTAAAAATAAATTTTTTGAATTGTTAAATTAAATTTAGTAGACTAATAATTGTTTTCAAAAGGCTTTTAAACCTAGGTCAATGCATGGTCTTTTATGAAATGTAATATGATTAAGAATTAATAAAAAAACTAAGATCATTACTTCTTAAGACTTGCTAGTGTAGGGTATTCAAAAGAAATATATATTAATTTCCTTGCAAAATATGAAGAAATAAGCTTAAACTTACTCCAAAACTATGTTATCGAATCATAGCATCACTAGGTTTTAAAATAAACCAAAAATACAAATAGACATACCACAAAGTGTCCAATCCAATGCCAGACGCCCCTCAATTTGAGGATTGTTGACGCATTATGACATAAAAATGTCCAAAAAAACCCAAAATTCCACTGAGTTTAAGCTCTGTTGACTCATTACCTATTCGGAATTACTTATTTGGTCATGATATAAGGGTGCCGTTGAATTTTAGCTCTGTTGATTCATTATCTAGTAAGGTATTATTTATTTTGTCCCCATGTAGGGGTGTTCTTCATTTGAAAAAGGCATAATGCTTTCTGATTTCCCCAGCACTCTCACGGAGCACTCCAGTTTCTCCCATCTTCTGGATCGAGTATTTGAAATTGTCAAAAAAAATATTTTCCTACACCTGTTTCTCAACAATTATTTTTGAAATATGATTGGTAATAAGTGCAGCATCTGATTGGAAGAGTCCTCTGTGCAATTTTAGATTATTGAAATAATCACTGTCAAAGGTGAGGGGACTCCGAGGATCCATTGGCACTATGGTTGTGTTGTCCGCTAAGATTTTGCACTTATGCTTAATATTCTCTGCGTAAGACTTGTCCAGAGAAGGATCCATGTCCCCTTTCCCTGTGAAATTGTAGAGTCGGTTTTTGAACAAACTGTAGTGCTCGATTCCAATAGTATGTTCCCCTTCAGCAATACGCCATCAAAACCTAACTTGTTACATATAGTAACAGAATTGATGGATCGAGTGAATAGTCAATTTAAACTATTAAAAACATATCTTTATTAGGTTTATACCTACCTGATAGAGCAACCAGGTCTTTAACGTTAAGTCCTTTGCGGGCAAAAAAGGATTTAAGCTCGACGAAGTTGAAAAAGGGGGCTGGGATGTTGCTCAAAAATTCGTTTTCCCTGGATATAATTCTATCCCTGTGACCCATATTTACTCCCCAGTATGGTCCTTTACTCTGCATACACATCGTCAAATGTAATTACTCTACATCACTATGATACCTTGGAATTACAAGGGATAATTTCAACTTCAACTCTGAGTGATTGTGGTTTTTCATAATATTTTGGATTAATTATCTAAATGATCTAGATTGTAGATCTAAAAAATATTTTGAATGATCTAGAGGGTCGATTTCAATAGTAAGAGTGAAATCAATTTAAACCTGGCTCTGATCTCCCCGGTTCCAAAATAATTTTGATATCCAGATAACTTCCGTGCTAGTTATAGAACATCTCTTTTCAGATCTTAAAGACATAAATATGAACATGAAATTACGAACACCAAGTAAAGAGAGATTAATATTTGTGCTACTGTAAGATAAAAATGTATATATTACTTTAATAACATCATCTCGAGCATGAAGTGAGAAAATTTCAGCACACGATTCTAATTTTGGACATATTTTCTCTAATTCAACCTTGGCATCGTCTATAACTTCAAATCCACGAAGGGTGAGATTGGGAATTGCATCTTGTTTTGCCACGTTGTTTTTCGTGGAGTTGAACAGAACCGATCCATCGCAACCCTGTCACTAGGCAGTGTTCAATTCAGTAAATTTCTCATACCAATAAATATAATTGATAAACAGGTTATTTATACCTATGGAGCTAGAGCTCTATTGATGCACTAAGGAAAGATAACTAAATAGAAAATCCAATAAATAACATATAGTGCCCACTGCATTATAAATACCCAAATATTAGTTTCTAACACATTCACACATACATACCCTAACAAAGAACCCATGAAAGTGCATCCTTAGAAGAGGAGCCGCCAGAGTTTCATCTTTCTTTATGTATTTCCTTACTACTATTCTAACCGTGCTATCGACCGATGGGCAATTTTTTTTATAGAAATCATACCTGAGATATGCAACCTCAAACCATGTCACTAAAAATAATATTGCAACTCCCAACAAAATGACAATATTGGAAACACATGCCTTAGTCCTCATTTCACACCTTAAAGTTTGAAATACCTCTCTTTTACGTATTACACAAACTCAGAGAGATTTTTGCTTCACTCTCGTGGCATGGGAAGGAACCAAAAATGAATTTATAGCACTTATCATCAAGTGTTGGAATTATACTCTTAACCACTACTATGAATAAGTAGTGGCAACAGCCCACACTTCATCAATTTTGTTGTAGGAATGACAAACACAGATCCATAGACTCGAAGGCGTTTTCACGAAACCATAGAAAATCGAGTACCACGGCTATCCTCTGTATTCATTTCTTAAACCACCCCATTAACTTACCTTTGCCCGCAATGCACAATCACAAGATTCAAGAATTACCCTTAATCCTTTCACCACAATCTTATTTCACTACCGATGCGATATCGGGGGGACCCACATATACCATCCATCTCATTGCAAAACCCGTAAATCCTTTGTATTTCTGTAAAACCTTTGTTTCATGCATTTCGAACATAGCACGTTTTACCACACCACCGAATGCACTTCACAGGTCTTATTTTTTAACCATAAGTCCAGATTAGAATGGCAATAGCAGGTGTTGGCCGCATAAATCGTTCTTGCGGACAAGACCGATCTCCCTAGTGTCGAAAGACAATCTAGCAACAAACAAACAATTAAGTTTGTCTTTCTCTAAGTATATTCGTTTTACAAATAAATGCTATGAAGGTGTCAATCCTACCTTAGATCCAAATGCTTATTTGCGGTCGTAGTGCTTCCATTTCATCAATAATCCTTCGTCGCAACAAGAGCTCTTTTGTCACAAGAAAGTATCATCTTTCATTGATCTGCAATCACAAACAAGAAAATATTAAATAGCACCTGTATAACAAATAATCATAAAACATACCTATCATAGTGATCAAGGAATCTATGAAATAAACGATCAAACGATAGCTTATTGAAATAAACAATCGAACGAAAATTTATTGAGAAAAACAGAACTTGATTGTATTAATCTTAAAATATACAGAAGAACCTTACAACCTTAGCCTTGATGTTCGAAAGGCCTTCCCGGGGTCCGAAGCAGGAGTCTCCTCTACTTTGATAAGTCTTGCACTCTTCCTTCAGAAGCACAAAGAGGTATGTGATATTTTCTCTCAAAAGCTCAACAGAAAGAAGTCTAAATCTCAACAGCACTTCAGCTCAATCACACATAAAGCTTCAACTCCAATTCTCAATCTCCAAAATCTCAATCTCCAACAGCTTAACTTAACCCTTTGAGGCTACTCAATGCCTCCCTTTATAGAGTAGATGAGGAGGTTAGGATTCCACCTTTAAAGGGATAGAACCCTCCTTCAAAGGGATAGGCTCCTCACATCAAGGGATTAGTTCCTTAAGGTGTGGGATACATGCACCTTACTAAAGCGCACTCATCCCCAAAAAATCTCATCTAGAACCTTCTAGAATTGACCAAAATTCAACTTTTTCAGTTTTCTTTCACGCTTTTTTGACTTTACAGGGGTACCGCAGGCATTACACTGGAAAAATGCATTCTAGAACGCAGTTTCTCTTCACATTACCTGCGTACCCTAGCTAAAAACGCAAGAAGGTTTCATGTTACCTGCGTACCCTGAGTTTCAAAGATTTTTAGGGTTTTTCTTCCAGGTTTCAGGGCTTGGAATGAGGAACAAAGGTTGTAAGACTTGCAAAGGAGGCATGTATGAGTGTTTAATGAGCTCATACAGTCAGCAGAATGTCAAGGTGACATTTTTTAGTGTAACAACAGGCACAAGCTCGACGAATCCAAAATTACCACAGTTCAATGCTAAAAAATATGATTATTGCGCCATTACAAAGAGGGCCCTCTTTGCTTCATAAGATATATGGAAGTTGGTGGAAAATGTCTTTCCAGAACCAATAGATTTAGCAAAGTTTACTGACTTGACAGCAGCAGAAAGGGACTTTCTGAAAGATAATAGGAAGAAGGACTCTAAAGCCCTCTTCTATATCTTTCAAGCTGTACACAAGAGTACTTTCCTTAGGATTTCCGCAGAAAAAAAATCTAAGGAGGCATGAGATATTCTCAAGATAGCCTATCAAGGCATGGAGAAAGTGAAGACAACAAAATTACAAATGCTGAGGAGATATTTTGAAACTCTCTGTATGAGAGAGTCTGATAACATAGACTCATTATTTACACATGTGATTGTGTTGGTTACCCAGATAAGGTCTCATGGAGAGACACTTGAGGAAAATAGAATAGTGGAGACAATCCTAAGAAGCCTACAAGCCAAATTTGAGGCCATAGTAGTGGCAATAGAAGAGACAAAGGATCTCTCAATATTTTTAGTGGATGAACTTCATGCATCCCTGATGTCTCATGGACATAGAATGAATATAACAATGAAATCCTAATTGGAGCATGCTTTCAAGACACAAAAGTATTTTGGCCGAGGTGGATGTCGAGGAAGATCAAGCTACCGAGGAAGAGGAAGAAGCCCATAAAGAGGTGGAAGAAACAACCCTGCAAGCACAAGTGGAAGGGGCAGTAACCAGAATCAAAGTGAAGGCTCAAGCCACAATCAAGCATAAGAAAAAATATATGATAAATACCAAGTCCAATGTCATTATTGTAAAAATTATGTGCATTATACCAATGAATGTAGAAAGAAACAAAATGATATGGGTAATATATGCAGTGTAAATTTTTGAAAGGAAAATCAGAACCAGAGTAATGTGCTTTTAAGTTGTAATGTAGCACAAGAAAAAAAAGAATATGTATGGTTATTAGACTCAGGTTGTACTAACCACATGACTTGAAACATAGCAATGTTTTCCAATGTAGATGAGAGTGTGAAATCTGAAGTGACAACGGGGACTGATAGCAAGGTATCTATCATGGGGAAAGGAAGAGTATGAATACTGACAAGGAAGGGAGAGAATAAATTTGTGCCAGATGTTTTTTATGTACCTAGCTTAAAATGTAACCTTTTGAGCATTAGACAGCTCGTGAAAAAGGGCTAGAATGTGTTTTTTAAGAATTATGTATGCACAATCATGGACATACCTCAAATCTAAAAAGTCATTGTAGAAGTTCATATGACAAGAAATAGGATGTTTCCTCTCAAGACCAGAACATAATTGAAGGAAGGATGTGTTGTAGAAATAGTCACATAAGTTTCTTTTCAAGAATAAGTGAAAGATGAAAACTGATTATGGCATTTGAGACTTGGACATCTCAATTTTGGAGGTTTGAACCTCCTGCATAGAAAATGGATGGTAAAGGGATTACCACTCATAGAGAAACCACATAGCCTATATGAAGGTTGCATCTTGGGAAAACAACACAGAAAATCCTTTCCAGCAAGAAATAGTATAAGGGAAAAGGCACCCTTAGATATTGTCCACTCAGATTTGTGTGGACCAATGTAAACACCATCATTAGCTGGCATTCACTATGTATTGACATTTATAGATGATTATACAAGGAAGACACGGGTTTATTTTCTGACATAGATGAGTGAAGTGTTTGAACACTTCTACCACTTCAAACCTCTTGTTGAGAAGTAAAGTGGGCACTACATAAAAGTGTTGAGAACTAATAGAGGTGGAGAGTATATCTCCAAAGACTTCCTAGGTTTCTACAGGGAGCACGACACACACAAGAAATTTACCACAAGGTATACACTGCAACAAAGTGGTGTATCAAAAAGAAAGAATAAAACCATCATGGACATGGTAAGAAGTATGTTGAAGGAAAGAACTTGCCAAACGAGTATTGGGCAGAAGTTTTCAATTGTTCAACACATATTTTAGATAGATTTCCAACCAAAGCTGTTATGAACAGAGTTACAGAAGAAGCATGGAGTAGAACAAAGCAGTTTTTCACTCACATGAGAGTATTTGGATGTGTGGCATATGCACATGTCCCAGATCAATTAAGGAAGAAGTTGGAGAAAAAGTGGGAGAAGTGAATATTTTTTAATACCCTACAAGATTTATAATCCATCAACAAGGAAAGTTATAATTAGCAGATATGTGTCGTTCATTGAAGAATAATTTTGGGATGGACGTTTAGAGAAGATGGTGAATGTGAAGACATGCATGTCCCATGAAGAGCAAGAGGAATTGATTGAAAAAAATAATTCCTCCATGACGGCTCCTCCTCCACCTACATAAGCAAAACAAACCATACCAAAATCAAGAAATACATCAGTAGTGATAAAACAAGGAAGTGTTTCTCCAAGCACACCATAGGGATCTGCAACACCCTCGAGTTCAAGTGGAACTCCAAGCACACCAAGAAGACAAAGATTCAAAAATTTGAGTAAAATTTATGAGCAAGAAGAAGTAAATAATAATACTGGTCTGAATTCCTTATTTTCTTTGTTTTGTCATGTTGTTGACCCAATCCATTTTGAAGATGCGGAAAAAGAAGAAAAATGGATTGAAGCAATGAATGAAGAGACTAGAGCAATAGAAAAGAATGATACATGGGAGTTAGTGGACCTCCCAAAAAGGTAAAGAATTCATTGGGGTGAAGTGGATCTAAAATACCAAAAGCAATCTTGAAGGAAAGATAGAAAGACACAAAGCAAGAATTGTTGTCAAAGGCTACAATAAACAACAAGGAAAATATTATGAAGAAACCCTTGCACGAGTTGCAAGGATGGAGACAGTGAGGATAGTATTGTCCATAGTAGCACAATATAATTGGAAAGCCTATAAAATGGATGTAAAGTCAGAATTATTGAATGACGTGTTGAAAGAGGAGGTATATGTTGAACAACCTCTTGGCTATGAGATTGAAGGCCAAGAGCACAAAAGTATGTAAGTTCAAGAAAGCTCTTTATGGATTGAAGAAAGCACCAAGAGCATGGTACAATAGGATTGATGCTTACGTGTTGGATAATGGGTTTGAAAAATATGATGGTGAACCCACACTCTACATTTAAAAAAAATTATGGTAACATCCTTACTGTTGTTTTATATGTAGATGATTTAATTTTCACAGGAAATGATTTTTCTCTCATTGTTGGTTGTAAAGCAGTGATGAAGAGTGAATTTGAAAGGACTGATTTGGGTTTATTGAGATATTTTTTGGGAATAGAAGTAAATAAAAATGAAAAGAGAGTTTTTTATTTCCAAATAAAAATGTTGTCAAATTTTTAAAGAGGTTTAACATGTAGAACATCAAAGCAGAAGTAACTTCGGCTGTCATGGGGCTGGTGTTAAACAAAGAATATTGAAGGAAGAACGTTAATCCAACATTGTACAAGCGCATAGTTATCAGTCTAATGTATTTGACTACAACTAGGCCTGATATTATGTATGTCGTAAGTTTAATGTCCAGATTCATGGAGACGCCAATAGAGGCACATTGGCAAGAAACCAAGAGAATATTGAGGTATGTGAATGGAACAAAGGAGTATGGTGTTCTATACTCCTCAACTGATAATTTTAAATTGATTGGTTACACTAAAAGTCGTTGGGCTAGAAGTGTAGATGACAGAAAGAGCACATTTGGGTATGTGTTTCATTTGGGATTGGGATCCATTTCATGGGCTTCCAAGAGGCAACAAATAGTTTCATTATCAACAACAGAAGTTGAATATGTGGCAACAATAGTAGCATCATGCCAAGAAGTATAGATGAGAAGGATGCCGAGAGATTTTTGTCATAAGCAAGACAAAGGAACCACAATTTATTCAGATAATATATTAGGAATTTCATTATCAAAGAATTATGTTTTCCACAAGATAACAAATCACATAGATGCAAAATATCATTTTATAAGAAAATTAGTTAACAATCGTGAGATTGTTTTGCAGCATTGTGAGACAGAGGAACCATTTGCTGGTATCCTCACAAAGCCATTGGGACAAGGAAGTTTTATTTATCCCAGAAAGTGTCTGGGAATGAATGATAGCAACAGTTTTGATTAAGTGGGAGTGTTGGAATTATACTCCCAACCACCACCATGAATAAGTAGTGGCAGTAACCCACACTTCATCAATTTTGTTGCAGGAAGGACAAGCACAAATCCATAGAGTCGAAGTCATTTTCATGCAACCACAACAAACCAATACCACAACCATCCTCTATATTCATTTCTTAAACCATCGCATTAACTTACCTTTTCTTGTAGCGCGTAATCTCAAGAGTCAAGCGTTACCCTTAAGCCTTTCACCACAATCTTATTTCCCCATCGATGCAATATCGACAAGACCCACAAGACCCACATATATCATCCACCACATTGCAAAAACTGTAATTCATTTGTATTTCTGCCAAAACCTTTATTTCGTGAATTTCACACTTACAACGTTTTACCACACCACCGACCGCACTTGGAAAGTCTTAATTTTTAACCATAAGCCCACATCTCATGTTATGTTAAATCCTTGCCGATGCAATATTGGCGGGACCCACCTAAAACTTTATTGAATGAACCAATCCTTTGTTATTCCGCTATTTCCTTTGTATTTTCGTTATCAAAATTACCAACCTTTACCACCTACAATACCGCAATCTAAATATTCTAACCTTACCTTCGGCCACCTGCCAAGTTATTTGTTTTGTGATGCGATATCACAGCTGCATATCACCATCACACATTGTGCTCGCAAGATTTTAAGTTTACCATAAAGCTCTCACAGTTATGTTATTTTCTATGTGATATGATCACAATCACACATCTCAAGGTTTTGTGTTTAAGTTTTTTCTCGTATATGTTAAATGCCAAGATCGCCAATCTACGATTTGCAATAAAGCGCCAGATGCG
This sequence comes from Pinus albicaulis, assembly GCA_034641835.2. NCBI lineage: Eukaryota > Viridiplantae > Streptophyta > Pinopsida > Pinales > Pinaceae > Pinus > Pinus albicaulis. Next base: position 940,760,097 of record CM076572.1, on the reverse strand, counting down.
ATGAGGACTCAAAGCCGAAATCTATATTATTTCAAGTCCACCCTTTTATGTTTTTGAACACATTTTTACATGTTTCGTGTATAAACCAGATTTCAGGTATGAGCGTCGTTTTAGTGAAAGAATGGGTCTTTTGACAGCCCAAGGATGAGAAGTTGTTGAATGCTCATTGAACAATTGAATTGCATTGATAACATTAGGATTTACAGGCTTCGGCCATTTTGATATAAGCTGATGTAATTTTCATTATTTTAAAGATAGTAAGAAGAATTAAAACTCAGAGAAGAGTTGAATAAATCAAAAAAGAGTTATGTTCCTTTGTTTATGTTGTTTGTGTATGTATATGAATGTTAATTCTGCAATATTTTTAGCATTCTCAGTGTTTTTAAGAAAAACGAATTTCGTCTATTTATTGTACTGAAAATTCCAACATTGAGCAAAGATCAATACTACTGTTTAGACAATAAGAATTGCAATTGTCATTAGATAACCCTACCACTCCTCCAACACATTTTGAAGCAATCAAAACAATATTATCTTTCAAACTTTATTCTATATGTGTCACGAGGGGTCTACATTCCTCATCTCCACAACTTCTTTTAAAACATACTTAACCAAGTAAAAAAAAAATTTTTATTAAATATCATAATACAAATTATAACTAAGTATTTTATGGTGTGATGTAATGCATACAGGATAATTGTTGCTTCAAAATATATATCAGTTATTTATATTTAATAATATCCAAATTGAAAGGGAATTTGAATTTTAAAATACAACTCTAAAAATATGAGATAGATAGAATTACTTAGATTTAAGATCATCCAATTTGAAACAATATTTTAATCTTAAAATACAACTCTAAATTATTTATAAGGCTCCAAAAAAATATTTATGTCTTATAGTGTTTGGATACTTCAATATTTTTATGTCTTATAGTGTTTGGATACTTCAAGCTCAAGTTAGAGTGATGTGGGGTATATAATAAAATTATTTCATTAATAAATAGTTTAGTTTTTTTTTTAATCTCCTTATGTTTATGTCGTATGGCGTCACTATTTGAAAACAACATACATGTTGCCTCACTGTCCTTCGTGTGCATCATTCGACATTTTTCTAGACGATTAAATTCTTCTCGATCATTGATTTGACATCGTTATTTATTGACACAGGTGGTTGGTTCAGAGGCATGGGTAAGGAGCAAGGGTTTCAAATGCACATTCAAGCCATGGAGACAAGATGAACCAGGCACTCTGTGATATTCCATTGGCACCTCAATGTTACATATTCGAATATGCTCAAGGGCGAGTAAAGGTGAAGGGAGACATCATGCTCAATGTCTAGCTTGGGACACATGCCAACGAAGCATTTCAAGAAGCATGGTAATATTACTTGGGTGGGTTGCGTTGTTTGAAGGTGTACCTTTCTCCCAACCTCTGGTATCTGAGGGTCAACGCCGTCGAATCCCACGAGCTTAGGGTTTCAGAAAAGGGGCGTTACCCTACATTTTTTGTGAAGGTACAACTGGTATTTCAGATTGGGACGACAAGAATTTCGATGAGCTGGAGTTTTTGGAACCCTTTCTGGAATCAAGATTTGGTTTTTGTTGTAGCCGAACCCTTCAAGGATGTTTTGTCATTGAGCGTGGAAAACAGAGGACTGAAGGGGGTTGAGACTGTGGGTCGAGCTAAAGTTTCGCTTAATTCAATTGAAAAACGTCTAGATCATAAACTGGTGAGCCCCTAGTGGCTGTAGTTGGGCGACGATAAAGTGGAATTCAAGGGAAGGATTCATCTTCGCCTTTGTTTTGATGGTAGCTACCATGTTCTGGATAAGGCCTCCCATGTGACCAATGGTCTGTGTCTCACATTAGGGGAATTTTGAGGTCTAAAATGGGCCTCCTAAGGAAATAATAAAATAATAGCTAAACCAAGAGAATAATATTTATTAATTTTCAATTCACTTTTTGCACCACAATCCATGTAACCATAGTTAAATTAAATTCAAAAGTTGTACCAAAATAGAATTAATAAAAAAATTGTATTGATGTGACTATAAATAAGAATGAAAATTTCAAGGAAAATTCATTATCATTGAAGAACTAATGCATTTGTCCTTTGTAATTAAATAGCTTAAAATAAAATATAAATATAAATTTATAAATTATTAATTATATTATATGCTATTAATTAAAATTTATATTATTTAAATTGTATAATAACATGTAATTAATATACTATACAAAAATAGTATAATATAATAAATGTATAGGGATATGCATTATTTCTTTCAAGAAATATGAAATGAAAATAATATATTTTTTATTCAAAGAGTGTGAAATGACATTTATTATGAGTACTTTAATTTGACTTTAAAAGTACTTAGAGAACTACCATTTTTAACCATGAGTTTTTATCCACCATTGAGAATGTGACAAGTAAGTACTTTTAAGTCAAGCAATGCCACCTAAACCATTAGGGATGATGTCATCCCCTATAATGTGATTGGTTCTCATAAAGTGAATTATTATTGTACATTTTCCTTAAGAGGCCCATTTTAGACCTCAAAATTCCCCTAATGCATGCAAAGAGCTCTGGTGTCCCTCTGTTGGAGTCCTGGAGGTTGGTATTCTGGGTGCCAAGAATTTGTTTCCCACAAACACTAAGGACGGAAAAGGCACCATTGATCCTTTTTGTGTCGCCAAGTACGGTCGCAAGTGCATTTGAATCCGTACCATCGTGGATAACCTAAACCCCAAATGGAATGAGCAGTCTACTTGGGAGGTTTATGATCCCTGCACAGTCTTCACATTGGGAGTATCTGACAATGAATTAGTAGGACCCACTATTCCTGTATCAGAAAACAGAGGTATAACATGAATGGGAAAGGTTCGAATCCGAGTCTCTGGTCTGGAGATGGATCGATTCTACATAAACAATTATCCCTCGCTGGCGTTAAGACCTACTGTACTTCAAAAAATGGGTGAAGTCCAACTTGCGGTATGCATCTCATGCTATTATTTATTCAATGTATTGAATCTCTATTCTACTCCACTTCTACCAGCAATGCATTATCTCTACCCTCTAGGAATAGCAAATAAAGATGCACTCAGACATTTAGCCATGAAAATAGTGCATTTATGTTGATAACTAAAGGTCTATGACAAAAATATTTATGTATGTGAACATATAATGATGGATTATATATAAATTGATGACGGATTGGTGGTATGTGTGAACACAGGAGGGTTCAAAGGCTTTGAAAATGTCTTATGGAAAGTGAAAAAGTAAGAGGAGGAAGGAAGCCATGAATTAAATTCACTTACCACAGTGTGGATGGGGAACAAGGTGAATCTAGATTTAATGTAGATTTAAGATATAGATGAGAGTTTACTATAACTAGCTTAATTCTTATATCATTCATGTTATCATTGTACAAAATTATTTAAATTTAAACCGCATCTAAACATCTATGTTGATATATAACCAACAAATTAAGTTATTGACTTTCATTAACCTGTAGTTTTCATTTAGAAAAATAATAAGCAATGTTTTGTAATAGTTGTTGATCTGATCTAATCCCTTACAGAAGCCAAGCATGCCTTTCTACATATTTTAAAATCTCGTCTCCTTGAATGGGGTTTGGTTGAAATATGGAATTGTGGGTTTCAAAGTTGAAAATACTTGTATGTGCTAAAATGATGAGAAAATTGCACACCTATTAACTGCCCTGCCCTAGTGTAATAAGTAGGAGGGAAATTGCAGACCTATCAATAGCCCTGATAATTACGAGATGTAGTGGAGTTAATAATTCTACTTGTAAACTTCTTTTTTACATTAGTAATTTAATAGACGGAAAATCACAATTCTGAAAAGTGCAATTTTACAAATAAAATGAAAATGTATTTGTAGACCCTGTTTTAGTGGAGCAATATCAATAATCAAAGAATTGCAATTCAACCAAGCCATCACAATTCTGACTCGCGTAAAAGGACGAGATTTTTTCTCTTTGATTATTAATTTGGATGACTGTAAAGGTTTATAGAGGTTAATGCTATTGGAAGAGATATTGGTTGTAGAAGCTAATAGTAAATCTTTGTGTTCTGTTTAGAAATCTTTGTTTCAGGTTTTCCTAGTGACTTAGATGTATCAGCGACTTATACAATAAGTGGAGACATGGAACTGAGACTTGATTATGAGGAAATACCAAGGAACAAGGCCATGCCTATGAGCTTAAACACTCATGCTTACTAGAACCTTGTAGGGCATAAAAGCGGTAGGGATATACTGGACAACTCTGTCAAATATGGGCTTCACATTATACTCCTAAAAATGATAATCTGATTCCAACAGGCTAGATATTTCTTGTGGAGGGAACTCCATTGGACTTTCGGAAAGAGACGGTTTTTGGGAGCAGAACTAATAAGGTGAAGAGTAAGCAGAGGCCCGCTGGATTTCATAACAATTATGTTATGGACAGCCCCAAGTTGAAGAATGGGCTGAGGATTGCTGCCAAGATGAAGGATCCTTGGAGTTGCAGGGTGATAAAGGTGTGGTCCGATGCTCCAGGGATGCAATTCTGTACCAGTAATAATCTAAAAAACACAGTGGGAAAAGGGGGCTTCCTGTACAAGCCATACACAACACTGTGCTTCGAGACTTAGGGATTCCCCAATGTAGTGAATTAGCCTAATTTTCCCTTTTTCATTGTCCAACCCGTTCACACCTATTGGCAAACAATGCTCTACAGGTTCTTAGTGGATAAAGCTCCCATATGAAAAAAAAATTGTATTCGCAGTGTAAGTCCAGGCCAGCAATAAGAAAATAATGCCCTATAGGCAAATAATGCTCAGTGGATAAATAGAATCGTGTCTTTATTATTTCCATTGTAAGTCCAACAATAAGAGAATTCTCAGAGAATCTGTAAATGTCTGCCTCTGTGCACTTACAGGACATTGGTTTTCATTTCATGGGGAATTTGGTTTTGTGTTTGGCTCTTAGCGTTTGGTGATTTGTGTTTTTATTTCTTGTACCTTCTCATTGATGTAATAAATATAAAATGAAGTGAGAGTGAAAGAAAATCATGAAAGTGAATGTCTGTGTGTTTTTTTCTCCTAAAATGTGTGGTTTTCATTTGGCTCTTACTATTTTGGTGATTTGTGTTTATATTTTTTTTATTTAATTATATAATTTAGTTAGATTTTACAACATTCAACTTCAAGTTTTTGATAAAAAAATTTCAAGATTTACAACTTGGAATATTTAGTCTTCTTTATTATTCATGATAATATAATTTATATATTGGAATATTGTGGTCAAAAGATCTTAGTTGGAGTGATTTGGTGAACAATTGGTTTCACTTTTAAGGAAAGATGTTGTTACTGGCTCATAGTGATTTTGTGAGCAATTTGTTTCACTTTTCAGAAAAGATGTTCTCACTGGCTCATTGGTGATATTTATGAAATTCTATACCAATAATAATCTAAAACACACAGTGGGAAAAATGGGGCTTCCTGTACAAACCACACACAGCACTGTGCTTTGAGAATCAAGGTTTCCCCTATGCAGTGAATCAGCCTAATTTTCCCTCTGACATTGTCCAACCCAGCCACATCTATAGGCAAACAATAGGAAAACAATGCTCTACAGGTTCTCGGTGGATAAAGCTCCCATATGATAATTTTTTTGTATTTGCAGTGTAAGTCTAGGCCAGCAATAAGAAAATAATGCCCTATGGGCAAATAATTCTCAGTAGATAAATAGATTCATGTGTTTATTATTTCCATTGTAAGTCTAGCAATAAGAGAATTCTCAAAGAATTTGTAAATGTTTGCCTCTGTGCACTTAAAGGACATTGGTTTTCATTTCATGGGGAATTTGGTTTTGTGTTTGGCTCTTAGCATTTTCTGATTTGTGTTTTTATTTCCTGTACCTTCTCGTTGATGTAAGAAATATAAAATGGAGTGAGAGTGAAATAAAATCATGAAATTGAATCTTTGTGTGTTTTTTTCTCTTAAAATGAGTGGTTTTCATTTGGTCTTACTATTTGTTGATTTGTGTTTATATGTTTTTTATTTAATTATATAATTTAATGAGCTTTTACAACATTCAACTTCAAGATTTTGATAAAAAAAATTCAATATTTATAACTTGGAATATTTAGTCTTCTATATTATTCATCATAATATCATTTATATATTGGAATATTGTGGTCAAAAGATCTTAGTTGGAGTGATTCGGTGAACAATTTGTTTCACTTTCCAGGAAAAATATTCTTACTGGCTCATTTGTGATATTTATGAAATAATTATACTTAAAATCAACAAATAAATGAAATATTTTTTTATTTGTTATTTGTTTTTTTGTTTTCTCTCACCAGCAATACAATTTCCAACAATTTACCTATTCTCGCAATAAAATGACAGCCATTTATTTGAAAATTCATCGAGTTATGTATTTTGAATGAGAAATTATAATGCAATGCAATTCAGTAAATATTTCAGTTGAAGATGTCGATGGTAATCTTTCAACTGTGATCGGCTGCTTCGCAATTATGATAAAAAGGTTTTATGAATCATATTCTCCAGTTAACTAAATTTTGATTTATAAAGTATTTGGATTATTGAGTATCCATGCTTATCTTAGAGCATACCAGTAGGATGCGTATTCATCTTTGAACATACTATATTATTGACTGTACTCTATGTAGTTGTTATGATTCATATTTATATAAATTAATTTTTTAAATACCATATTTATAGTGGAGAAGGAGGAAAGGAATTGACTGTAGTCTATGTTAGTGTTATGATTGTAATCTATATTCATTTACAATGGTCTTGTAGTATAGCGGGAGGATTGCAGAATTTATTTAGTAATATAGTATTTTTTTTAAAAAGTTTTACTAATTTTTAGAATAAGAAAAATATTTATTTGAAAAAATAATTGTTATAGTTATTCTTGTCAATTTTTTACATTTTGAAGTGTTTATTTTTGAGAAAATGAGATGGTCCATTCTATATGATTGCATGTATGTCACTGCTATACATGGCACTTTCAAAAATAGGAATGTGGATAATAATGCTGCATTGGCAGTTTATGACCAACATTTTTTAATGCATGATCATTGCAAGCATGCTACCCTTGAATTTTCTTGCAAATTTTAGGAATGCCTTTGAGTTTTTTTTGCAATAGCTCACTGTGCATTAGTAGTATTATCACAAGACACAAAAATTATCAATTTGAAACATTAGCAAATTGAAACAAAAAATAGTCATTTTGTCTGCTTGTGTAGTAGGCAGGCCATTGATGAAGTGACACTGGTTGGTCTCCATAAAAATCTTCAAAGAATGAATGTCTTATAGAAACATGGGTGCTCTATTATTAGTTTCTTTTAGAACATGAAGATATTTATCATACTACTAGTTAAATTTATGATATAGTCAAAGACCACAGAAGAATTGATTTTGCCCTGTATATAAGTGAAAACAAGTGGAGAAATAAAATTGACATCTTGAAATCTCCTGTAAATATCTCAAAACAGTGGTTGGGAAACTTAGAATTTTTTTCTGAGAGAATTGGGGTTGGAAAATTCTATTGTGGCCAAATAGGCATGAATATCATCTCTTGTCGAGTAGACATCGAATTGCGAATCTGACAAAGTTGATAGGGATTGATATGGTGTAAAGTTGCATGGAAATTTAGACACAAAATAAGGTAGACATCGATTTCACTACACATATCTTGCTTAGCAACTAGTTGATCTCTTAAAGAATCTTACGGCGTTTCCTTTGGAACATTTAATGATGGTGCAATTTCTAATTTATAAATATTTGCTAGAATTAGAATTTGAGGTTATGTATTTTCCCTCCTTAAAATTATAATGTAATTTTTTTATATTTGAAATTTTTAAGGTTAATTTTATTCAAAATTTGAGAATTATAAATTTACATTATGAAATTTATATAATCAACGTATTTTAAAATTCCTTTTTTTATATTTAATATAATCTAAAAAATAAAATAAAATTTAGAATAGCTAAATTAAGCTCAATCTAAATATTCTTAAAAAAATAAAATATTAAATTTATTTATATATTTATAATACAAATTGAATAATAAAATATTATAATCTCATCAACTAAATTTAAAAATAAGAAAATATTAAACCACATCATTATAAACGTAGATCATAAACCTAAACATTTTCTACCAACCTAATAAAACTAAATTACAAATATAAACATTTTGGCTGGAAAACATTCTGGTGTCAATCTTTTTGCAATATGAAATTATTATTTTGGATACTTCGCGTTATTGCGAATGAATCGATGAGAGGAAAGTTGACTTCTGAACAGGACAACCATCTTTAATAATAAAAATTTACTTTTATAATACAAATTTAGCTCCACGAAAATGATAAATTCTTTTTTGCAAAAAAATATTTAAGACGAAACCACGCTTTTAATTTTTCCATACTCGGTGTATTCTACACAGAGTAGAACGAGTCTTGCTATTGTGCTTGATGTGGCAGCATGAACCTATAGATCATTCTCTAACTCATTTACTGTTAATTAGCTTTATATCGATTATAAATTTATATTGTTTTATATAAATATTATATTCATTATTAATTTTTAATATTCAAAATTATTTATGCCACCTTTCATTGAGTTTTGGATTGAGAATCTTATTGCGATCCCGATAGTAGTAGGTCACCCTTTTCAATAATCAATTTGTTTCAGATTCAAAATTAAATGAATCGAACGATGAGTATAAGTGTTTTTTCGCATTATACCTGCTACAACAACGTATATGGTGCTAGATTAAGCCATTATATCTATCCGGGAATCCAAGATCCTACAAGAACTGTCAAACTTTGCAGAAGCTACTGCTGCTATGCGGTGTAAAATAGTTATTTTTCTGCTTTCTTTGGAGGGCTGGTTAAACTTGTGGTTTCGAAAATTTATAAAACGCATAAAAAACCAAATCGAATTTAAGTCTGAAAATTTTATGGTCTAACAGCAGATTAGATCACCACTTCTTTATTATGATATTATACGGTGTAGTTATAGGATGCCAGGGAAAAGAAGGGAAAAAATAAATGAAAAGACATACAACATACAAACAAAATCATTTAGTATTGCGCTTGGCCCCTAAGAAAAAATATAATACATTATATGTCAAATCACAAATGTCATAGTTGCTTGGCTTGTACGCAACAATTTCAGGAGCAAATAGACGTTCAATTATATTTGACGTGCAATTATATTGATTTAAATCAGTCGTGGTTTTCGTTTATGCTCTAACTTGAAAATTTTCTTTCTGTCGTTGAGCAATGTATGACAACAATCAAAATATATTGTATATATTTCGCTCAAAGCATAGGATGCATGCGCAATAGTTCAAATGAAGCATCGTTTTCACTTCATAACAAAGCATAGATAGATCATGGATCATAAAGGTGGTGCATAATAACGAAAAATCTATTTTCTTCTTTTCATGATTGAAATTGATATTAATCTTCTAGAAACTACTACATCCATGTTAACGCTTTGCTTCATACTTTTCAAAATGGATTTATGTTTATAGTTTTAATTTTTTTTTTTTTAAAGTTAGTTTAAAAATAAAGATGCCACAATACTAAAAGTCAAGGGTTAAAAAGGGCTTCAATTCACACAGCTATACCATGTAGTTGAAGATTAAAAGATTGTTACTTTATATTATCATTGTTATTAAATATAAAAGATAATAAGCTTTGATAAAAGATAATAATAAACATTTATTTTCAAAATTAAGAAATGTTTAAATTTGTATTTTATAAAAACTATTAAATAAATATATATATATATATATATATATATATATATATATATATATATATATATATATATAAACTTTTTAAATAATTAACATTATTGATTATCCTTTATAAAAATAATCACTTTATATATTAATATTTTTTTGCCATATATGAAAGAGTCTCCAATATAATTATATTGATATGTGTTTATATTTTTTCTGATATGTGTTTATATTTTTTCGAGTATTTATTTCCCATCTAATATTAAGTAATAGGCTTATTACATGATTATACTCACATTATATTCACTAACAGCTTAGATACATTATAATCATCGCAATTATATTTTTTTATCCTCGAAACATGGAAATAATTCATATACTATGATATGTTGTGCAAAGTAGTCTAGTGAATTGGTATTAATCAAGATTATCTATCCATTAGACTATTCATATGACAACATAGGGTCCTATTTCTTCCTTGCCGCCTAAATATCAAATTTTGTTGCTCTTTTCATATGATTTCGTCGGTATGCTATTATAAAATCTCGATGTATCACTTTTAGTCCTCTATGCACCTCTATACTAGTTTCCTTCGAGTTTTCATGTTGGTAAATAATGTTTTTATGGTGTTCATTCCCTTGCCTTCATGAATGTTATTTATTTAAGTGTTGTGGATGATTATATACATTAGTCTTGGGTATGAGTTCTTCTTTCTTCGAATCATCAACATGGTGTTCGATTGAGTCATTTAGCTATTCAGATTTTCTTCCTTTTTTTACTTTTCTTGTGACTTTTCTTCATGCATTTTTATTATTCCCTCTTCTAATTCAACCTCAGAATCTTAATTTGATGTGTCAACAAGTGCTTCAATTAGTTTTTCTCGAGGATATCTTCAAGTTATTATTTGGTACTTTCATGTTTAGTAAGATAGATATTTTGCAATGTAATTTTTTTCTTATACCAAAGATTTAAAAAATTATTTTGCAATGGATATTAAATTTACTAAGTAAGTGCATCCAAGAATATCTAAAAAATATCCACATAATCCATGTAAATAACATTAACATCGAAATGCGAGACATATATTTCCATGGTAATCTTCAAATCCTTCAAATTTTTAACATCCTTGTTATGGTTTATTTGTTTCTATGTAGTACGAAAGACACCTTACATGTAGTTGGTTATTACCCAGAAGGAACAAACAATTAGTTGGTCATTGTTAGTGGACAAACATGGGTAAACAAAGAATTGAAATTTATGAGAAAAATGGTTAAATAAAAATAAACTAAAAAGTACAATTAAAAAAAAAAAATGCTTAATGAAGAAAACACATCAACAAAGTTTAGGTAAATGGTTCCCTTTATTAATTGTTGAAAGTAGAAGAGATACATTAGATAAATTGAAAACACTTTGAGAGAATTGTTTGAGCAATGGTACTAAAAAATCCTCAACAAGGAAGTTACTTTCTAAAATTCCTTGCAAGCTTCATCTCTCTCTAAAAGAAGTATGAAGACACTCTCAAGGATGAAATCCTCTTCTCAATGAAATGATTGATTTATAGGGAGAAATTTTGATAACATAAAAATGCTTTACTTCTTCTTATTTTTTAGCTATCGTTGAACTTTTATTTATAGAGTTTCTTAGACAGTCCTCTCCTCGTTGGCTCATTAATGTTTTGGTTCACCTTATAAATGATATGAGTTCTACCAATTCCTTTCCTTAAAGGCTTTTTGGGGCTCAAGGCTCGAATATGTTAGCCCAACATGTCAAGATTTGGAGTGTGATTTAAGAAATTTTGTGCACCGGATGCTAACTTAATTTGTTGTGACCATGCAAATATCTAAGAAATAGTTGTGTGGTTGTCAATTTCCAATAATGGTGCACCTACGCAGCCCAATTTTTAAACTTGAGCCTTGGGAAATCTTTTTAATTTTTGGTCTTCATAGTGCTTCCAACTGAAATGTAACCTCTGTATGTGTTTATCACTGACTTTAAGTGTCTTCTAATGTATACAGATAAGTGTACGATTTTCACATGATAAAAATTTCCCCCTTATGTATGAGGTTAGGAGTAAACGTATAACCAAGTTACATCATGTTTTTGTTGATCCAAATGAGAGTCTTGGTAACTCTGTGACAGATAGAGAAACTTATTATGGACATGATTAGGGAAAATCCTTGAGTTAGAACTAAAAATAACCATGCTCTCAAGAAATACTGATAGAATAATATTTTAAATGATGCATGCATATCCCATGCTTGCTATGATGGATAGGACTAAGTATTACATTCAGTTAGGAAATGATCGTGTGAAGTCAACATTGATGTTGCTAACATGCTTATAGTTGACAAAGATAATTGCTTATGCTCTAAGAGGCATCTCTAGAAAATATGAAAAACTAGGTGCCCCCATGTATCAAAGGTGAAGCACTATTGAATGAGGTGCTACATGATCCAACTTCATATTTCCATAATGGTGAGATCATTCGCTGGAAAATGTTACATTTCCATATATATTTTTTATGGTTAGAGTGTAATGTTAGCCACCAAATATTATCCCGAAGAATATTGTAGGACATTTTATCCACTAGATATTTTCATAATGTTGGTCATGCAAGTGGCTCATATTTTGTCAATTTACTTTGATGTTCAACAACATATAAATGAAGGAAATCATGTAGCCCCAAATTTTATAGATACCCATTAATTAATATGAATGGTGAAAATTTCATTATTAAAGCCTTAGTTTTCTCTTTTTTGATTTCTTAAAGTGCCTTCCATTCTCCAAAAGATTATGAAATTCTAGCTAGATCATTCGGTACTACTACATTTCAAAACATGAGAGCATCACGTAAATCATCATTGATAATTGTTTCCTCTTTCCTCATCTTGATTCAAGATATGTGGTTTGGTCTAACATTGTCCTTTGCTAATAAAAATGGTGTCATCAACTTGAAATTATTGAATAGAAGAAACCACTTTTTTCACCAAATATTTTAAAGTTTGGTGGTATGTGAAATATGTAAATGTAAAATTCAGCAAGTGGCACCTAATTTTTTGAGGAACAAAGATTATTACTAATACTTTTGTCTTAATATCAAAAAATTTCATTTTTCTTAATGAAGATTGTGACTGACATAGGAAATTGGGTGTTCAACTGTCTCATAACTTAGTTATAAAATATGGATTTAGCAATGACATTGAATTCATAAACATGCACATGGAACGTTTTCATCCAATCAGGAAATCTTAGTATATGAGCTTAAAAAAACATCTTTTTAAGCAATTAAAATGACATATTGCATTCATTTGTCCATATAATCTTGATATCCTTGAAAATTATCTCATCAATGGGGAACATGATATTGAAATGATAACGAATAAATATTCTATAATACCCAGTACACCCCAAAGGTATTTTTATCTATTTTTTTATTTACATGGTACTTAAAATGAAAGATAATTTTGATTTTTCCTGTGTATACTTTAATGCCTTCTATACATATAGCATGTCCAAATAAAATCCCAATGAATGTTACAAAAATGAATTTCTTAATGTGAGAATTTTGTATCCTTATCCAAATCTACAACATCATTCTATGGTAATTTATATGTTTCTTTATAAATATAGTTTCTATATGGTTCAATTATAAAATCATATAACCATGGTTATATATATATATATATATATATATATATATATATATATATATGAAAATATTTCACAATTATCTTTGAAGAAACTTATAATTTTTTTTAATATAAGTACATTTAATTTGTAAAAAAAAGAACTTAAATTATGATATGAATATCATCTTTCCGTAATCTTGTACAAATGACTGGTACTTCATTATATCTTGAAAACCATCAATGAATGAGTGATTCTAGTGTCTTGCATGTGGTCTATTATTTTATTAATAAAAGGGATTCATAATGGATTAGTTAATGTTGGACACCTAATTCGCTAAGGGTTTTAGGTGTGGAATATGAACAATCAAAGAGATTCCAGGAGATATTGGAATACAAAACCAAGGGTCATAAGAATATAATATAAATGCATGTCATTTAAATAGTATATGAAACTCATAATTATATTATTTATATATCTACTTATTTATGTGTTTAACATGGTATCAGAACATGTGTGAGATGTTCTTGTTCTGCTCAAATTTGAGCCACTATTTGTTTGTGGCCTTCCTTTGCATGTTTGTGGCTAGACCTAGGTATTGTCGAAACTCTTTCAAATTTGTACCTGTTAGACCTATCCTCCACAAGTCTTATATGCACTCAGCCTTATTCGAAACCTTTTTTTTCTAGGGTTCCAAAATTATTTGCCTATCTGCCAATACTTTTCTTAGTTGTAAGTCGTCTTTATTGCTTTGGTATTTGCTTCTATATGGAGCACCAATAGCCTAATGTATATCTGTGTAAGCATATTATCTTCATTTCATCCACATTCTGCATTACGTATCTGATATTACAATCCCTATCACATCGTTGCATCCTCAGAGACCAATTTTAATTTTAATTTATGGTTTTTGATTTATTCGCTTCTGCTAGGGCTCCTTTGAATTTGCATTCACCTTATCGATAGTACCTATAGACTATTACGAACACATTTTTTTCCTCCACTACTAAATTTTTTTTTCGGGACTCTAGTTACTGTTGTTTTTGTTACAAGGAGGACGATAAAGGCATTGTGAATTGAATAATTTCGACTTTCGGACATGAAAGGAATTGAATTTGACATATAAATTGTAGAAAAAATTAACCCAACGAGTTTACAGGAATTTGGTTATCAGATATTTATGTGTGACCTGCAACAACTACATATTCATTCATATTTACGACTCCTTCTATTGCAAGCAACTTAAACGTACCACCTGACGATCACTCATCAACAAGGTTGGTTACGATCATTTGGAGGATTCCAACTCAATCACACTAAATTCAGTTTGAAATTATTTGAAGATCAAGATATCTGTTGTCATTTTGGATTTATAATATTAGTAATATTACGAAAATAATGAAATTATTTCGTGAAATCATACCTGTATCAATAATTTTGCACTCACATTCAACATCTATTTTGTGTGAAATGTATGAATAATTCCTCCTGTGGTTGATTGATTTCATATGTCTTATGTGCGTTCATTGTTGTTAATGGATTCCAATGAAATGATGTAAAGGGTACTAATGGGATGGTATATGGTTAACAATGATTATTTATGCCTTTATTATCTGGGTTGAAGTTTGTGAGTATCCCATACACTAGTTATAAAGTTTCCCTAGATTCTAGATTGAGTACACAGCTTATGAAGTCGACTGTTGAGGTATGCAGTTTATTATCTATGTTATCTATGCTAAATCAAGATTTTTCTTGACCATGCTAGGATATATTTGTTGTTTGTACTAAATTTATAATCAATGATTTGCATTAAAGTTGGTTGAATGTCGTCAGATTTGGTAAGAACCTACAAGTCAATGTTTAGAACGCACGTTCAAACCTTGCATTAACTCATGATATGTTGTTTAAAATATGTGTTGTCTTTTGAATAATATTATTTGTTCTATTTTGGGCTGGTTTGTTTCATGTGTTGGTGCACTGAGCATTGGATTACATTTATCTTTTGCATTGGTATATATTAGTTCATATCATCGTTCATTGGATCATATTTAATGATTGTATTCGTCCATATTTTAATTTGAAGCATGTGTTGGTGATATATATTGAATGCATTGATCCGCATGTGGGTGTATGTGCAAGTTGGTTTTTTGATATATTTTAAAAACAATGGAGTATAAATTATACAATGGGTATCTATTGTTTATATAGACTTAATAGACTTTTTTTTCTGAGTAATTTGACTATTTAGGGCCCAACTCCACCTCCATCTTATGGTGCTTCTTTCATCAATTGAATCCATAGGAAAAGAAGGTTCTCCAACTAATAATGGTGCATTTCTATTTGACAATTCTTTGAGGCCTTTATTTTTGGTGACAAAATGGCTAAATTTGAGGAAGTATTACCATTAGTGAATAATAAGATAATTTCCACTATTAGTGGGATGGTAAACATTAGCAATGACACTCTTTTTGACATTAGAATATGTTTGAAAAATGCACAGGAAAATATTGATTTTTCACATATTTAGTCATAATTACAATGAGATAGTTACATAAGAAAAGGCATCAGTCTAAAGTTGTTTTCGTTAATAAATATCCTCTCTTATATATTGAGATAGAATACCATTAACTACTAGAAACTAGTCAAGTTATTGAGAGATATTATCTACATGCAGACATAGAAATTCAAAATACACTTCGTAAACCCGTCATTAAACCATAGGAATATATTATCAACAAAATACACAAAATATGTGTTTGATATGAAAATGAGGAATCCTTTCATATTATTCCAAAACCATCAAGTTTAAAGGTGTTGGATATATTCAAGACAACTCGATTTCTCTTAGTCTTCTTCCACAACAATCGCAAATTGTTAGATGCAAATATTGTGACAGAGTTGTCCGTGTGAAATATCATTGTTTTTACCTTCATACATGTGAGAATGGTGGTAAAAATATTCATTAGTTAAGTAGGTTGTTAATGAACAAGCCTCTTGCAGAAAAAAGATTCACCTTGGATGGATTGTTTTGTGGAAATGAGCTTGAATAACCAATAAGATATTTATATCATACAACAAAATATGTCCTACAATATCGAAAAGGGTTGAAGTTTAGTTTCCTTAATATTATCATGTTGTATATGAAAAGGGGGAATCGATGGTCATATACAATATTCAAAGTTGCATCAAGCGAGCTTGAGACACAACCTAAACCTATTTTCCGGGCCAACATCCAGAGACAACCATACCCAGATTCAGAGGAGAGACATAAGCCCCTGATTATGCCTTTGGTTGGTGCCCTTGCTTAAACCACCATTGGTTGATACCTCAAGTTCTCACACCTTACATGATCATATTTTCATAGATCACATTAAGTCATGGGTTTCCACATCTGTATTACAAATCTCTTCTTCGACTTGTATATACCCCTTCAGATTAAGCAGCGAATGTTGGGCACCTAATCCACTAATAATTTTTGGTGTGGAATGGGAAAAATTAAAAGGAGTCCAAGAAACCTTGGAATACAAAACCAAGAGTCGTAAAATTGTATTATAAATTTATATAAATTGAATAGTAAGTGGAACTCATGACTGTCATATTTGTTTTTCTATTTATTTGTGTGTTTAATAGTTACCAATACTTTGTTCAAGACATGGAAAAAATTGGAAATGGCATCATTATAAGTCATTATTTTTTAGATGTAGAAGCATTGGACTAGCCCATACTAATTCATCGATGGGGTATATTATCCCTACAAATAACATCCTTTCTGAATATGTTTATGCATTATCATTTTTCACTTATATGTTAGGATTATATTGTTATTTTAAAATTTAATTAGAACCATAAACTATTTCAATTTTCGTCACCCACATATTCCTTACTATTCCTTTTAAATATTCATAATTCTATGCAAAAAAAATATCTTGATATTCTGAATGAAAATTAAATATCACCATAATTTGTTTTTATGAATTGAAGTTGACTATCCAAGCCATGTATCATCGAATGTCTATAGATATATTATATTCTTTAATTTTTACAATGGGACTCATCCATTTAGGAATTTTTGATTAATTTATTTAACTTTTTCCTTCAACAATTTAATTGTAGGTAAGTGGGAAGTCATGCTTTTAATATTTATCATTGTGATCAATGGATACTAGTAATAGTTGTTCTTATCTATATATTTTTTTCTAGGTAATGATTTTTCCATTTAAAACTTATATATGGAAAACTTATGCTTTCGATATTGATTCAATGAATAGCTCTATTTCAATGTCATTTTATTGAGCTATGAGTCAAAGTCAACCCTAGGTCAACTTTACACTTTCCTCCTTTTCAATGTTCATTGCGGGCTTATTTAAAAAAAAAAATCCTTTATTTCATGAATTTCATCAAAGCTTTCTTTTTCCCCTAGGACAAATATAAAATCATTGATGAAGTTATTTTATATCAGACTAGGTAATGATATCTCCCTTAGTTCTTAAATTTTATGCCAAGTTTATATGGTATATCATCCAAAATATTTGGAAACATGTGGTTCCAAACATGCTAGTATCTATAGGAAATCCTTCTCCATTCCATCTTTCATTCATTCGTATGGGGTATAAAAATAATTTATCATCATGTCTCAATGTAAAAACTGGGATGATGTTGTATGATAACAATTGGTGCTCATAAAAAATTTGATTAAATATCTATTCGTAGTCATTCAAGTATACAAATGTAGGGAAGTTTTTTCCCTCCATCTCACTACCTATCTAGTGAATGAATGATCTAGTGAATGGATGAACCAAACATTGTATCCAACCAGTTTTGCCATTTTTTTCTGAAACCTTCTCGACATGGGTCGACAAAAAATTCCATTCTTTGATAGTGTAACGTGAGTCATTTTTTATTTTAAATATGTTAGTATTATTTTTGGTGTTTTTCCTCCATTTTTCCCACGTCGTAATGCAACTTAATTTATAGAAAAGACACGTCTGATTATTTTTGGTGGGCATGGGTTCATTTGACCATAATCCCTTTGCACTAAAATCATATTTTTCCATTATGATTCCTCTAACGCATTGTTGGATTTATGACATGTGGATAATGATGAACCTTGTAATATTTCTCCATTTTCATTTGGTTTGATCTTATTTTCATTTTTATTCATTACTTTATATAGCGTTATAAGTTATTTTTATTCATCCCAAAATTCAACCAAAGGCCAACCATCTGTAGGGTCTAATAGTATTACTGTTTCCCAAACTTGGCCTTTTTTCTTAATAACATGTCTTTCCAAGGAGAGAGTAAACTTCATACTCATACCTCAAGGATGACTGAATCGAGTTTCATAGGCTAGTATTCCCTCGACTAATTTGATTATTTCGAAGTAAACGTTAGTCGAATGCCCATTATTACCATTTCTAAACACTAGAGAGGACAAATTAGTTAAACAAATCATTGATATTCTCACTTTACATACTTGTTTATTCTATTTAATTATGGCCTCCCTAACTTTATCGAACTCGCCCTTTGGATAATGTTGACTTGGGATCCAAGGTTGACAAAAACTAGATCTGCCATATATCCATAGATATCTAAGTCAACTTGTGGATCAAGCCATTCACCAATTATTTTTAAGATAAATTTTGAAAGTTATTGTATGGTGTTTTCTCTTCTATAAATTCCTTTAGAATGTTGATAAGTTCAAGAAATCAACTAACTTATTAGTTTTCTTTGATTAATTGCAGGATCTTTTTAATTGCATCTTCAAAGTTTATAGTGTTTTTATTCTTTACTTTTAAGGAATTATAATGCTTCATGTACTATTCCTTATTCTTGGTATGTATGCAAGTATATACTTTTATTTTTTAAGGCCTAAATTCGACATTCCCATTGAATATAGTTTTTTTGGCTAGCTCCTTACGCAGCCACTACATGAAAATTAGTCTGGTTGAGAAGCTCATGCTTTGGAATCATGTGTACTAGGTTTACATTGATTTTATGCATGTTTTTCTCGAGAAGTTTTGGAAAATATTCCAAGGAATGATTTCCAACACCACATATATTATTTTTTTTTGGTAATTTTAGCAGATAATTTTTATTTTCTTTTAATAAAAAAGAACAGTGGGTTAGATATAATAAAAAATTGAAGGCCTCAACCTGCCCACTAGAAACTAGGTTTGTTGGCCACCTTAAAGAGTTATAAGCCAACTAGTACTAAAAAAGTTTAAACCTTCTACTATTAGCTATGTAAATTTTACCATCTATTACATAAAATAATTTCAAATAGTAAATGCTATCCATAGTACACATGAGGAAAAACTAGAGAAAAAACAATCTCAATCTCAATCATCTGATGACTCAATTGGTGTCGAGTCCTTTACGGTAGAACTGGGCATGTCCACCTGGTGCATGGTTTGAAGTTAGAAATATATGCAGCCTAGATGAAAGTTACCATGATGCTGTGGAGCACTAATTTATTGATCTCCTGATATCATGTAAAATGGAGGTGGCTTTTGGGTCTCCTTCAATTTCCTAGATGCTCATGATTGCCTTGGGAAAATTACATTTAAGCATCCAGTAGGTATAGATAGACTGGTGGAATAAGGATGTTTTTCTTCTTGTGTTACCAAGGTCCTTTGAGAATTCCATTGCCTCCTCCTGTATTTATCCTTCGTCCTTGGTATTGCAGTCTCGCTCCCATCCATAGATAAGTGTTCGGACTTGCGGAGAAATTCATGTAGAATAAGCATCAAAGGGGTTTTACATTACCTCTTTTCCTGACTTTCTCCCTCTCTTGATATGGCCCATTGTATGCTTTATTTTGTTCAGTTTCCCTTTTTCTTTGGCCTCCTTTTTTTTTTTTGTCTTTTAACCATACTTTCATGCAGTAGTATCGACCGCTAAATAAACTGATAATGATGTTGTAGGCCAGTTCCCAATGATAGAGTAACACCTGTATAAAAATTAGAGACCTATATATTTCAAGATAAATTCAATAACTATTTTATAGGAATAGTAGTGAAAAGGTCCCAAAATGCTGGGAGTGACATCCTCGCAAGTAGGAGAGAAATATACGTCAACATTCCTCCTTCTCAGTGGAAAACTATAAATAAGCATGGTAAGATTAAAAATATTATTCTGACAGGACTGGGAATGCATGGGAAGATATATACCCTTTAGCTTTTGCAATTTAACCTTCCAGGGCCATAGAATTCCAATATAAATATTGAAATTCCTCAGCACCCAAAAGTAAGAGACCCACGAACAGTGGAACCACCATTGAACCATAAATTTTACAAGGTAGGGACAAAACTTCAACATAGTAAGCCAGAGGCCCGTTAAAAAAAAATGAAACCCTTGTAAATAGAGGTAAAACTTATAAAATTTGTCCTAATCCCGGTTAAGACAAAAATGACTCCCCTTGACACGGGATTAACAACCCCCATTCCTGGGAGGAAACTACCCACATGACGAAATGATTGAGTGAGAACAGTTTCATATTGCCAATTGTGTCGAGCCTGATCAGCAGGGTGGTCATTTAAAGCCATGCATTGTAATTCAAAAGTCTGGGACAACGAATCACTGGCATTACATACAGGGTGAGGGATGAAATGCATGGTACAAGGTGGCTTGAAAACAGAATGCATGGTACATAGGTACCTAAAATCTGAATTCATTTTCCGTAGAGGTTCGAAAGAAAAATACATGGGGCAGAGAGGCTCGAAATCATAATGCATGACAAAGAGGGGCTCGAAAACAAAATTCTTGATACAGAGGGACTCTAAAGAAAAATAACCAGAATCTACTTGTCGAAGTAATGTAGAAAACTAAACAAGTGAAATTAGAACAGAGTTTCTATCTTCTAGATTCTAACATCTCACTCGTCAACATGACATGAAAACCCACAATGATTGTACAACCATCATCCCAATGCCAAACCCGACAATTAAAATTGTAATTCCAATTATAGAACCTAGACGAAAGATGAGACATCTCTTCAAAACTACATGAGTTATAACAAACAAGATATATTTCTAGGTTGAAAGCCATGGACTTGTCCTCATTGATCGCAACATACATAATGAAGTGATGAAACACACATTAGGTGAGGGGGTGCAATCACAAGGCTCTGACCTTCTCCCACATGGCAGCATCCTATCTTTCTTCCTTTGAATTCTCATGGAAAACAATACCACATTTCCCCTCACCTGCTTTCATAACCCCCTTTACGTGTTGGCATTGTTTCCCATACAACTCTGAGATGGTTATTTGGCCTCCACCATCTTCGTCACATGTCATTATACTGTGCGAGTGGTAGTACCTCCCCTCAGAACAGCTACAGTCAATTATCCTCAAGTGGCCGTGTGGTACACGCCGCGATGTTCCACTTGACACCTCCTGTCTCCCGCGTGGAACCCCGATTGGGGAGACAACACCACATATATTACAACAAATTAATTGAATCTATTATTTTAGTAGACTTTCAAGAGATATATGGTATACTTCTGAACATGTGCAATAATATATTTGACATCTACCACAAAATCTTCCACATTTTGTGAACTCTCTCCCCCCTCTCTCTTCCACCTGTTTTTAACTCTCCCCCTCCTCTCCCTCGTCTTTGTTTGTATCTTCCTATTACCTCGTAACTTCCATTAGTATTGGTAGCTAGCTTTTGTTGCACACTTTGATTCGTTGGCTATGTATGGCGTATGACGTGGTAGTTTGGTTTATTCCAAAAATTTAGGGAACATTATCATTTTGAATGGATATTATCCTCAAATATTACACATAGTTTATGTTTTATAGTTTTAAAATGATATGGGAAAATGCCTTGTGTTGTGATTCTTTTTACAGAATGAAAAATCTAAAAAAGAAAAATCTACCAGAATTTTGTGTACATCTTCATCTTTTAAGGCATAACCATACTTACAATTTCATTTTTTATGAACCTCACTCTACAACATGAACACCATAATTCATTATTTTAAATTTCCAAACATTGCGAGGATTGTTTCATTTGTTCTAGTTTTTCCTTTGAGGCATCTATCAGTAGACGATAATGACGTGGAGAGAAAATCGTTGTAAAACTCTATGTTTTTATTCTTCTACAATGCTTCTTCATATTAATTTATGTCATTATTCCTCATTGGTCCTCTAATTTTTGTAGCAGTATTGGTACATACCACTGTATCAACAATTTTTATCCATTTCAATAGAGATTCGACCTAGAAAATATTTGAATATCTTGTCATAAAATTGAACATATTCTCCAAGTTGCTCATTTATTTGCTCAATACTTTGTGCAATTATATGTAAATAACATATTGGAAATTTAAAATATCCGGAAATCTTTTTTTTTTTTCACTTTACTACTTAAATTTTTTTCTATAAAAATTCATATAACAAGTCTGCCCTCTATTGTAACCTACATGTTTTTTTTTCTTTAATATTAATGTGTACTAATTTCCATAAGTTATCATAAATGAAATAGTGATACCCTCATTCATCATCACCTTCATATTTTGGAATATAATCTAGGCTGACCTTTTATTTTATTTGTGGCCTCTCCAATTAGGATGGAGGGTTTTCTATTTATTTATTTTTTCACTTGAGTCCACATAAATCAACTAATTTTTAGAATTATGCTTTGAATTGGTTGAATCAATATCAGAGGTAAAATACTTTACTCATATCAACTTTGTTTCTAATTATTGAATGAATTTCACTTCATCTTATTTGGGAATAGCTTGGTATTTTTGGAAAGCTTCATCTATATATTTGATAAAAAAATCCTTCTTGTTGACATGTTAATTCACCACAACTATTTCATGACTTGGAGTCTTTTTCTTCAGTGACTAAATTGAGAAACGTTAGTGCATCCCTAAGATAATTTATAAGGAGTGTAATGTTCTCATTGCCTTATTTTCCTACATCTCTTTGATCTACCAGAGGTATTTTGATCAATATCTTGTCATACAAGTTTCCCTGCGAGTTGACTATATACCACATTGAAGATGTTTCAAGATCCATACTTAATTTATAGTCGATAAATCCTAGAATATGGGGAGCAACCCCATGAGCGATGTTAAACCAACATAATGCTATGCTAAATTGATCAATGTCTATACTTTATACAATATTTGCAAGTTTACTAGTGTCATATGTTGCTACATCCAATTATAAGCTACTACTCCTCTTAAGAAACATCCGTAAAACTCTCTCAATTTTTTTTGGTTTCTATCAATCTTAGATAAGTCTAGCGCATTAACTTATTTCTCCTAGAGTTTCTTTCTAGTGGGTATTTGTGATCATTTCAATTAATCATGTTTTCTCTTTTTTTTCATATGTCCCTTTCAATTTTATGAATGTGAGCTAAAGGTTTATGCTATTGCATTCACCATGTAATCCTTCATTTACATTCTTCTTGTAATTGTACTCTCTTTCAATTGACTTCCCCATTGATGTTGGCATTATTTTCCTCAAGGTAGTGACCTTTTAATTTCCAATGAAATCATATTATGAATAAATGAGCTCCCAATAATTTCCATAACATACTAAAGGTCAACAGTGGTAACCATGACTACTAAGTTATTTTCATTAATAAGTAGTCCCATGTGTGGTTTGTGCTTTTAAAATTACTTTCTAAGAGTATATGTCAACTCTTCCACCTCTAATCTCAAATGGTGTTTGAAGAAGAAGTATTTAGATGCGGTTAATACTTGATTGTGTGACTGACTCCCTTTTCTAATATAAATTTATGTAGGGGAGGAAATATTGTGCATAAGAAACCATCCATGAAATCATCAAAGTGTCTTATTTTTATTTTATACTCTTTCTTCTATTGCTTGTTCTTCACAATAATCATTATAAATATTTTAAAACCACTCGTATATGTTTTTTCATCACATGTTAATGATTCTTAACATTACCTTTTTATGCTCTATTAGTATATTCATTGGAAACATGATTGTTGTATCAAATTATTCCTTCCAAGATGGATTTTACGAATTTCTTTTCAGTGTTAATGAAGAAACATGCTCTTTCTTCCACTATCATCAACTCATTTAGCTAGGTTTAATTCTTGATATAGTTTTGAATACTTTTTCCCACCACTCACAAATATATTCTAAATTTAACATCTATGTATGAATCACTTTCTCATACTCAATTTTAGGTATTACTCATAATTGAATTAATTTTGTAATCTGGGGATATGTGATAATTTTATAGTAACAAGCCAACAAAGAAATAAAAATTGATTTATATATTCATACATACATACATGCATAAATATATAATCATACATTCATAAAATTCATATATGAGTGAAGGGAAAGAGAAAAAAGGAAGTGTGAAAATAACAAGTTATTAGTTTATTTATGTATAACAAAAGCCTTACAACATTTCCTTCCTGCTTCTACCCCATCTCTCTTACATAAAATATTTATTTTGACAATATATTTTAGTTACAAGGTTGTTATAATGATGTAATTACTGTATGTTTTCAAACCAACTTATGTGGTCAACTTCCTTTCATTTCGACTTGGATGGTCATCCAACTTATATTCAATTTGATAGTCAACAAGGTCATACTCTTAATTCTAATCAACTAACTTTAGTATTCCTTCCAATGCATGCATATTAACTAAGAGAAAATTATATCTACCTATACTAATAAAAACATGACAACGACATTACCTTTTATACTCATTCGACTCTTGATTAAATTGGATGGTTATTCATCCTCACCAATATATCCATGTATATGGATATTGTATGAGATTGAGTACACGATCATACTTACTTGTTAACATGGAAAAACCATTGAACTCACTAACTTACATGTTTACTCTCCTAAGAACATCATGTGGAAATTTTTTTTCCCTAAAATCACACTTTTTGAACATCAAACTCGTAGGAAGGAAATTGAATATCTAGTGAGTCATAAAAATCCTCTTAGCAAATAAATTCAATGTATTTGAAATAAAACAAAAGATAAATTTACTCTCAAACATTTTATGATGGTGATATAGGGAAATAAAACAACATTGTAAAACAATGGCACACCTTCTAGTCTATCTAGGCTTGTGAAATAAACTAAATATGTAGGGTAGAAAATAGAAACTAATCTGCTACCCATCAAAGGTATAGTGTGTTAGTGTGATGCTCATAAAGGACAAACGCCTAACATCTTCCATAGTAAAAGAGTGTAAACTTAACCAAACTTCAAAAACATGGATGTCACTCAGGGTAGTGATAGCCACACTAACATATCTTTTGACATATGTCAACTAAATCTCTCACACAAAACTAGGAAATAGATGTGGAAATGGGAAAGCCCACATCACTCTTAGATAACTTTATGGTAAACTAAAAATCCTTCTCTATGTGTCAATACCCGAGAACATGACCAATCATAAATGTCTACCAATCATGACCCTAATGTTTGATCAACTCTATTAATAATCCAATGCTCTCCACAAGGGAATTACTCATGAGATAAAATTTAAAGAAAGCAACGTACCACAACAAGACATGATTTTAAGACATGATTTTAAGTTGTAATAGGGTAAGATAACATTCTTCTCTTCCATTGGTGCCTCTCACCAACCTACACATGT
The DNA here is from genome assembly GCA_034641835.2 of Pinus albicaulis. Lineage (NCBI taxonomy): Eukaryota > Viridiplantae > Streptophyta > Pinopsida > Pinales > Pinaceae > Pinus > Pinus albicaulis. The sequence continues at coordinate 940,734,054 of CM076572.1, read as the reverse complement.
ATATCGATCAATCTACAACTATTGTTGTTATCCTTAATTCATATACAAATTTCATTAAGAAAATGTATCAATAAAGTTGAAAATCTACATTAAATTATCATTTATAACGTTTAATAAAGATTGAACGTTAAAATTTTATATATATATATATATATATATATATATATATATATATATATATATATATATATATATATATATATATATATATATATATATATATATATATATATATATATATATATACATACATATACATATAGCTCACCTATCAAATTGTAAGTAAAGAAACCATTCATACTATGCTATAATTTTATCCACTTAGGAAATCGAGGGTGCAATACTTATAGAAAAATGCACTATTTAGAATGCTCTTACATAAATTTTATTCATCAATTAGTCGAATAATTTTAACAGGTATTATCAAGAATCAATGTATTTTAACTATCGATCCACTATGTTTATATAATCACCAGATTAGGCATATTGTGGTATTCCTAGCAAACTAATAATTACTATGTCATAAAATTAACATAGAAGACTATCATCTGTGAACATTGTTACCAAGGGTGAGTGCTGCAGCACATATTACAAGGGGACTACTACTATCTCTCAACATTGTTACGAGGGTTGAGTGGGACACGACATCTTACAAGAGGGTTACTACTAGTTCTTCAGAGTGTTAATTTAACCACATGTAACTATAGAACATTATGCATATAACGTTGGAATTGTCAATTATGCATATAATGTTGGAATTCTCTTGTGTGCATAAGTTTATGCGGTGAATTTCCAATGGTGCCTCTATATATTTATTTAGGCACCCATGGGTAGAATAAAATCACTTTTTACATTTATAATGTGTTGATGCTTTGTTATCCATATGCTTAATGATGCATTTATATATTTATTAAATCACATAAAAATCTCACTTAATAAAGTCTTCTAATATTTTAGAACATTTCAACAATACAATAGGTCGAGACATTATGTAAGAATAGTATAATCCAAAATCTGAACACCCATAATACATATTCTTTTAATTCAAAAAATTTAAATAAAATTTTAAAATATAAAATATATTAGTAAAATATAAAAATCATTTTACATATTTATCACATCAAAATCACCTGAAAATCCCACTTTATAATCCTACTTTATAAATTATTATAATAATTTAGAACATTTCAACGATACAATAAGTCAAGGCATGAGATAAGAATAGTCTAATCCAAAATCTAAACACCCATAATACATATTTTTTTAATTGAAAAATTTTTGATCAAATTTTAAAATATAAAATATGTAAAATAAAATATAAAAACCATTTTACATACCACTTCATAGAAAAACACATGATTCAACACCTGGCCTCTAAATAGCAATACCAAGGGCTTCTAAATAAGTAAATATTAAAATTAATATCATTTTCAAACTTTAAACCAAACATAATTTTTTTTAATTGGATAATATTAAACAATACAATTGTGATAGTGAGATTGTGAACAACATTTCTTATGGGATTGAAACACTCAACACCATTACTTCGAAATATTAAAACATTTAAATTAAATAAAAATAATAATTAAATTGTATTTGTATCTTTTAATTTAATTATAGTTTTTTATTGCTAAAATAAATTTAATATACTAATAATTGTTGTTAAAAAGCATGTGGTATTAAATGAAATGGAATAAAAATGAGATCTTTACTTCTTAAGCCTTGCTAGTGTACTGTAGGGTATTCGAAAGCAATCGATAATAATTTCCTTGCAATATACGCAGAAATAAGCTTAAACTTACTTCAAAACTATGATATCGAATCATACCATCTACTAGGTTTTAAAATGAACTTGAAGTAAAGACATACCACATACAGTGTTCAATCAAACGCCAAATGCCCCTCAATTTGAGGATTGTTGACGCATTATCACATAAAAATGTCCAAAACAACCCAAAATCCCTATCCTTCTGAGTTTAAGCTCTGTTGACTCATTATCTGTCAGGCATTACTTATTTCGTCAAGATACAGAGATGCCATTGATTTTCAGATCTGTTGATTCATTATCTGGTAGGCATTATTTATTTGGTCGCCATGTAGGGGTTTTCTTCATTTTAGAAAGGCGCAATGCTTTCTGATTTCGCCAGCACTCCCATGGAGCACTCCGATTTCTCCCATCTTCTGGATCGAGTATTTGAAATTCTCAAAAAAACTATTTTCCTGCACCTGTTTCTGAACAATTGTTTTTGAAATTTGATTGGTAAGAAGCGCAGCGTCTGATTGGAAGAGTCCTCTGCGCGATTTCAGATTACTGAAATAATCACTGTCAAAGGTGAGGGGGCTCCAAGGATCCATTGGCACTATGGTTGTGTTGTCCGCCAAGCTTTTGCACTTTAGCTTGACCACCTCTGCGTAGGACTTGTCCAGAGAAGGATCCATGTCCCCTTTCCCTGTGAAATTGTAGAGTCGGTTGCTGAACGAACTGCAGTGCCCGATTCCGATAGTATGCGCCCCTGCAGCAATACACGATCAAAACCTAACTCGTTAGATATAGCAACAGAATTGATGGATCGAGTGAATAGTTAACTTACACTCGTAAAAACATATCTCTAGGTTTAGACCTACCTGATAGAATAACTAGGTCTTTAACGTTAAGTCCTTTGCGGGCAAAAGAGGATTTAAGCTTGAAGAAGTTGAAAGTGGGCGCAGGGATGAAGCTCAAAAGTTCGCTTGCCCTCGATATCATTCCGTCCCTGCGACCTGTCTTTACTTCCCAGTACGGTCCTTTACTCTGCATAAATATCGTCAAATGTAATTACTTTGCATCACTATGATACCTTAGAATTACAACGGGAGGAGATAATTTCAACTTCAATTTTAATTATCTATCACTATGATGCCTTAGAATTACAATGGGAGGAGATGATTACAACTTCAATTTTAATTATCTATGGGTTGTAGATTTAGAGAATATTTTGGATTATTTATAAGGATGATATAAAATATATAGATTGTAAATTTAGAGAATATTTTGGATTATTTATAAGAATGATATAAACTATACAAATTGTGAATTTTTAGAATATTTTAAATGATCTGAATAGTGGATTTTGACCATAAAAACAAGATAAATTTAAACCTAACTTTGGTCTCTCCGATCCCATTCCAAAATATTCTGGATATCAAGAAGCAAGATAACTTCGGTGCTAATTACAGACTATCTCTTTTCGATCTTAAAGACATGAAGACGAATACGAAGTTAAAGACAGATTAATATTCGTGGTAGTGCAGCATAAAAAATGTATATTTTACCGCAACAACAGCATCTCGAGCAGCAAGTGAGAGAATGTCAGCACACGATACCACTCCTGGACATATTTTCTCTAATTCGGCCTTCGCATCGTCCATAACTTCAAATCCACGAAGGGTGAGATTGGGAAATGCATCTTTTTGTGCCACGTTGTTTTTCGTAGAGTTTAACAGAACCGATCCATCGCAACCCTGCAGTCACACGCAATGTTCAATTCAGTAAATTGCTCATACCAATAAATATAACTGATAAACCCATAGGGCTATTTATATTAACTTCTTTATATCAATAAACATAATTGATAAATCCATAAGGCTATTTATATTAAATTGTTTATATCAATAAACGTAATTGATAAAGCTATAAGGCTATTTATATTTGTAGAGTTATAGCTTTATTGATGCACAATACAGCATCAATATTGGAACCATATATGCTAATTCTTAATTTTAATCAAATACAAAATCCAATAAATAACTTATAACTATAACTACCCAAATATTAATTGCCAACACATTCACAGATACATACCCTAACAAAGCAATCATGAAAGTGCAACCTTAGAAGAGGAGCCGGCAGAGTTTCATCCTTCTTTATGTATTTCCTTACTACTTTTTTAACCGTGCTCTCGGCCGATGGGCAACAACTTTTGTAGAAATCATACCTGAGATATGCAGCCTCACACCATGTCCCAGAAAATAATATTGCAACTCCCAACAAAATGACAATATTGGCAACAAATGCCCTACTCGCCATCTCACACTTTGAAGTTTGAACTACCTTTCTTTTACTCTCAGAGATTTTCGCCTGACTCTCCTGTCGTGGGAAGGAACCAACAATGAATTTATAGCATTTGTCCTTGACCAAAGATGAAGGCAACTGTTTGGGCAATAAGAATTGCAATTGCCATTAGATAACCCAACCGCTCCTCCAACATGTTTTGAAACAGTCAAAACTATATTAGATTTCAAAATATATCGTAGGGTCTACATTCCTCATCTCGACAACTTCTTTTTAAACATAGTTAACCAAGTCAAAATAAATATTAAATGTCATAATACGAATTTCAAAATATATTCTATATTTGTCATAAGGGGGTCTACATTCCTCATCTCCACAACTTCTTTTAAAACATAGTTAACCAAGTCAAAAAAAAATATTAAATATCGTAATACAAATTATAACTCAGTTGTCTTTGGTAACGCATAAAGCATAATTTTTGCTTCATAATATATATGAGTGAGAGAGACAATTATTTAGATTTAAGAACATCCCAATTGAAAGGTATTTTAATCTTAAAATACCACTCTAAAAATATGAGATAGATATAATTATTTAGATTTAAGACCATCCCAATTGAAATGGTATTTTAATATTAAAATACAACTCTAAATTAATTATAAGCCTGCAAAAAAATATTTTTAAGTCTTATAGTGTTCGGATACTTCTGGTTGAAGTTAGAGTGGTGTGACGTATATCAAAAGAATTATTTATTATTTCATTAAGAAATAGCTTTGTGTTTTTATTTTTTTTAATATTTTTTTTAAATTTTATAAGTATTTGTTAGAATTAGAATTTGAAGTTATGTATTTTCACTTTTTAAATTTTTTTAGATTTATATTTTTTAAGGTTAATTTTATTCAAAATTGAATGAAAATTTGTTGAAATTATAAATTTGTATTATAAAATTTATAAATTCAAAATGTTTGGATAAAAAATTTATGCATTAAAAATATCATTTTAAAAAATGACTCGCTTATCCAAACTTAAATAAAATTAAAAAATAAACTAGGCCCAATCTAAACATTAAAAAAAATATTAAATTCGTTTATACATTCAATAATAGAAATGAAATGATTAACCAAATTTCAGTAAAACAAAGAAAACTGAAACACGGAATTAGAAAACAAAATCATAAACATAAACATTTTCGAAGAACATAATAAAACTAAATTACAAATATAAACATTTACCCGGGAAAACATTCTCGTTTCAATATTTTGGCAATATGAAGTTTTTATTTTGGACACTTCGCATTATTACGAATGAGTCGATGTGAGAGGACAGTTGACTTGTCAACAGAATAACCATCTTTAATATAAGTTGACTTCTCAACAGGATAGCCATCCTTAATATTCCAATGGATATTTAATTTATTTTTATAATAAAAATTTAGCTATCCTTCTTTTGCAAAAGAAAATTTAAGCCACGCTTTTAATTTTTCCATTTTTATTGTATTGTACAGAGAGTAGAACGAGTATTGCTATTGTGCTTGATGTAGCAGCGTGAACTTACAGATCATTCTTTAATTCACAGTTACTGTTTATTAGTTTTTTTTTATGGATTATAAATCTGTATTATTCTATATAAATATTACATTTATTATTATTTAATTTTTAAATATAAAAATATTTAGTAAATTTAATCTTATTGTTAGGTAAATAGTGGAGGTGTATTAATGATTGTCATTTTTAATAATGATTAAGAGTATTTGTTCCTTTTTAAGAGGTCAGATTCAAATCAGAAAAAATAGAATATGTATGTTTTGATAAATTTTTGTCCGTCTCATGTAACTTGACCAATAAATATAAATATGTTTCTTATTATACCTGCTGCAAATTCATGGTATATAATGTCAGAAATCTGTATAGAGTGTTAGATTCAGCCATTATATCTATGAGGAAGTTATATATACAGGTACTTTCAAACTTTGCAGCGGGTACTACCACTGTGCGCTGTAAGATAGTTACTTTTTAGCTTTCCTTGGAGGGCTGGTTAACCTTATGGTAACTATATCAACATTTTTTTATAATAATATTAGCCAGTGTAGTTGTAATTATAAGATGACCAGGAAAAGATAAAAGAATAGCCATACATCATACAAAGAAAATAATTTAGTATTGCACTTGGGCCAAAAGAAAAATACATTATATTTCAAATCACAAATGTCATAGTTGCTTGCCTGGTATGAAACAATTTCAGGAGCAAATAAAGGTGCAATTATCCATGCTTGATATAACTTGGTCGTAGTCTATATTTATTCTCTAACGGACATTTTCATGCTGTCGTTCAGCGATGTATGACAACGATCAAAATATATTCTATATATTTCGCTCTAGGCATAGGATGCATGACCAATAGTTCAAATGAAGTATGGTTTTCACTACATAACAAAGGAGAGATGAATCATGGATCATAAAGGTGGTGTATAATAACGAAAAATCTTTTTTTCTTATTTTCATGATTGAGATTGAGATTAATCCTCTAAAAACTACTACATGCATCTTCACGTTTTGCTTTATAGTTTTCAAAATGGATTTAGCTTTATAGTTTTATTTTTTATTTTTAAAAGGTTGGTGTATAAAGAAAGATGGCACAATACTAAAAGGGGATTTTAATTCACATAGCCATACAATGGAGTAGAGGATTAAAGAGATTGTTAATTTACATTATCGTTGTTATTATGAAAAATATAATCTTATTATAATTATAATAAGTTTCTATAAAACATAATAATAAAAATATATTTTGGAAATTTAGAAATATTTAATTGTTTATTTTATAAAAATTATAAAAAGTATATGAGAATTTTTAAGCTAATTAACATTATTATTAGGAGTTATTATCCTTTATAAAAAGAATCATACTATATATTATTATTTTTTACCGTACTTAAGATCGAGTATCGAACATATTTCATATAATGATATTCATGCCTAATGAGATTTTTTTTTGAGTTTTTTTTTTTTTTTTGGAAAGTTCAACCATTCATTATTATTATTTTATTTTTTCTTCCAACTATATAGTTGGTTTATTTATTTCCCACCTAATACCAAATAGGCCTATTACATGATTATAGTCACATCACATTCACTAACTCCTTGGGTATATTATAATCATCTTCTTTGTATATTTTTATCCTCAAAACAAGGGAGGAATTCATATACTATGATATGTTATGGGAAGTCATATGTTATGCCAAGTAGTCTAGTCAAATCATCAGAAACAATATTATCAATCCATTCTATTGATATCTCAACATTGGGTCCAATTTTCTCCTTTCAAGCTCAATCTTCATTCTGGTGGATATTTTGATGTCATTTCCTTACCATGATACTATAAAATCTCGATGTATTACTTTTAGTTCTCTATCCATACTAGCCTCCTTCCAATTTCCATGTTGGTAAATAATGTCTTTATAGTGTTCACTCCCTTGCCTCGATTAACGTTATTTCTCTAGGTGTCATGGTTGATTATGTACATTAGCCATGGGCATGAGTTCTTCTTTTTTGTAATCATCAGCATGGTCTTCCATTGAGCCATTTAGCTGCATACATTCTTTTTCCTTTTTATATTCTTCCTATTACTTTTATTCATGCACTTTTATTATTCCCTCTTCTGATTCAACCTTGGAATCATCATTTGATGTGTCAGCAAGTGCTACAATTAATATTTTTGCAAGGATATATTTACGTTCTTATTTGGTACTTTGATGTTTAGTAAGATAAATATCTCGCAATGTAATTTTTTGCCTATACCAAATCTTTAAAAAATTCTTTTTCATATGGATATTAAATTTACTAACTAAGTGCATCAAAGGATATCTAAAAATAATATCCACATAATCCATATCAATAACATGAACATTAGAATCCAAGATATATCTATCCATGGTAATCTTCATATCCTTAAAAAATTTAACATCCTTGTTATGGTGTATTTGTTTCTATGGAGTACCAAATACACCTTCCGTGGAATTGGTTGTTACCTACAAGGAACAAAAAAGTAGTTGGTTGTTGTTAGTTGACAAACATGGGTAAGAAAAGCATTGAAAGTGGTTGGAACAATCAATAAATAAACATAAACTAAAAAATACAATAAATAACACATAAATAATGCTTCATCAAGAAAACACATCAACAAAGTTTAGGAAAAGGGTTCCCTTTATTAATCATTGAAAGTGGAAGAGATACAATAGATAAATTCAAAACACTTTGAGAGAATTGTTTGAGAAATGGTGTTAAAAAATCCTCAACAAGGAAGTTCATTTCTAAAACTCCTTGCAAGCTTCATCTCTCTCTCAAAGAAGTATGAAGACAGTATCAATGATGAAATCCTCTTCTCAATGAAATCCTTGATTTCTACGGAGCAATTCTAACAACATAACAATGCTTTACATCTTCCTATTTTTTAGCTCTCCTTGAACTCGTACTTATAGATTTCTTTAGAAACTCCTCTTCTCCTTGGCTCATTAATGAGTTGGTTCACCTCCTAAATGAGATTAGTGTTGCCAATTCCTTTCCTTTAAGGCTTATTGGGGCCGAAGTCTCAAATTTGTCACTTGTCGTGTCAAGATTTGGAGTGTTTCTCAAGTAAGTTTGTGACCCCAGATGCTAATTGGATTTTCTACGGCCGTGAAAATATCGAAGAAATAGTCACGTGGTTGTTAATTTCCAGTAGTGCCCCCCTGAACGGTCCAATTTTTTCCCTTCAACCTTAAGAAATATTTTTAGTTTTTCGTCGTCATGGTGCTTGTAGCTGAAATGTAACCTTTGTATGTACAATTTTCACATGATAAGAGTTTCCCCTGATGTATGAGGTTATAAGTAAGCATATAACCTAAATACATCACATCACCACAAGGAAAAGACCTTCTAATGGAGGTTATGAAGGAGGTTTTGTGTTATAAAATTCCCCAAAAGTGTAAAAAAAAACACTTTCTACAACATTCGTTTTCGGTAACAGTGGTTTTGGCAGAGCTTCTAATGGAATTTCCACAAAAATAAAAAAAAATTGGGTGCCCAGAGGTTGTTAGAGATGTTTTTCTCATCAGTGTGTGCATCAGGTTTCAATGCACGGGTGCATTGTACCATGAACGCACTGGTACTGTAAACCTACCAAGCACCAGGATGGAAAAGAAATTTTGGATGCCCCATGGCATTTAGCAACGACACAATGCATGTCAACCAACCAGTCACACTGGGTCGATGGAAAGTTCATGCACCGAGCCGTTAAGTTGTAAAACCGCACTGAGCCCTGTAGGTGATAAAACACACTGGCTCGTTAAGTTATAAAAACACATTGGCACATTAAAGGCCAACCGCACGGGTGCATGCAATGCCTATCGGACCGCTCGAGTGGTAGTTATCGATAAAGCGCACCGAGTGTTCTAATTGGTGTTGGTATTTGTGCGGTTCTCATAGGTCGTAGAAATGCAGCAATGCACATTATCATACAAACACACCGGTGCACAGTAACTAACATGCACCACTGTTCATTTTGTATTTTTTAGAAACATTGACCTATGTCAGTGTAATTATTGTGATTTTTTAAAATTCATTACTCATCAAAAGTCAACACATATCTTATAACAGTATTCATATCAATTAAAGTTTTATTAGTGCATTTGAATGTAATGATCGAATTAATTTTTTATATCATATCATCAAATTTCGCATCTCTTCATTATAATATTTAATCATCCATATATTCAATTAGTGGTGTAACATTTCACAATGACAATGGAGAATGCAATAGAACAAATTAAAACTTATATATATATATATATATATATATATATATATATATATATATATATATATATATATATATATATATATATATATATATATATATAAGACACTTTTTGTTAGAAAATATGGGATGGTTACTGGTATCCCTCTGCCTTTCAATTTGGGCACTATGTCCACTATATTAAACAAAATGTCTGATTTCACAGACAAATATTTCAAAAAATACAATGCCTTTATTTGATATCCAAACATATTAATCATCATTCTTCGTTGGAACTGCTGTCACTACTCGAGCTACTTCCATCACTTTCATTATTTTGAGGAATTTTCTGTTCACTGTGTTAATTTTTTTCTTGTTCTTCAAGTTCCATATACAAACATAAAAATAAATTGTAATGAGTGTATATACATTGGTGAGAATAATGAAAATTTCATTATTAAATAATATACATCAATGTAAATCGAAAATAAATGCATCATAGAAAGAATTTACTGGTTAACTATACACATTCTTTCAAAACCAAATTTCATGCCATCTTTCAACAATTCATTTGTTGGCGCAGTTCCATACTTTGTTTCCTACAATTTTTATACCGTATAAGAAATCATATATTTAATATAAAATATTGTTTTGTTCTATTAATTATAGACGAAGCTAAATAAAATGAGATAGATGCTTACAAATTCCACAATTAATTCGTGATATGCCAACATATACTGACAATCCATATTTAACCCAACGTCAATCAATTTGTCTGATGGTTCTTCTTTGAATGTTAGGACCTATTTGAATACATTCAGTGATGATTTTTGTAACAAAACTTAAAATATATAAAAATTAAATCTACTTAAGTTGTTATGAGAAAGTAACAATTACTCACAAACATAGATATAAACCCTTTTATTCTTTGTCGTCCTGTTTTATGTGCTAAATGGGTTCCATTTTCTTTTCTTTTCTACAATAAAATACTTTAAAATTAATATTTAATGGTAAATTATTTAGATATTGTACCTAATTGAAAAATTCAATGATTACATATTACATTTGAAGCACCTTGTTGTTGAGATGGCTCCTCGTGTGATGCAATGATTTCCATTTCATTGACCATTTCTTTGTACACCCTTTTAGACATTCCTACTAGCGTGTTTATGATATCAGCTCGTTCATCCTTTGTGATTTTCGTAATCTTCTTGAAAATGTAACATGGCAATAAATTATTTAATTTTTATATTGATATATGAAAAGTAAATAGAACAAAAGTGATATTTATAAATGATTTCTTTCTAGTAATATATACATAAAATTATAGAAAAACATTTAAAGGAATATTTCTTTTTCATTCCTTATTAATTTTTGTTTTATGTTTTTTCTATTAAAAGTCTCACATGTCTCATTGACAAATTCTCTCGAAACTCATCCTGTAGTTTAATAAAATTTGGTTCTTGGAAACATTGGATTGATTTTTGTATTGTAAATGGAAAGGATGTCTACACATTCATTCCACTAGATCCCTCAAAGCTTTGTAAAAAAATTTCCCCCTTTCGTTAACCTCCAACACCACTGGAGATGAGCTAAAAAGTAGTTCATTTTCATTTTCATGTTCTAAGTTTTTTTTCTTTTCTTAGAACAACATTCATTTTCTTCGCCATTGGTCACTGTAGAAAATTAAACACATGTCAACTAATATATTGTTTGAACCATGTTATCTAATATTTTTAAGTATATTATTAAAGAAATTTAAAAAAAAAAAAACTCATATTGGATCGATAATAATTTTTCATTCACATGATTCATCCTTCTACAATTTTTCCATCAAGCTTTTATGCTCTTATGGTCTTAGATCAGAAATAATATTATCAAGCTTTGTCATTTTGTGGATTTGCATGATACCCAGTAAACAATACATATTAGTTAAACTTACATATAGTTAAAAAATAATAATGTTTGTAAAGAATTTACAAAGAACTTTCCTTTTTTTCTTTTCTCCAAGTGCTATCAATATTTTTGTTACTTGATATCTTGTCAGTCATTTCTTTATGAATATGAAACTTGTATCATACCATTCATTAATATATTTTATAAATCAATAAATAAAAATTCAGTAAAAAAGAAAGAAATCAAGAAAATGGTGCACCTTTCAAACAGTACGAACTAAAGGCGGTGCGGTAGTTTCTTATAAATGCACCACCAAAATAGTAGAAACATTGTACGGTGCTCTCTGTCAACAAGGAGACCCGATGTGTTATATGTTAACCAGTGCACCGACTAAAATAGACATAAATGAATAAAAATATGTTTTTATCAAACAGTACGCACTCAGTGTGCTATACTAAAATAGCGCATCGATGCGATGCGGTATTTTAAACAAGGTACACCGATTAAAAAAAATATTTAAAAAAAATCATGCAAGGGCCGACATGGTTAAGATTCGACTTTGCAAGTGATCACGTGGGTTAGAGGTCATATACCTATATATATATAGCAGTACCAACCATATAAATCTAAAATGAAAATCCCTAATTGTGAAGTCACATAAATAAGAATAAGCAAGGGAAGAAACAAGAAGAAGCAACGGTTTAACGTAAGAATGGATTTTTTTTGTTTCTTTGTTTGCTTTTTTTTTTTGTTTTTTTAGATGCATTGTAAAATTTCAATTTTTTACTCTGCATGTATTAAATCCAACAGAATCTATAAAAAAATAGCTATTACATTAAAATTTTACAGGGTTTTTGTATGAATCACCAGATGTTTCAAATTTTGATTCTCCGAATAGTGTTTTGTTAGAAAGTATTTTGCTGCTCCACAGTACCCTCATGCAGTCTTGCTCCATGTATGTACCTTGTGAAAATCCCTCCCTAGATTTTTTTTCAAAAATAATGAAATAATGAATAGCTTTTACTATTTAAAGATCTTTTTTATGTAATGAGATTTCCGAAAATAATTTTCCGCCCATTTTTAAAATTATCCCTTTTTTCCACTTAAAAAAATAAATTTGTGCTTTTTTATTTCTGGATATTTGGTGCATTTTGTTAACTAACAGCACTGGTGTGTCAGTTAATAACATCGCACTGGTGCAAAGTAACTAAAATGCACCAGTTCCGTTAACTGTACATTCACACCGATAACAATAAGTCCATTTTTAAGGCACCGAATTACTTTTAGGTATCTACACAAAAATTTATTGTTGATTTTTCTCAAATGCAAGGAGAAAATCTCATATATATATATATATATATATATATATATATATATATATATATATAGTAAATGGAAAATTCTTAAAAATCAAGCTCGTTTCATAACATTTTTGAACTTCCATCGTGAGATTTTCCCTATCCATCTCCAAACGTAATATTTAGTTCATATTTTATTTATATTTTCATTATCTAATTGAATTTACTTATTTTTATCCATGTCAATCAAGTGAATAAAATTAATGTCTACAAATTTTCAAGTTCATAAAGATTCAAAATTGAGTTCAGATGCACAAAATATTCAAATAGCTCCAAAACTTCAAAAGCTCTTATTAGGAGAAGCATACCGCAAGGCGCATTTGGTAGATGAAAATGGACAACCACTTCACCCTACCAATTGTAACATTGCATCTTCTAGCCAAAATCCTCATAAAATCATGGTAATAATAGTTTTTTGGTATATTAATGTAATTATTTCAACGTCAGACCAATCAATAATGCATTGTCAATTTGCTTACCAATTGATATGATTGATTTTGTAGTAATCATGTTCAAATATATTTTTTGAAATTATTAGGATTCTAGTGATGATGATAGACCTACCTAGCATCTTCCGTTGCACCCCACGATAATGTCAAATCGAGAGAAGGTTGAATTAAGAGAAAAATTCAGAGAGGAACGATACCAATAATGGCTTAATCAACCACCTATTCAATTCCCACTATGTCGAGATTCACCAATTAGGAGTGACTGCAAAAATAGTTGTTCTTCACAAGATGGAAATGGAGGCAATAAAATAGAGGTTGGTATGGATGATTAATTAAGGGATACAACTACCATGGAGACAAATTGTTTAGATGCATTCTAAAATGATGATCAGCTAGGGGATGATGCTCATATTGTTGATACCTTTTTCAAAAGCCTTAAATTTTCCTCCACTGCCCTTCTTTTTGGACCTAGTGGTCATTCAAATTCTACCCAGTTGGAGACATTAATGTTATTGTACAACTTGAAAGAAAATTTTTGCTTGTCCAATGCAAGTGCCTCTGAAATTTTGAGGTAATTGACCATCAAGTCCCGGTCCCTTATATTTTGAGAAATATAATCATACAATGAACATTACTAATGGTCCATTTTTAGAATGTTAATATTTATATCAACACTCATGTACATTTAATATTGTCCATTACCAACTACAATTTATTCAAATATAAGGTTCTTCTGAGTGATAATGTCCTACACAGTAGTTGTGAAGAGGCAAAGAAATTGTTGAAAATGTTGGGTGTTGAGTACATATCATATCATGCATGTCCAGATGATTGTATTCTGTATAGAGGAGAATATGCAGAAAAAGGGATATGTCTGAAATGTGGGAATGACATGTATGATAAATAAAAAGAAGGGTAAATCACGTGGTCCTCTTTCTAAGATATTAAGGAACATGCCTATAATTCTAAGGATTCAAAGGCTCTTTCATTGCAAACGATTAGATATATTTTAGGGATGGCATGCCTCACAAACAAGTGAGTTCGGAGTTATGTGAATCCCAAAAAATTCAATAGCCTTGAATCATATAGAGGATACATGGCACAAAAAATTCAAGGATGAATTACGAAGTCTATGACTCGACATAGCCATGGATGGCGTCAACCCATATTCCCTCCAGAACACCAACTATTATGTTTGACATATAGTAGTGATCAATAACAATAACCCCCCATGGTTTTCAGAGGCAGGCACTGGTCCCTCTAAATGGTATTTCAAAGAAGGTGATGTTCCATGGATTTTAAAAAAAGACAAAATTTCTTTGGAAAAGGAAGTTATAATGGGTGTGAGGGTACCATCTTCATACGGGTCTTCACTATGGCGATGCTTCACTATGGATGACCATTTTTTGGGGTTGAAATCACATGACCATTTGAATCTTCTAAGACTATGTATAATGTCAAAACCATGATTTTATTATTCTTTATATTAATAAATTTTATCCCATGCTAGGATCATAAAACATAACTAATTTTGTATATTATTGCATACAGTTTATAACTTTGCAGTGTCATTATTCTTTGTTTGTGCGTGGGTGTGTGAAACATTTATTTCCAAAGACCTAGGACGTGCCATATCTAAATTATATTCATTCTTATTTTGGATAGAGTCACAGGATATTCATGTGGCTAGCACTCCACGGTGGTGTCAAGAGATCGTTGAGATTGTTTGTATGTTTGAGAAGGAACTGTCGAAGAGTTTCATGGACTTGCAGGTTCATCTTCTAATCCACCTAGTATATGAAGTTGAATTAGTTGGGGTATTTTCTTGTCGCTGGATGTTCTTCTTAGAGAGGTACATGAAGAAATTGAAAGGTTTTGTTGGACAAAGGAAAAACTCGAGGGGTATGTTATGGTAGAGGGGTACATATCATATGAGTGTCTCTATTATTCCTGTGGGTACATCAAGTAGATCGAAAAGACACTAGCTTTAGTGATTTGGGAGGATGAAACGGATGAAGACAAAAGAGAAGGGGAGCTACTCCAAATGAATGGAAAAAAGCGCTCGATAAAGAGTAAGCGACTTGTAATTTTTCAAATTGACACAAAGTAAATATTAATGTTGAACTTCGATATAATTTATATTTTGATATCATATGTACTATACATTGGTTTTATTTGATCAGCGAATGCAAAATAGAAGCAATCAATAAATTCATTCTTTACAATTCCGAAGTGACACAACTGTGGGTCACATTGTACAAACAAAAGAGGATGAAATGGGATAGTGACAGAAAAGAATTTAGATGTTTGAATAGTAGAAGTGTGCCTTATCCTAATAATTTAAAATAAAATATGCCAATTATATGCCCCAACTATGCGGGTGTTGACCAAGTCAGAGATAAATAGACTGCGGTCGGTTGTTACCCGCGTGTTGAAGAGGATGTGCTAAACATAAGGATTAGGTTCACCCACTCAGTAATAATCTATTTATGTACATTTTGAACTTAATAATGCACCTTTGAAATTTATTTACATCTATATTTCATATTTTAATATTTGGGTTATTATAAGACACATGATACTATGGTTTTTTAACTTTTTTGTAGGTGAATTTGTTCCCATATATGTGGGCATATGGACACCATTTTCACACAAAAAATGCCGATGATGGACACATGACACAAGACTATGCACTGGAAGTCGATTTCGATCAATCTAGTCGCGCTAGACACCATGATAAGAACCTAGTATGATGGACATTATGTTACGCCAGAAAGATACAAGATACCATAGAAGTGGATTTCTCTTCTCTCCAATGTGTTATTTTTAGGAGCAAGTGGTGGGAAACCTTTGATAGGAATAATGTAAGGGAATATCATGATAGTAGGTTGATATGTATCAACTCTAGAAATACGTGGGATGAATCTAAGGAGCCCTATGTTCTCCCAAAACACTTCAAGCAGGTTTTTTTTGACTGAGATGTGTCGGATAGGGATTGGTGGTTAGTATTGATACATGACCCTCGATCAAAACATATTTTTTAGAGAAATAGTGTTATCATGCCAAGTGGGATGGAAGATAGTGAGGGTGATTTTTAGGTCCCTATAATACTAGTGTATCCCCTTATTATTGTTAGTGTAGCACCCTTATTGTTATTGTTGTGCCCCTGTAACCCCCATATTGTTATTATTGTGCCCTTACATTATTATTGTTAGGTCGACTAGGATTATATTGTTGTCCCATGGACTCCTGTATATAGAAATGAGTTTTTTTCATTTGTATCATCCAAGATTTGTTCATTTATCTAATGTACTATAGGTTTCACCCTTGAAGTGGCTGATTTAAAAGGCATTGATCTCTCTTTTTTTCTATTTTTGAAGTTGTTTTCATAACATTTGGTATCAGAGCTTTGGATTCTAGGGTTTCGCTACTCCAAATAGGCCATCGTAGAATTTTCGCTATAAATTATTTTCTATGAAGGTTCAAAATCTAAAATTCTTACAGATCTAATCCAAAATTTGGAGGAGTGTCATGTAAAAATTTCAGATCTTGGTTCGCAATATTTTCGGAAACATGATCTGTGGAAGTTAGGGTTTTTTCAGGCTTTTGAATTTAACCTAAATAGGTCATCGTGGCATTTTTTATATAACATTTTTTCTACGAAGGTTCAGAAGAAGATATTTTTATAGAGCAAAGCCAAAATCCTAAGTAATGTCGTGAAAAAATTTCAGATCTTGGTTCGCAAAATTTTTGGCGATATGATTAGTGGAAGTTAGGGTTTTTCAGGCTGTTGAATTTCATATCAAAGAGGTGGCCTTGGGAAAATTGTCATAACTCTCTCTCTGAGCATTGGATTGGAATTCTGTAAGAAGTGTTCGCAATTACATGGATTGTAGTTTCCTCTGTATTAATTTGAGAGAAGAAGGAGGAAATAGTGATACATGGCAAGTCGTACAAGTTTTCTCTATTGAATTAGTCCATAATTATGTCATTGTGGGAGATTGGACATAGCTTTACCTTGAAAAATCCAAATCAGGTTAGACCTGTGGTATTCGAAAGAATATTCAGAGGGATACTACAACACAGAATTTAATATATTGAAGATCCTAAATAATAGAGATAATTCAGTTTCAATATCCAAATCCTCAAAAGTAAGAAAAAGGTGTGTATTTTTTGGAAAGGTTCGCATAACATTTGTTTGAAAAAATAGTTTGAAGTGATTCCAAGGAAATATTGAAGCATAGCTATCAATATTGAGCTACATAATACCTCCCAAAAATAATTCCACACCTATTAAGCCCTTAGAAAGCTATTCTATGATGCATGAAAAGGAAGAGTTGGAGTATGGGATGTCAAAATTACGGTACCAAGTGCATCAAATTTCGATCTTACAAAGAGAAATCAAAGATGACATAGATGGTTTAAGAGAAAAAATGGAGGTTAATTTTGATGGTTTGAAGGATAAAATGAAAGCTAATATGGATGATAAAATAGTAGAAAATCACATATAGAAACAACAACAAGTTCTCCAACTCTCAAAGGATAACCTAACTTTGGTGCAGAATAGAATGAAACAACAAGAAGATCAACATCACAGTGAAAGAATTTCTGAAGTAGTCACAGAAACAAGAACTCAACAACTACCAAATCGATCAATTTCAGAGTATCTCAGCAAGTGAAAGAACTTACCCATTCAATATTCCATATGAGAGGATGAGAATTTTATACAGAAGCATCGAGAAATAATCAATCGTTGAGGGAAACACTTGTTTTAAGGAGAGGGGCATGTTAGGTCCCTATAATACAAGTGTAACCCCTTATTGTTGTTAGTGTAGCCCCCTTATTGTTATTTTTGTACCACTGTAACCCCCATATTGTTAATATTGTGCCCTTACATTATTATTGTTAGGTCGTCTAGGATTATAATGTGGCCCCATGGACTCCTATATATAGAAAGGAGGTTTTATCATTTGTATCATCCAATATTTTTTCATTTATGTAATATAAAGGAGATTTCCCCCATGAAGTGGCTTATTTGTAAGGCGTTGATCTCTCTTTTCTTTCATTTTTGGAGATGGTTTCATAACAGTGATCATGAGAACCAAGAGTTATATGGTCAATGTGTTATTTCATCATTTATAGTTATTAAGAGTGGTTTTTATAAAGAAGAGGACTTAATTACCTTATAACTAAGACTATTTTTTTCGAAACATTATAATATGTATTTTGAATTAATTGGTTTGCATTTTGTTAATGTTAAAATAATTTCACTTGATAATTTGCAATTACGTTCATCTCGAAAAAAATGGCGTACTGTATAATTTTTTTTTTTTAATAACGTCAATTCCTAAAATAATACAACTATTTGATTTCTTTAAATGTGTGTGAATGATATATTCAAATTTATAATGTTGTTTTTCATATGTAAGATCACAATAAAATAATGCTAATTCTAAACATGAAATTATTTGCATTATTTTCTAAACTTTATTATGTTATAAAAATTCATATTATTCTAGATTTATTCTTTTACAATTATTTATATTCATACAAATTTACAGTTTTACAATTATGGTAATTTAACAATATTTACGGTATACATTTTACTTACAGTAGTTGTGGTTCAAAATTGACAATTAATTGAGAATTTTACAAATTTAAAAGTTTTAATAAAATTGAATAATGACAATACAGACAATTACAATTACAATTTTACAATTTCACAATACAATTACAGTCTTAGAAATATTTTATATACAATTACAATTAAAATTACGATTACAATTTTACAATTTTACAGAAAATTACAATTACAATTAAAATTTTACAAATATTTTACATACAATTACAATTACAATTACAATTACAATTTTACAATTTCGCATACAATAACAATTAAAATTACAATCATAATTTTACAACTTTACATAAAATTGCAATTACAATCATTTCAAAATACAATTACAATTACAATAAAAACTTTACAAAATTTTTACATACAATTACAATTAGAATTAAAATTAGAATTAGAATTACAATTTTACAATTTCACATACAATTACAATTAAAATTAGATTTACAATTACAATTACAATTTTACAATTTTACAATTTTACATACAATAACAATTAAAATTAAAATTACAATCAGGATGCATACAATTACAAATATATTTTCAAATTTTTAGAAATTTACAAATTTTACAATTTTAATAAAATTGAATCGTGTCATGAATAAATCCGATTACAATTACAATTTTGCAATTTCACAATACAATTACAATTTCACAATATTTTACATACAATTACAATTACAATTTTACATACAATTAAAATTAAAATTTTGATTACAATCACGATATAATATTTACTAAATATAATTATTTAATATTAAAAATAAACATCATGATCGTGATAACCATTTTACAAACATCATATTCAGCTAAAATACATATTCAAAATCGCTAACATCATCTAATCATCATGATTGTGATCATCTAACAAAACAAAAGCATTGTATAACATCATCACAACACAAACATCAAAGATACATCTCATGAAAAATAACTCCTATCACATACACATCTATATGAAAGCACATTAAATGAACATATCTAACATGACCTAACAATATACACATCATGATGAACACCGACATGTAAATTAAGTACATCAACATGAACATAAAATACATGGACCATATATTTATATATAACTCTATAATGCCAAAAATATTCAAATGTAATATAGCTGCATATAAATGTCAAATATATGGTGGTAAATTAATACTAGCACTAGTCGAGGCCTACTCAGTTGATGGTGCACCCTCATGCTCAGATAGATGGCGTGCCTGTTCCGAAGGTGCCTGTTGGTCATTCGATGGTGTAGTCTTCTCGGGAACTTCATATTCATGACTCGTCAATGGAGCAACATGCTCATTGGATGGTGTGGTCATCTCAGATGGACTTGGCTCCTTAGATAGACTTGCCTCCTCAAATGAACCTTCCTACTCACGCTCAGGTGCCTGCTCAGGATTAGGTGCCTTCTGAGATGGTGTAAACTTCTTAGACGATGCCTGCTCATCAGGACTAGATGTTGGCTACTCATCATGATTGCCACCGTGAGGTGAAGGAGGAGGAGATTGAGTACTAAAATGATGGTCACTCCCCTCCTGATCATGATCATCAGATGAGACATTTCTTTGGCACTCATCTCCATGATGCCTACCCCTCCTAGCCCGCGTCAGCTCTTTGGAAGCTTCAATGATATGACACATGAGGGTAAACATATTATGGGGCATGCCTCTCTAGAGATGTGTGAGCCTATGATCAACTTGAATCTCTTTCATCGTATTCAGGTGGACTCCCTCATCAACTAGCACTTGACAGAGTTGGTTGCCCAAATCCATTCTAAATCATGTTTCCGGCCTATGCCTTAACCCCGTGGGTACCTGCACATGATCAAGATCATGTTTGTCACCCTCATCCTTTGCCTTTTCCATCTTCTCATGAGCATCTACACCTAGATCATTCATTGGGGGTGAAATCTCATCCCAATGAATGTCGCAATATCTACAAAATATATAGTACACAACAATAATTAGACATTTTCATTAAAAAATTTAATAAAAAAATTTAAAGAAGATGTTACAATAAATTAGATAATTCTAATTAATTATTAAGACAATAAAATGAAACTATATTAATTTAAAGAAAACAGTAATATTACCTCTCGCATCCAGCGGCTCATCCTCTATGAAGAGGATGTTGTTACACCCTTGCCAATCCAAACTGACATATGGGCATGGACCAAAACGAAGGAGTGATCTTCAACACTGGATATCAACTCCAGTGCATTAGGATATATCCTCACGGGAAAGTCAAACTAGCCCCTCTTCGGCATCATCTGGCCCCACATCTACGTCTGTACATGCAGCATTGGCCTATGAGGCTGCCGAATAAAAGTAGGCCTTGTCTCTAAAAACCTCTAAAAATATAAACAAAATAACTCTGAAGAAAAGTGAAGGTCAACCTCCCATGTGCCTAATAACGACATCAATCTAATGTTGTACAAAACTACCACAAAAAAATCACAGATAATCTCACAATTCGTGGCACCTGGAACAAATATAAAAGCAGGAAACTAATGCATTTCCCGTCACTAGTATAGTGACCAATGGTTATCAAAAGTAGTGAGAGGCACCTGACCTCCTCTGCACCAAACGAAGCAATACGTAACTGACCACGGGACACGTGTAAATACGCAGGAGAAGCTATATCATCCCTAATGTATCTCTGGGAATACGCAAACTAACTCCCTATTTCATAGCTCACATGGACATCTGCAAACTGGGGCAAATACTACCCTCTCCTAGATAGGCCAGTAATAAAATATATGTCCCCCTTAGTGGGCGGGTACCACCAGCCAAGACCGACCTAGAAAGCCAGTCAGTGGGCATCCCACGTGAAGATGAGTTGTCCCAATAACTCACTATGGACCTTCAGGGATGTAGCCTCTTCATAAAACTTGAGGAGGCCTACCTCCCTTAGGAGCAAATAGGTGGATGTCATAATAGGGCGAGGGTACATAAGTATCTCCCTCTCTCGTGCCTCCCACAGGTGAATCACGTTATACTAGTCCTCCATATGTTCTTAATGTTTCCTTTGTTCTTTGTGTTGACGTCACTCAATGATTCACATATTAAATACATTTTTTCATTAAATGAGACATGTACTTAAATATATATATTTAAAAGAAAAATTACGTGAAAAAAAGGATGCCGCATATGTTTATCACATATCGCTTTCCTACAATATGAAATTTTTCGGGCACCACAAAACATAAACTATTATTTTTCCACTTTATAGTATTGACAAAACTATCTACCTCTCGTGGGTGGATAGTTACGTTAACGCACCACCCAACAATAATACATGGTCAATGATGTGGTCCTGTAAAATACCGCACTGTTGACCATGTACTGTTGTTAGGCGGGCGGTGTGGTCACAAAAATATCATCCCTGGGATGGATATTTTGGTCAACGTATTGCACAAAAACATCACATGGTTAATGGTACGATCCTGTAAATGACCCCACCATTGACTATGTAATGATGTCAGGTGGGCGGTGTGCGGACCTAGTCAACGATGCAGTTGTTGAAACAACTGAACTACCATTTTAGTTTTAAAATTAGTCACGGTGCGGGTTTTTTCAGTACCACACTGGAACCTGGTGTGGTTTCCATTAGCACCATTCACAATGCACCCTGTAGATTTATAGGTAGCATTGCGAATGGTGTGAGCTGAATGACTTGAGAGCACCGTGGAGAAAGTTTTTTTTTTTTAACCGATAATTTTAAGGTTTTTTAGAAATCCAATCAACTAAAAAATTTAGTTACTAAGAAACAAGTAAAATAACTGTAAATTTTCACATCGAGGAGGCATATTTTCTAAGGAATTGGAGAAACCAAATTTTCCCATCGTTTTCAAAAATTAGAACTCAACAAGGTCGGTAATGGATGGCAGCAATGCGTACGATGGGAGCACCAATGGTAGGGTTCCTCATGCAAGAAAAATTCACACTGATGCTTAAGAGTTCTACGGCACTGAAGAAGTAAAACTGAAGTTTTTACAGCCTGTAATTTCTTTTAAATAACCCTGTTTCTATGTGTGGGTTTTTTACATGCATCGGGTAGTATTATTGATGGCGCACCGCACATCGTTACTGTGTGCTGCATTACTAAGACACACTGGGCTTGTTTATGCGTAGAGAGATAGTGCACTATAGTAGTTAGACTCACCGAGTAGGTTTGTATGGAGAGCACGGTGTCATGGTGTGCCAATTTTTAGTATGCGCTGGTGCATTGTGAGTAAAATGCACTATTGTGGTTTATGATGATAAATGCATTGGAAAAAGAGTATCAGCAAGAACCTCCACCCTCCAACCTCCTCTATAGACCTCTGCTACAAATGGATATCTGGGCTATTTTTATAAGGGGTTCCTCAAAAACATATGCTAGAGGGTGTTTTCCTTGTACTGTGTTTTTCTTGACCCGACTCAAAGTCTTGGTAACTTTATAAGAGATAGAGAAACTTATTGTCGAGATGATTAGGGAAAAACCTTGGCTAAGAACTGAAAACAACTATGCTATCAAGAAATATTGACGGAAAAGTGTTTATATGAGGCGGGAATATCCCATGCTCATTATGATGGCTATGAATAAGTATTAAAATTACATAGGAAGTAGTTTTGTCAAGTCAACGTTGATGTGGCTCACATGCTGATGGTTAATGAAGGTAACTTATTATGCGCTAAGGGGTGTCTATGAAAAATAGGAAATTTAGGTTCCCCCATAGATAAAAGGTGAAGCACTTCTGAATGAGGTGTTATGTGATGCATGGGTCTTCTACCCTCAGTACCTCCCATGCATCGAAAGGAAATAATTTTTGAATAAAGCACTAAGTGATGCATGGAACTCCAACTAAATATGACAATTGTAATAGTTTTATATTCCGATACTATCCTTACATGAAAAGATATGTTTGGGTCAAATTTTAGGGAGGTTGATGACATCAATAGGTTTAATAACGATTCCCACTGTGCCACCCTAGCTTGTCCCTTTAAGGGTGGAGCAAGAAATATACTTAATCACTCTTGGAAGATAAGTGTTGAAGTTGACATGAGAGAAGCACCGACCTCCATAAGGTTTGACCCAGGAAATATTAATGAAGGAATAAAGTTGGATGTAAGATGATGGTTCATGATAAAGGCATGATAACGAGAGTTGATAATATGGGTGAATACAAAAATCTTCCCAAGGTTGGTGTTGTGATGTGAGTGGAAGCAGCTAAAAAAAAATTCTGAAGGAAATGCCTTTGGACTTGGTAGGACATCCACGGTGGGTATGAGTATGTTTTGACTGTCATGGTGGGTAGTAAGTTAATACAGGTCATTGCATGCTGACAACATAAATATCCATCTAAGGGTAACTAGGGACTATCATTGGCTAGCTGACATATAAATATGGGTGAGAATCCGTTTCTTTAAAAAAAAATGTTCACTTTCCACAGTATTGTAAAATTGGTTTGGGATGTACAAACATGCATACACATGCCCAAAGAAAATGTTGGTTAGCGTAATGATTCTTGTGTGTTTTTTGGTGAGGCTGGTGGCCCCATTTGTTTTTCTCAGTGTGAGAGTGATGAGGAAAATCAAGTGACGTGGATGGGATATTTCCATATGGAGGGGTTATAGGCCAAATGTAGAATGTGGGGGTGCATAAGATTCAATTCGACAAAAAATAAATATGGTGGCTCGAGAGTGGGGTTGGTAAGAAATTAGTAAATAATAGGATGATGAGACAAATATTTAATACATACGTCTGATTTGGATCTTGGGCCTATGGGAATGACCATGGATCCAAATAGAACAAGGTGAAATATAAAATGAGGGGATCAATCTAGGGTAAGTTCTATCGATCGATGTGTATGTTTACCAGGTGGAGGTGGAAGGTGATGTTAAACGTGGTCAAGATGATGGACCCTATGGTTTATTTCAGAGAAATGATGTGAAGATATGCAAAGCTTTTAAAGAATCCTATTATGTCTAGTAGATAATGATACCTTAACTGTTGATTGTCACCAGGGTAATGATTTTTTTGAGAAACTACAAGTAACCTGCAACTTGTGCAACCAATACCCCGAGTGAAAATATATTGATGAAATCATGAGTAAAGTGAAATGTAATAAAAAAAATGAATGAAAAAAATGGAAATGTGCACCTGACAAGTCCTCTAAAAATTGAAATGGGCCCAAAAATGAGTTTTCTACTGAAAATAAATGGAGGGGATGATGAAACTTCAAAGGGTTGACTCTAATACCTTGTTAGGAAATGATGAATTTTAGTAGTGACTATGTGTTGACAAAAAATTCACACTTGAGAGGATTCAAGCATAGGTTCTATTTACAATATCGCTCAAATATGAGGCGAAGATCCTCCAAAGGGTAATAGTGCTTTACTAGTTCCACTTTCAGTTCATCTAAATAGGAAATTATAAGGTGATCCAAGTCATGGAATATGTAGTTCAAGACTCGCTAAAAGGTTGCACCAAATTTTTTAAGGACGAAAGCCATAAATCAATAGGAAAATGTGCCCTACGTGGTTGTAAATGTTGTTTTATAGTGATTGGTATGGCATATCTAAATTAGGTTATACCCGGAGAGGACATTGATGAAGAATAAGGCTTAGTTTCCAATGCATGCATCAATTACATGATCGATGAAGGGTGTAGGATAATTGTCTTTAGGACTTTCCTTGTTCAAATCTCTGAAATCAGTACAAAATAAAAAAATTCCCTATTTCTTCATGATTTTTATAGGATTACAAACCCAATATGTGTAAGTGATAGGGTAGATGAAACCGACTTTATGAAGCTTATGTTTTTCTTGTTCAATCACTTCAACTTTGGAGGGGTGGGGCTCACACTATTTTTTCCTAACACAATGGGCATCAAGCCATGTTTCCATATGGTGAGCCACTATTATAGAACTAATTCCTAACATTTATGAGTAATACCATGCAAATATGTCCCTATACTCTTGAAATAAGGCATTATATGGGGCCACCTCATCTTGAGATCATGTTGCACCCAACGATATTAATTCAACTATGTTAAGATTGGTGGAAATATCTACCTTGACTATAGGTGAGATATTCGACATATTCCCTTCCTAAAATTCATATGGTGCAGGGATGAGATTTTTGAACCAATCTACCTATCATGGGGGTAGGAATTCCTTTGCCTCTATTGTGAAAATATTGTTGCTTCATACATAAGTAGCTGAGAATGCTTTCTTGAATAAAAAGAGTGGAAATGCATAGGATCCCAAGGGAACTTTGATTCCATGATGGCCACCAAAATATCTTCATCTTAGTGAAAAATATGGTCTAATGGCAATGGAGGTTTCGATAGGTCATGAGGATAGGATTGGTACCTAGCGGTGTTGGTTGACAAACAAGAAAAGGACACGGTGGTCACTACTATAGAAACCATCAATGTTGATAATGTGTAGATGCTATGGGTTTTCACAGTCAAGGGTGGTACCACCTTTGTGGGTGGTGTAGAAGTATCAAACCCAAAATGATGAGCAAGCAACATGAATCATGGTTCCTAGAGTTGAGGAAATGAATAGTATGTGATGTTGTGTTTCATCATTACTAAGACGTGGGAAAATTTCCATGATGGTTGGTTGATGATGAGTGGGAGAAGGTTCCTGAGATAATGTTGATGTCCTAGGATCCAAGGAATCATCCTCTATGGGATGAGTGGATTTATGGATTCTTGAAGTGGTTGGTGTCATATGTTAAGTTTTCCAAATGTTTGTAAAATAGGAAATGTCTCTCATCTATGAAATTTTATGGTACAAATATTGAACAGATGAAATGCAGGTCCTGTGTCGATGTAATACATGGTGTGTGTATCATGCTTTCTCATGATTCACGATGATGAAAAATGGTTGATGTGATGAAGTGGTGCTTTTAAGGGTGTGGGTCACCTCCCAGTCTTAACACCAGCAATGTGGGGAGGATTCTTCATCCTGATTCCAGTTTAATGCAATAATATTCTTGCTACTCAAAAGTGCAGGAGGTATTGATAATTACACAAGTGATGCACTTGGTAACAAATGAGACAATTATTGTGCGTGAATATAGATTGATTTTAGTAGGTAAGTTGAGGAATGTGGACCAATAAGATAAAACAATCTCTGGTTTCTCTCAATTCTCGACATTGATTAAGCAAGTAACCTGGTCTATCACATAGGGAGAAAGAGTGGGAAGGCTTTGGCAATACTATCTTAGGCATATTTTCCATCCTTCTGGGTACTTATCATGGGTGAGAGGTAGAATGAAAATGGGTTCATGAATGAACTTGGTGCAGAGCTTCTTCCTCAAAGAAAAAATAAATGGTTTTGGACCCATCATCAGTCAATGGTGTGGTGGGAAGCAATGATGTCACAGTATTAGTTTGAGAGAGGGCTCTGAACACAACTTGATTAGGAGGAATTTTGGGACAATTATGTATGTAATGTTTGTAATCTACGCATATAACACATTCATGGTTGGTGAATAATTATTGATAACATGTTGGTGTAGCCTTTTCTCCTAAAGGTGGAGGTGGGGATATTGGCATTGTTGGGGTATGAAGAAGATATTTAAGTCATCTAATTATGGGTACAAGTTGGTAGGGGGACCCAATACTTCACATAATGCAAAGGGTGGTTTTACCTTCAATGAAGAAATAGCTGAGGCTTCCCCCTTCTTTCCTTTCTGCATGTCCCTTCCATTAGCACCTACTGGTATCGATGCAAGTGTAGCTCTTTTTATCATGGTTTCTTGCATAGTGGGTACAAAAATGATGCCAGTCGAGGGAATTCTCGATTTTGATGACATGGCCTCACGACTAGATACCAGACAAGTGTCTTGAAATCCCTATTTGGCAATATCAAGGTTTCCATGACTTTTTGTAAGAAAAAACGAGGTGGGGGATACAAGAGAGGTATATAAATGATTATATACAACACAAATGTTGAGTGAGTAATCAGAGCACAGGGGGTGTCTGGAACTGATTCCTAGGGTTGAGGTGTGTTTGAAAAACTCATCATAGACACCAGTATTAGAGAGGGAGCCTCTATTAAAGGTTTATCACTAGGATATGTTCTAGGTAGTGATGATGGCTTGGAAATCCCTAGACTCAATTTATTAAAAGTTGTGATCAAATCTCTATGGGATCCTACAAAAGATAATACGGAGGTTTTGGACATCCTTTTCCCATAGTATGTAAGTTTATATATAATAATTTAAATTTACCATCATGGGGTAACATCATAATATATAATACTAAGGATGCCACTGCTATCATTTCATACATGTAGTTATCGCCTCATAGGATATTGTAATCCAGTTGGCCATCATGGACTTCTATATCTATGAAAACATTTTTTCTAGAAAGCTCTACAAAAACATTTTGAAAAAGTCTTACGGGGGCTGAGGGGAGACCATCATATGTTTTGAGGGTTATAGGTGATGGTTTGAGTTCGAGGACCCTATTTTCTTCCAAAATTATTTAGACATGACACATGTGGATGCTACCTTATCGCCAATGGAATGATGGATGTTCATATTCTGAATGGTAACCAAAATTTGGAAGGTCACTATCGATGTAAGGCATATTGTAGCATTATCTAAAGCAAAAGCCATCAAATGTGACTTGACTTGGTCAATTGCGCTTAATGCGAAAAGAATGGATTTCCGTTGGTTTGGGAAAGTTTGTAAAAATTCTAGTGATGATTTTTTTTATGGGGATTGGGATAGGTCATCGACGATGATATAACTATGAGTGGCATTTGAATTACGTATTTCTCAGTGTAGTTGGTCTTCAACCATACGTTGGATGGTTTCTAAGGGGAGTTGAGGAAACTTCGAAGGAGCGGTAGCTATAATGGTGGTTAATGTTGAAGGGTTGGTTTTTGGAGGGGTTTTGTAGTCTTGGTTTTGAGTTTTCACAATGGTGTCCTCTCAAGCCATTTAAATTTCATGATTGGTGGAATCAATGGAATTTCCTCAAGGATGGTTCTGATACTATTGTTTGGAGGGCTCATGCTAGTTATTCACTACTCCCTAGTGAGGGAAAATGTTTTTTTTAACGATAAGTTTTTGGTTTGGCCTTCATTTCCCCATGGAATCTTTCACCCTTTTCAAATCAAGGAGTTGAGGGAAATGGTGGGTGTAAAGGCCATATTCCCCAAAAAGAAAAAAAGTATGATTATTTCTTAGAATAGCGTTCTTATTCTAATTTTGTGCATTGTTTTTTCTCTGAACCTGGATTGGGTTTCGGTCAGGGGGATTGCCCCCAACCAGTGGCTTTGAGGGCTGCTGTTAGTTATTGACCCCTAGCCAGATTCCACCTTCTTCTAGATTTTTCCTTTCTTCTAGTTGCAATTCAGTGGTTTTTCCATATTCATATGTTAAAAATACCGTTGTTTTTGTAGGAAATAGGGTTGTGTAAAATTAACCCTAATTTTAGATCATGTTGGAGGGTGATTTTTTATGGTGCAATAAAAGGAAAGTAACAATTCCCTTGCCTCGGGTTATTTTAAATTCTCTAGGAAGTATATCCCACCTCCCTGGTATATGGGAGGTACTTACCACCTACATGGGAGGGTGTTGAACCCCCTACATTGGCGAGTATTATCCATTTTGCATAGCAGGGTTCTGTGAGGGTACAAGATGATTGGGATAATACCCCATCATTTATGATAGTTATACTACAGTTGTGGTACTATATGGACTATAAGTGGTTAATCCATTGTACACATTTCTAGTTTGTTGAAAAGTGTTTATGGGTTGAATTTGGGATATAGTACCAATCAAACCATCTACAACACTTGGTGCTAATGGTGTATCAAATATAAAAGAATTCAGCTGAGGGGCATAAGGAAGAACATGATAGAGGTATCCAGACTGAGTATAAATTAGCTCAATGTGTTAAACCTTACCATTAGCCTCTTTGTCATTTTTTGGTAACGTGTTATCCATACCTTTTGATGTCTCTAGCATAAGATATTTCAAAAATAAGTTGAGCACTAGGTCCTCATATACATTTTCCTTTCACAGTTATGACATTTCCGCCACTCATTGCATCCTAGTGTATTAGGAGTTGAAAGAAAGTGATAAATAAACTGGCTATAGAGTCAAAGGTTACATGTCAACTAGAGTCTTCACTTATGTACCACTTCATTATAGGCATAATGAGAGTCCATTGAAAAAGTTGTAGGTGAACTGAGTGATATGTGATATTGTTGGATGAGCTCCAAAGGTAAAAGATCATTATGTTGTTTCCCAGATCTTCGCCCTTTTCCTCTTCAATTTTTTATATAATCGATGATAACTTATTTGGCATAGGGGGCCAATTTTGATTATTAGAAATTGAATCATTTGTTAATTTTCTTAGATCAGAGGGGTTTATAGGAGCTTTAAACAAGACTTTATTCACCATCGTAAAATGATTTTAAACCGCAATATATAAAGTAGTTATCTATGGGGAAGTATGATATGGAATACCTATTGTGGTAGCACGTGGACTCCCCAAAGGGATGGTGTGTGGGCTCTCTTGAGGGGTGGTGAAAGTAGTACTTTTATAGGGAGGGGTCCCAATAAAATTTTCTCCAATAAAGGATTAACTAGTAAGAGTGGTTTTGTGATGTCTTCTTCTCATAAATGGTGAGAGAACTGGAACATGTCCTGGAAATGGGGGGAGATCTTGGAACCACCTAGAGAAATGAGGTTTGGTGGGGTCCACGATGGTTTGAAATGCATTGGGTGCTACTTTTGTAGTAATGGTAGGAGATGTATCACAACAAGTAAATCACATACATTAAACAAAGACAAAAACAAATGGTTACTTTTCCTTTAAGTTATTTTATGTGATCAATCAAACAAAAAAAGGGTATTTGTTTGTTTTTGCGAATGATAAAAAGTCCTAAAAATACCTATGTATCCTCATAGTCTCAAAGTAATTGGGACTTATGGAGATATCATTTTTTTATGGGTACGGGGCTATGTCATGAAAGAACTTGCGATGCTTCGAACAACCAAAATAATCAATCAAGGTAATGAATGAGGATTTAGTGCTTCCCTCACCTCGACCTATAAGGAAATATGTCTTGAAATTTGGCTACCAGGATTCCTTTGTCTCCTGGGGGAAGTCAAGTATTTAGCTTCTTCGTAATCAGTCATCAATATCAAGCTCTATGGAGGTTTGGTAGCCCCACATAGTACCACACACACTTAGACCTAAGAGGATCCCCCTATGAATCAAGTTTTTGATGTGTTGGGGAAATATTTTCCATGAGATGGTGAGGTATTTGAGTAACCTTAAAAGAAAAATTGTATGTTTAAAAATGCAACATGGCCATGTTGCCTTGTTGGATTCTTACCCCTGATGGTCCTAACTAGAGCTATAAATTGTTTTATGGTCCTTGTGGAGAATTTAATGTGTTCAAGATTATCGTTGTTGTTAAGGAGTCTTACTTCTCTTATGGTGTGACAAGGTAATCTATAATAAACTAAGCACAAATGCCCCATAAAATCGATACCCTTTGTAAAAATAGCTTAGTTTGATAAGTGTAATGTGTCTGCAAGTGACAAAGTTTTCATACAAAAGTGTGTAAATATGAGGATATGCGATGAATCATTATATACGTAATTCGATACTTACACTAAGTTGTAGTTGTTCCTTTCATGAAAATAAATAATATGTGGACAATGGGCCACTTACTTCCTTCATATCACACTATGTGTGACTAAAATGGAAATGGAAAAGCCAGGAGCTTTAAGAAAGCTTTCAGATGCGAGCCCACGATTTTCTGAAAGATGCAAGGGAAGCAAGGTCTACTAATTTTCATTAATAACACTTGGTCCTATGCCCAATACTAATTATGTAAAAAATGATTTTATTAGTAAAAAATATGTGTGGATTATGGGCCACTTACTCTTATCCTAATTAAGCTATGTAACTTGTAAGAAAAATAACAAGACAAAGTGAAATATATGTGCATATTATGGCCACTTACTTTTCCCCTTAATTAAGCTATATGTGAAATGAAAATATTTAAAGTAAAGACTAAGTAAATACCCTATTAATAGTGATTAGTAAATAAATTAAACAATCTAGACTAACTGTAAAAAAATCGAAAAGGTGAAGGAAATTTAGTAAAGGCTACCTTTCACCTAGGAAAGAAAAATTCAGTGAATTTTAAGCTCTGTGCAACCTGCACAGGTTATACTCGACACAAGAACATATACAGTGCACATTTCTATAAAAAATGTTGTGAAATTGGTGAAAAAAATAATATATGGTATTTTTTGGCCAAAAATGTGTCCAAGGGGGCCTACAAAAAAGGAAGAGAAGTAACAGGGGAAAAATAAAGTGAAAATGTAGATAGAAAGGTCTTGGAAAAACAATAATTAGATTAAAGTAATGAAATAAGTAGAGTGACCATTTTGTTATGGTGTATTTTTTTCTATGGAGTACCAAAGAAACCTTCCTTGGAGTTGGTTGTTACCTACAAGGAATAAACAAGTAGTTGGTTGTTGTTAGTGGACAAACATGGTAAAAAAAGCACAAAAAGTGATGGGAACATTTCATAACAATGATAACTAGCAATCGTACCTAATGTTGCAAAAGAAAACGCTGTAAGGAAGAAGCTTGGTGGGGAGAAAGAAAGCAACTATAATTATTTGATGTGACCTTATATTTATGTTTTGAATGGCATGCGTTGATGATTCTGAGACCTGATGTTAAATGTCTCACTCAAAAGTAACATTAATTTTTTTCCAATAGACGTTGATATCAAAAGATGGGAAGGAAAAATCTTTGGTAATTAACTTTACAATTAGTCTCCAATACATAATTCCACTACACTGTTCCTATACAATTCCTTATTAAAAGCCATTCGACCAGGGATGAAATCAACCAATCCCGTACCACATAATTCAAGCATGAATACGAATTCAGAAAGGATTCTTCTATTATTATACACAGTAATTACAGGGGATTTATCTTCCGGCCTGATTTTCAATATCAGTGCAAAGTGACTCTAATTTTCAGAAAATTGGATTATCAGTTTGGCAGGAAACTTATTTACAGCTGGAAGCATTTCACATTACTGAGCTTATCAAATGAAAACCCCCCACATGTAAGAGTTATTAACAAAAATCTACAAAGAGGTATATATCAACTTTTTATCTTTTCATACAACCAACAACTTAGTGGGCTTTCCCAAATTTAACACCTACAAAAAATATCTGGCATGGCTATTTAGTATTGTGCCACACAAAAAATGACATTTCATATTTCCTACCTAATGTTAGGAACTATCTGATATTTGAACATACACCATCTGTGTGTATCCATTGAACACGGTGTTGTTCAGGCTACTCAACCCAAATTGTCTAAATAAATATTTCTGATAATCTGGAATAACTGGTTCGGAGGAATGGGCAGAGTCATATCTTGTTTGATGTGTAAGTGATGGACCAACTACAGGTGGAACCTCCCAGTGCAGATCTAGCACAGATTCCACAAACTTGTTATTCTCAAAATGCTCAGCACGCAAGATCATCTCAAAGCTATGGTTGAAGTTGTCTCTCATTTGTCCTCTGACACCCCACCAAATGTCCCCCGACCCACAAAGCTCTTTTATGTCCAAGGCCTAAAAAGAACAAAAACAAGGTAGGACAAGGTAAGACAAAAAAAAGAACAAAAACAAGGTAGAACAAAAACTGCCAATACATATAACAAAACATAAACCACTGAAACTGCAAACAAGAGGCCAGAGACAGCCCAAAACATAGCACTGAGACTACCAACAATGTTAAAGACCAAATAATATGAGCAACGTTTAATTGATAAAATCATCTGGAATAAACGAGTCCTACAATCCAACCTGACTTCAACACGTCCAAAAAATTGAAGCTTACAGTCAGCAATACCAGTGAACACTGAAACATCCAACAAGAAGCCAGAGAGCCCAAATCATAGCACTGAAGCTGCCAACAATGTTAAAGACCAAATACTCTGGCAACGTTTAATTGATCCAATCATTTGAAATAAATTAGTCCTACAATCCAACCTGACTTCAACACGTCCAAAAAAGTGAAGCTTGCAGTTAGCAATACCAGTGAACACTGAAACTGCCAACAAGAAGCCAGAGACAGCCCAAAGCATAGCACTGAAACTTCCAACAATGTTAAAAGACGAAATAATATGGGCAACGTTTAATTGATCCAATCATTTGAAATAAACGAGTCCTACATTCCAACCTGACTTCAACACGTCCAAAAATTTGAAGCTTGCAGCCAGCAATACCAGTGAATATAAGTATGTAATTGCTTCACATCTTAACATGCTTGTAAACCTTCGCAGTTGTTACAAGCATTTTCAATTTCTAGGGCAGTGATCTGGTCATAAGTTTGGCGTCTTATTTAATTCTTTCAGACTGTAGAGTCCAAAACCCTACTTTTGAAACTTAATCTTTCGTCATGTTCTCGCATAAACTTTACCTTATAGTGCCAACCACAACCACATAAAATATGTTTCCAAAGACTGTTAACAGCAAACAATTTCAATGAGTAAGACGTCAATTGTGAATTATGCAGATGGGATCCCAAAAATAATCTCGCATCTGCTCTTATATTTCACCTTATTAGTGAGGACTAAGATCAGCAATCCAGGACTTTCAAGGACGGAAGATAAAATGGAAGGCTGATTTAAAATGGCCAAGCAGACACACCTAATTAAAACAAAATGTTCTAAATGATGATCAGTATAACAATTGCAAAAGTATGAAGTTTTTCCAGGAACCATTGAAAATGTCGCAAATACTTAGCTATTAATGCCAGCAAAAGGAATTACTTTGCCTTAAGAGAACTGCATATTGATCTTCACACCCTATACCCTCTGAAGGGAATCAAGAAATGACTTTGCATTCTACAAACAAAAACCTGGTTTATAAGAAAATGAAAGTGTGGTAAAATTCAGAAGGGTTTGCAAGCTAACAGCATGCTATGGTACAATCTATATGTGCACCCTTAGATGCTTTGATCCTGAACCACATGAAGTCAATAACAGATACAAATTTTCGTTCTATTTCTGATCTACAATGTATCAAAATTTCCCGGTAACTGTTGCAAATAGGGGCAAAACCACCCAGAATAATTCGTTTCTACAAATAAAACAATAAGAAACCTAATTCCCATCTTCACAATAGGAAACACACAAATATGTTTGCATATTTTACATCCTCATAAAAGCTACTGTCTACAGGAATTCATGATAACCAAAACCCCTGCTGCCATTTTTTCCCTGGATGTCATAGCCAAATTAACCTCCACAAGAAATTAAAATAATCAAGAATTTATTCTTCTAATGGGTAAACCATTACCATGATCATATTTATCCCGGATGTCATAGACCAACAATCAGAAGGGCATACGAGTTAAGAAAACCAAGCTTATACAAATTTCGATCAGGATTAAGATTAACATAAATTGGAACCAAATTTTGGCTTTGGTCTGAGGATACACGTAAATTAAAAAGAAGAACAACTTAAACACGGTGGTTCCTGCACAGAAACCCAAAGTGGGAGCAGATTAGTAAAAGTGCATCCCTTTAACATGTATTGCATCCAAACAATGTAGTGAAATTGCTCAATATAATCAATTCCCCCTTGCATCAGAGCTTCTTTAACATGTATTGCATCCAAGCAATGTAGTGAAATTGCTTAATAGAATCAATTCCCCCTTGCATCAGAGCTGCTTCTTTAACATGTATTGCATCCAAACAATGTAGTGAAATTGCCCAATAGAATCAATTCCCCCTTCAGAGCATAGAAGCATCTTACAAATGTTCCTTGAGAAAGCTGGCAAAGTAAAATTTGCAAATTCATTATATGGAACTTGTAGACTCTCAACACAATTTCTTTCGTGTATCAAAGGGAATTGAATAATAAGATTTGATACTACCCAATAGATCAAACTTGAAAACCCAATTAAATAACAACAAACTTAAAACCCCAGTTAAATAACATCAAAGAAAGCAAGGAAAATGAACATGGACTCTATTCAGGTTGAGCCCTGAAAATTTTGATCATTATGAACTGATTCTGCAAGAACAAAGCTAGAGAGTCAGAGCAAAATCATTACTCTGGTCATGGTTCACATGCACCCATTATTTGGCCCATAAATTGGCCAAAGAACAACAGTGTTCAGAAACCAAATATTCAACTGAACCTTGTCAAACCCCATTATCCAGAAAACAAGTAACATGAACTCTACAATATCATAAAGCTTCCAGTTTAACTCTAAAACATGATGAACTTATTCCACAAGAGCAAATCAAGAGAGCGATCTGACCCTTGAGACCCCAATTATCCAGAACTTCCATACGGAGAATATTTTAGTCTTCAGCAATAGTGTGAACTGAAAGCCAACTATCAAACATCTCTTAGAAAATAAGTAAAGACGGAAGATGTTTTGACTCCAACGATCCTTTACACAGTCCATTAGACAACATTAGCACTGCAAATTGCCTCTGCAACAGGGGAAAAAGACCCAGAAATCCTCAAGGATGGAAAAAGTTACTCTGAATATGAGAACTATTTTATTTATTTGGAAAAAATAAAACTTGCGATATATTACAGGTTTTTCAACACAGAAATTTACCAAGATGAAGAAATAATTTGGCAGACATGATTATTCAAACTATATGAAAGACCTAGCCAAGTGGGTTAACCTAGCCCAGTGGGTTAACTCGAGCAGTTAGGTCACGGAATCAAGTCCCCAGGCTGGCTGCCACAGTGAATATTGTGGGCCTTGATGTCCCTACCATGTTAGGTTGCCAAAACTGCAACCAGTCTTTTTACCCTGAGTACATCCTGGAAATGAGGAGTACCTGGTGGGTTTCCAGAAATGTGAAGTTCATCTAAAAAAACAATCTATACAAGAACCAGAGAAACCATTTATAGCCATGAACTACCATACACACTTCATTATTGTAGAGAGGCAAATAAATAACCAAAGATGGAAAGAGAGCCCAACACCCATTCTTGGGTTAAAAAAGGCACTTGATTGAATTTTATCCATCTGCAACTCTGTTATAGTATAACAAGCCATGCTCTAGACAACACAGAAACGAAAAGAGATTAAGAGAAGTCCATAACTTAATTTTTATTCAATTTGGATAGGATCAAGAATAATTTCACCTTGTTCCAATGGCAAAGTGAAATTGATGCTCAGTTTTAGAGTGCGATAGGAAGGGAAGCAAATAAACTGTAATCACAAACATCCAACTGTGAAGCACTCCATTTATAGAGAATAAAAGTATCACTTCTTTTACGTTCATTTAGTTTATTTACAGATATTGTACCCAGATTTGTTCATGCAGAAAGATATCATTTTCAGCCTGCTAAAAGAAGTTCAAATTGCCCAAAAACATTCCAAGGCTACAAGCTACTTGATACAAATATATGAAGTTTTGATAGAAGGTATATATCACAGGCAAATTTGAATAACATATCAAGTAATTAAACATTAGTAGATCTGTGTATAAATAGAGAAATTAGTCAGTCGTCATTGACTATCCAGCAAGTTGCAAAGGAGAAAAGAAACATTAACTCCTCAATGTGGGGTTCTCTTCTATACAAGTACACAAGGGCATGATTTTCTGATTGCTCAGGAAAATGATACCTTGTGGCAAATATAATTCGTCTATATGTGCTACCCCTAAAAATCGGATTTTCCAGCAGATCATAACCAGTGTCAGGATCTTCTCAAGAATAGAGGACCATTCAAGTTTCAACAATCACCCATGCGTGTTTTCTACCAGTAACATCGAACATGATCTCATGTCTACTAGTACTTTCCGGTGAGCTGTGAGAATCAATATGACACAGCAATTGACATATAACATACCGGTAAACATGCAAATAATGGATTTTCAATGGAGCGGAATGCTCTTAATTTCTAGAGCTAACCTTTGACAAAATCAATAATAAGCAGTTCATAATTTTATACATTTGCTTCTGGAGGGAAAATCTACGTGTCTGTCTATGCTGGAATAAACATAATCTAATTTACCCCACCCCCACCACTAATGCTTCCAACACACTCATATCAACCTACTTCAAGGATTGTTTGTAGTCCTATGCTTCTGAATCAACCATCCAGATCCATTAACCATATACAAAATGCTAGTCCTTCCAATGAGGCAGATGAATTCACCCATCTCCCCACAAAACTGTCTGACAATATTGAATTTTTTTCATGCGCCTTGGATATCAATTTAAAGGCACAACTGGAACTGAAAGACTTGGCAGAAAAGATATGGTTTGACCTACACATTCAATGCTGGCTCTCGAAAGCAACTTGAGTAGATAGAATTTTTGTTGCTACATCAGAAGCTGTAGCCAGACCCTGAAGCATTCTCATGACCTCCACAGTATCATCTAAATAATACTTTGCTTTACTCGGTTTCTGGTAAACGGTACAAGAAAACACTTCAACTATAGAGGCCATAGATGGTTGTGCCATTGCAATACTCGCAAACATATCTTCATCAGATCTGTCATCTCCTATGCACAAAACAAAATCTGGCGGCTTTCCTCTTTCAACCATTGTTGACAGAAGTTATTGTGCTACCAAAACCTTACTAATACCCTGTAAATTCAAAATCAAATGTGTGTAAATACAAAAACCTACTTCACAAAAAACCAACTGAACAATTTCTGATGCTCCCATATATAAGTAATTTCCGCACCTGGGGTTTAACTTCAACAATATGCTGGCCACTTTTGACCTCCACAGGCTCATTTGCAAGAACACTCTCCAGATGATCTAAAAGCTCCTTGGATTGGCATGATCCAAAATCCGGATCAGCATCCTGATGATGCCAAACCAAAGCAGTTTCTTTAGCTTCTATGGTAGAACCATCAGTAGTTTCAGTATATAATTTCATAACAGGCTCTGCTGTTTTCTTCCAGTCAAAGTCTGCAGTGGGTAGCGTTGTTTCCCATTCAGAATGTTGGTTCCACCTGATCCATACAAAAACAATTTAGAAGAAGGAAGTCATGATAAATTAGAGATCAAGCATAAAACTATGTTACAATTGGTAAAAAAACATGAGAAAATAAGTGTCAAGAGATTGCCTCATGAAATAGCCATGCTCTGCTGCAATCCCTAACTTATGGCAAGGTGAAAACCATTCACTGAGAGATTTCTGACCTCTTCCACTCACAATAAAGACAACATTTTTAGGGTCATTGCATAAGCTGTTTACAACAGATATTACTTGTGGACTTGGTGTTTTGTTGATAGAAGTCTGAGGCATCATAGTACCATCATAATCCAACAAAATTGCCCTGCTATAGGTTCTCTTGTATGCGGAGACAATATGTTCTGTAGCAAGCTTCCTAAAGCTTGGACTAAGTGCTACAACCCTGAAACTCAATCCAAATCCAATACGCCAGCACCTTCTCTTAAAGTGATCCCGGCATACTCTCTCCAAATCCTGCTCAAAGCTGTGAGCCCAATAATTTACACCATGTGTGCTCACATACTTGTAATGTTTTTCATGCCGTAGTTGCTGCTCAGCCTCAGGAATTGTCAGGGATACATTCATGGCATCAGCAACAGCTTCTATGTTCCAGGGATCAAAGAAGAATCGATATACATATAACACACTTCAAATATATAAATAATGGATTTTCAATGTAGCGGAATGCTCTTAATTTCTGGAGCTAACCTTTGACAAAATCAATAATAAGAAGTTCAGAATTTTATACATTTGCTTCTGCAGGGAAAATCTGCGTGCCTGTCTGTGCTGGAATAAACATAATCTGATTTACCCCACCCCCACCACTAATGCTTCCAACACACTCATATCAACCTACTTCAAGGATTGTTTGTAGTCCTATGCTTCTGAATCAACCATCCAGATCCATTAACCATATACAAAATTCTAGTCCTTCCAATGAGGTAGATGAATTCACCCATCTCCCCACAAAACTGTCTGACAATATTGAATTTTTTTCATGTGCCTTGGATATCAATTTAAAGGCACAACTGGAACTGAAAGACTTGGCAGAAAAGATATGGTTTGACCTACCCATTCAATGCTAGCTCTCGAAAGCAACTTGAGTAGATAGACTTTTCGTTGCTACATCAGAAGCTGTAGCTAGACCCTGAAGCATTCTCATGACCTCCACAGTATCATCTAAATAATACTTTGCTTTACTCGGTTTCTGGTAAACGGTACAAGCAAACACTTCAACTATAGAGGCCATAGATGGTTGTGCCATTGCAATACTCGCAAACATATCTTCATCAGATCTGTCATCTCCTATGCACAAAACAAAATCTGACGGCTTTCCTCTTTCAACCATTGTTGACAGAAGTAGTTGTGCTACCAAACCCTTACTAACACCCTGTAAATTCCAAATCAAATGTGTGTAAATACTAAAACCTACTTCACAAAAAACCAACTGAACAATTTCTGATGCTCACATATATAAGTACTTTCCGCACCTGGGGTTTAACTTCAACAATATGCTGGCCACTTTTGACCTCCATAGGCTCATTTGCAAGCACACTCTCCAGATGATCTAAAAGCTCCTTGGATTGGCATGATCCAAAATCCCATCAAACATACTCGATGATTGATCGCGTAAATTCCCGCATTCCACCGGCACTCTTCGCCGAGATTATTGTTATTGACTTCCGAAACGTACTCAAGCTTTGGCAGTGGGCCCCAGAGGAGAGAGGAAATGGCAATTCTCCTGTGAAAGAATTGCCAAGAGCAAGAAAGTACTGCAGGTTTCCTCCTCTGCACATGTCTTCGGGCAGCGGGCCATTGAGCCGATTTTCCAACACTTCAGCATGTTGAATTTAGACAGACTGTCGAGCTTCTGCGGTAATTGTCCTGTAAGATTGTTCCGATATACTGATAGCCCTTCCAGAAGCGACAAGTCCGCGAAGCTTTCAAGAATTTGGCCGCAAAGATTATTATTATCGAACTGGGTATATGTTACATTCTTCAAATTCCCGAGCTCTTGTGGAATGCTGCAGTGCCCAAATTCACAGGAGTCAAGGGAAAAAATGCCATAATCCAAAAAATGCCATAATCCAGTATGGAAGCTCTGCAAGCGCAATGGCAGTTGCTTGTTGAGTTTTTCCTTACCGATTTTGAATAAAAAGAAGCCCTAGAAACCTTCCACTAACTAAATATTTGCAACTACTATTGTTTTTTCATCGAACGGCTGAATATGTTTCAATCGTCTAACATATAATCTAACGGTTTCACATTATGACACGATGCACATCAAAGAAAGGTTAACAATAACGCCTACTACGCTGTGAA
>CM076572.1:940600996-940692458 GCA_034641835.2 Pinus albicaulis | reverse complement strand
AGAATTCAAAACTTGAACAAAAACAAGGGCCCCAACAGATTTTCAATCTACCCATAACATTTTCTACGATTTGCGATCCGTGATCTCTCTTTTCAATAAACCCTTTGATATTAATACATGACTTTGGTTTTAGACCAAAACATTGGAAAAGTGGGTTTTTAACGTTTACAGAGGAAAAAAGAGATCGGGCATGGATTATTCAATGGTTTAGAGTACAAAATGCGGGCCCATTAGATATCGGTACATATAAACTTGCGATATGCGATCTGCGATCGGGTTTTTCAATATAAGGCTGATCGCATCGCAAGTTTTTAAACACAGTGCAAACCTTGCACTATGCGATCTACGATCGCGCGATCGGTCTTGATCGCATCACAAGCTTTAAACACAGCGCAAAACTTTGCGCACTTGAGTTTGTGCGATGCGATAAGCGCCTCCGGTGTTAGCGCTTGGTCCTAGGGTGTGGGCATATGATCGAAAGTAGTTAGAAACCTTAGCCCAAAGGGGCTTAAACCCTATACATAAAAAACATGATTTTCTTGGAATTTTTCAAGGTTTTTAATGGAGTTGGGGGGGTTCGATAAGGTTAAGAGAGAGTCTTAAAACCTTATACGAGGGATTTTAATGAGGGGGAAAGGGGAGAAACATGAAAATGAGGGATTTTCATGGGAAATGGGGAGACATAAAATGAGGTTAGTTTTGGGAGAAGAGAAATGGGAAAATGTGTTTGAAGCAGTATTTGGCCTTGGAAATCAGCAGGATTTCAGGGTGTTTTGGGATGTAAACAACAGTGCAGATTTGGACAGAGGCAGGAGGCCTTCAAGAGTCTTCAAGAGCCAACAGTTTTGTTATAGAAAATTGTTCCTTAAAGGCTCAAAACATATTTAGCCACCTTTTGATATAATCAAATTTTACAGGTGGCTAACAAGTTCATAGAACTAAATTATTAACAATGGAGATATATTCACAATTTCTCTTGATAAATATTATTTGAAAATAATGTTAATGTTGTACAAAATTATTTAACCTAATTAGTTTCAATACATCTTAGAAAATTTATACCCCACAATCTATGATTTATTATCTTCAACTATTTCATTGAACTATTTAGTTAAATTTCAATTAAGAAACAAAAATATTAATTTTCAACCACCAACCACTAATTTTGAACATGAATTTTGCATTATTTGTATTTTAGACAACTTTTCTTCTTTTATAGAAATCAAATTTGTGATCATTAAGACATGAAAGGTATTAAATTCTTGTTATTTATAGAAGGCATACAAATTTTAATAATTCCAAGGACTATGGATTTATCATTGTATAAGATTTTTCATTATATTGGGGCATTCAAGGCACAATGGATTTATGCTTTAAGGTGAGTACCTAAAAAATTTAATAGAAAGTTTTTATGAATCTTGTAAATTCTTGTTTATTTCCTTCAACTCTCTTAAATTTCAAACTTAGAAGTTTTCGTTCCTTTATGTACACATCCTCTTCTTCAGTTTCTCTACCTTCATATTTATATTTGCTAGCAACACCTTGTTTTACGAAACCAGCTACATCGCCATGGAAACATCCTTGACCCGCAATGGGCTCTCGTCACTCCTTACTAGTGCTATCGA
Source organism: Pinus albicaulis (assembly GCA_034641835.2). Taxonomy (NCBI): domain Eukaryota; kingdom Viridiplantae; phylum Streptophyta; class Pinopsida; order Pinales; family Pinaceae; genus Pinus; species Pinus albicaulis. The sequence goes on along the minus strand of CM076572.1, from coordinate 940,690,833 downwards.
CCTGCAACCAACCCTACAGATCATTTCACTTGAACAGATAAATTCTGCTCGAGCTAAAACGCCTTGCTACCGCGTATCATTGTCTGATGGTGCTCACAGGCACACCGTTCTACTTCCTTCTTCACATACAGAGTTTGCGCAAAATGAGGAGTTGCGAATAGGCTCGATAATTCACCTCAATAAAAGCTCGTGCACGTATGCACATCATTCCATGTAAGCTACGCACATGCCACCTCCCCGCTTCCTCCCCTTTACTGATTCTCTTCTTATGTCCCTTATTTATCTCAATTCTCATTCCTAACATTTTACTTCCCCTCTTTGCTAATAAATATCTCATTCTTGCAGGTCACTTTGTCTCATCGATCTTGACATACTGCAGCGTGTTGCACCATTGGTTGGTGACCCAACCCCTATTATTCTCTCCACTGAACAGATGATCCAAGCCACCTTGTCCTCCTCTTCTTCGTCTCCCTTTTCACTGCCACCCTCCCTTGACATTCACTCTTTGTCCTCCCAAAACTCCACCCTATCATCTACAACTGTTCTCCCTTTTAAAGCACTCTCCCCTACTTGAAAATATTGGTCCATCCAGGGCAGAGTCCTTTCAAAGACACCCCTTCGTGAATTTAGAAATTCACGAGGTACTGGAAAATCACTAGGGTTTGACCTTGTCAATCGCGACAGTGAACAAATCCACGTCTTCGCCTTCAATGAGTTGGCAGAATCCCTGCATGCTCTCATTAAAATTGGCCACATTTACAATGTTGCAAATGGGACCATAAAGATCCCCAACCATTCATATAACCATCTCAAATGGCCATTCGAAATCCTCCTCTTCTCTTCATCAACAGTGTCACAAGTCTTCACTGATGACCTTACAATTCCTTCCCATACCTATCAATTTGTGCCTATAAGTTCCCTCAAACATTCACCTCCCAATCCAATCGTTGATGTCATAGGTATTGTTGCCTCCCTCTCTCCTGCGTCTATCATTCGCAAACACGATGGCTCTGAGACTCCCAAGAAAACTATAACTCTTCATGATATGTCCAGGAGTAGCATTGATGTCACTTTGTGGGGCGAACATTGCCATGCTAAAGGTCGTGGACTCTCCAAAATGCGCATGGCTCCTAAAATTTTTGTGCTTGGAATTAAAGGGGGAAGGATCGTCGAGTTCAATGGTCAAAATATCAGCACAATCCCGACCACTTTGCTACTTATAAATCTAGATGTCCCTGAAGCGCAACAACTGAAATAATGGTGTGACGGAGAAGGAAATAAAACACCCTCACCGTCGCTCAGCCGCAAATACAAAAGTACAAGCAAGAGGCCTTTGAGTTCGAAAACAATTGCCGACATTTTGTCAATGCAACCTGACGAAAAAATCCCATGGATTTCGCTCCGTGCTACTACTACCTCTATTAACATGGATGATTTATACTTCCTCGCATGTCCCCTTATCATTGATGGGATCCAATGCATGAGAAAGGCTTTACGACAAGATTACAACACCTACCGATGCTCGAAATGTGAAGGCTCGTTCAATGAGTGCGACTATCGCTACATTCTTCGACTCCATTTGCAAGACCACACTGGCCACCTCGAAAATGTTGTTTCTTTCGATGAGGCCGCAACTGCCCTTCTTGGCGTCTCCGCAAAGGACCTTTGCCTCCTCTCAACTGATCCTAAAAGTGTTTTCGACATATACAACACAATCAAAGGACGCCATTTCCTCTTCACACTATCTTTAAAGAGGGATAGATTCAACGGTGTTGAACGACTACGCCCAACTCTTATGCATGCATAAGAACTTGCGTACGATGAGGCATCAACTACATGTTGGGAAAAAATACTGAGAGGGAGGGTGAATCAGTATTTAGAGCTGAACAATTTTTATTTTCTTTCTCTTAAAACCATATGTTACAGTACTGCATCCAATATGTATGTCCAGATATCTTATTATGTCTTTACTTAGAGCATTGCATCAGATAAGCATTAAGCATGAACATAAATAACAGAACAAACCATAAAAAATAAACAACACATATGAACACCAGGATTTAAGGTGGAAACTCAATTCGGGAGAAAACCATCGCTGCTGTAATCTCTATCTTCAATATTTATTATAGAGAAAAATTCTTACAATATATGCTAGTGCAGACTTATACCAGCACGTAGGCACCCACCTGCAGAAGGCTACAACCTTTTCCCGTTTACCAGCCTCTCCTAGAAGGAAGCTACTACCCCCTGCTCTCATTTACCAGCTACCACTGGAAGGGAGCTACAACCCCCTCTCTGAAGGCTTCAACCCTCAGCACCACTACGGACCACGTTTAATCAATTTTCATATGACATACCTTGTCGGTCACCAGATTTATTTATTTTATGTATACTCACACCAGTTCCTCATGATTTCGTCTGTCATTCACACAAGAGATTCATCATTATATTCATGGGTGCATCGTAGTTTCAGATTTTTCAATTAAGAACAGAACTCGCCCATACAGATATTCTTCTGAGAAATTTTTATTCACCACCCTTACTATGCACACCCCGTTCTCTATTTTTCCTTCTCCTTATATAGTTTTGCCTTTATTAAAACCATGAGTCAAAAACCATGAACCGATAATGGTATTACTCTGTCAGTATTCCTTTTAGTTTATCCCACAGGGCTTTTTGATCTCTTTTTATTTTTTATTTATCAATTTTAAAGAAATTGACAAATAAATATATTTACAAATTTTTGAATTCCCAAGCTTTATGTCTAAAGATTAACCCTTCGGATTTTATAAAAATATCCAACGCTTCTAAATAAATTAATATTACGATAAACCTTTGACCCCGGGCCCACATACATAGTCAATAGCCAATCCAATAAGCCCATCGTACCATAGTAAACTTCACGCAAGTCCAACATCCAATCACCGTTAGATTAGCAAGCTTTCAGATCAACGGCGTATATACATATCGCTCGACCTCCGATGCTGAACATTAATGTGCGATGGTCCACCGTACCTGTGTTAATATTCGTGCATCTTCAACAAATGAAAACCGTCCGATGACACCTTCCCAGATCAACGACGCTCAACAATATCACTGGGCGTCCTCGGTCGAACTATAGCATGCGATGGCGCATAGTGAAAAGTGGTTTTGTAAAATCGTACAGGGACGTATGTCGCTCGTTCAATGGAATTGCTCCCCACCTCTTGAATACCGCTTGCCCGTTGAAAGCGGTGCGATGAAAACCATAAACCGCTTTCACTGTTCCTCCTTCATGGTTCCTCCCTTTGCTCAAGGTTCCATTCATGATTCCAAAGGGTTAGTCTGGGTTTGCGCTATAACTCTAGTCTATTATTGGCAGGATTTCCAATATTCAACGAACAAATGTAGTTCTCTTCCGACGGTATTTCCTTACAAACATTAACTCGTGACAATTCAATGTCATTCTTCAATTCTGCTATGATATATATAACATATCAACCTTCCATTTCGAAGTTCTATCCTGTCACAGTTCCGCTTCTACCTGTACATTCAAAAGCATCATATCTCTGCCACCATTAAGTTCTTCAATGGATACACTGAATGCCTCGAGAGCCCCTCATATATTCAACCAAGTAGTTTCACGACTGCAAATATCAAACTAAGCCAGTTCTTCATTACAAGAAGGTATCATCCTAGAATTCGAATCCTACCACCATGATTCCTCAACAGGTTTTCACTTTTAACTTCGTATGCAGAGACTCATACAAAGGCTCAGGGGATTCCATACAAGAATTACGACAGTCAATACACATATAATACACATATCCCTAACTCTGCAACAATGATTTCATACCGAAGGTATCCTCTGCCCATTATGAAATGGATCACACAGATCATATATATTCCAAATTTACTCAAACATACTTAACACAATTCCATAGTTCTTCATCTCCTTTGCTAAATGTATTAAGCCCCTAATTCAACTCTACTGCTCTGTCTCTAATTCCTCTGTTTCATCTGCTGGCTCTGCTACCCTATCTGTGTCTTTTTCCTGATGGATAGTTTAGGTGCAGCTCATGTCTCTTTGCCAATTCCTTTGCCATCAATGACAACATTTCCAATAATCTCCCGCTTTGGCATTGATGGCAATACTCTTCCTCTAATGGCCTAATAAAGCCCTTTGTTGATTTTCCTCCCCCTTTGACATCAATGGCAAAGAGTGTGATCAAGATCCTTTGAACCGACAATGCCATGCTCCCCCTGAGATCATGCTGCACCTACAAACATAATATGACCAATAATTCATCCTTTTTATATGACCAATGCTCCCCCTGAGTTGGTGCATTCAGAGATGCCTAACAACACCTCACAACCAATTTAATCTTTTGTATTTAAGTAGACCTGATCCCTTGCATGGAAGAGACTACTCCCAGTTTCTATCTGAGATATTCGAACACTTCCCTGGGTAGAGGTTTGGTAAATATATCAGCAACTTGTGCTTTGGAGGAAACATACTCCAACTTCACCTTTTGTTCAAGCACTTGTTCACGTAAGAAGTGATATTTTATGGGAATGTGTTTGGTCTTGGAATGCATAACAGGGTTATTTGAGATACTGATAGCACTTTTATTATCACACATAATGGAGATATGAGGTGAACATTTGATTTGAAAGTCTTGTAGGGTTTGCATCATCCAGAGAAGTTGAGTGCAACAAGATACTGCAGCCACATATTCTGCTTCTACTGTAGATAAGGCAATAGAGATTTGCTTCTTGCTAAACCAAGATACTAACCGAGGCCCCATATAGAATGCACCACCACTAGTGCTTTTCCTATCATCAACACTTCCAGCCCAATCTGCATCAGTGTATGCATGAAGAGTAAGATCAGCATTCTTTGGATACCATAGTCCAAAGTCTTGAGTTCCTTGTAGATATTTGAATATTCTTTTCACATCTTGAAGATGAGACTCCTTTGGATTAGCTTGGAATCGTCCAACAATCCCAACTGCATGCATGATGTCTGGTCTTGTCCCAGTGAGATAAAGTAGACTTCCTATCATAGATCTGTATTCTGGTTGATTCACCGTGGGGGAATCATCATTAGAACTGAGATTACATCTGGTTATCATTGGTGTACTTACAGGTTTGCAATCTTCCATGCCATACTTCTTTAAGATTTGCTTGAGGTATTTTGCTTGTGATAAGAATATGCCATCTGTTGCTTGTTGCACTTGCAAGCCAAGAAATAATGTTAGTTCCCCAAGTAAAGACATTTCAAATTCTTTCTACATATCAGAAGCAAATTTCTGACTCATAGACTCTTTGTTACTTCCAAAAATGATATCATCAACATATATAACCACAATCAATAGTTTGTCATTTTCAGTTTTTGTGTATAAGTTGCTATCAGCAGACCCTTTTGAAAATCCTTGTTGATGAAGATATTTGTCAAGACGATAGTACCATGCCCTTGGAGCTTGTTTGAGACCATATAGAGCCTTTTTAATTCTACAAACAAGTTTTTCATCATTTCCCAAAATGAATCCTTCTGGTTGTTCGATGTAAAATTCTTCTTCTAGATCACCGTTGAGAAATGCAGATTTAACATCCATTTGATAAAATTTGATTTGTTGGAAGCTTGAAAAAGCAAGAAACATTCTTATGGCTTCAAGTATGGCTACAGGAGCAAAGGTTTATTCAAAGTCTATACCTTCGTATTGAGCGTACCCCTTGCAAACAAGTCTAGCTTTATTTCTTATAACATCCCCATTCTCATTTAACTTGTTTTTGAATATCCATTTATTTCCAATGACATTTTTGTCTTGAGGTCTTGGTACTAATTCCCAAGTGTGATTCTTTTCAATTTGATCAAGCTCTTCATTCATGGCTTGAATCCAACATTCATCTTTGCTAGCTTGACTAACACTGTGAGGTTCAATAGTGGATAGAAATGCCAGATTGCTAGAGGATCCCACAAGAGTCCTTCTTGTTTGTACACCTGATCCCTTTTCTCCCAAAATTTGAGATTCAGGATGATTCTTTTGAACATATCTGGATGGAGCCTTTTCAAACAATTCATCTTCGGGTTCTTTACTGGGTTCACTGTTTGTATCATTACTATTTGATGTAGAAGGATATGTGTCATCATCATCTTCATCTGTTGTTTGCTTTTCTTCTTTTGGAGCTGCAGGAGACTCATCAATAACAACATCAATACATTCAAAAATCTTCCGAAGTCTTTTATTGTAAAATTTATATGCCCTACTCCTAGAGGAGTAACCAAGAAATATTCCTTCATCTGCTCTGGGTTCAAACTTGCCAAGTTATTCATCATTATTCTTGATAAAGCATTTGCTTCCATAAATTCTAAAATGTTTTATAGTGGGAGGATTACCATACCAGAGTTCATATGGAGTTTTATGACTATTTACACGAACATGTGCCTTGTTGAGAATGTTTACTACTGTATGAGCTGCTTCTCCCCAAAATGTGTCAGGTGTTCCGGAATCATCAAGCATAGCTCTAGCCATTTGTTGAACTGTTCTGTTCATTCTTTCTGCAACGCCATTCTGTTGTGGAGTTCCAGCTACAAAAAACTGTCTTTTTATGCCATGTTGTTCACAAAATTCAAGGAATTCATTGGATGTATATTCTCCTCCTCGATCAGATCTAAGACACTTGATTTTTAGATCTAATTGATTCTCAACTAGTGCTTTGAAGATCTGAAATTTCTCAAATGCTTGATCTTTGTGTTTAAGCAGCCCAATCCAACACATTCTAGAGAAATCATCAATGAATAAGATATAGTATTCTTCACCACGTGGTGAATTTTTCCTCATAGGTCCACATATGTCAGTATGAATGAGTTCAAGAGGCTTACTTGATGATCCTTCCTTAGCATTAAATTGTACTCTGGCTTGCTTACCGAATTGGCAAGATTTTAATATGATATTTTCAGGTAGAGTAATATTGGGAAGATCATGAACAGCTTTAAGTCTGCTTGATTTGTTGATTTGAGAGAAGCTCAGATGCCCCAACCTTCTATGCCATAGCCAATTTTCTGAAGATTTACTCAAATAACATTGTTCTTTGTAGTTATTTAATACATACAGGTTGCTTGGAGTTCTTTTTCCTTTTATAATTGTTTTACCTGTATCAAGATCACTTACCACACATTATTTTGAACTAAAGACAACTTCAGTTCCTTTATCACACATTTGACTTACACTTAACAAGTTATGCTTTAATCCATCCACATACATGACTTCATTAGCTTTCACCTTTTCTTTTAGAAAAACATACCCTTTTCCCTTAATGACTGCAGGAGTATCATTTCCAAATGTAACATTCTTTTCTTTTTCTAGAGCACTATATGCAAGAAGTTTGGTTTTGTCACCTGTCATGTGTCTTGAGCATCCAATGTCAATGTACCATTGGTTTTCTTCATCTTCTGCAAACAATGCTATCCCACAATTTTCAACCTGTAATTCCTTCTTTTTCCATACTTTGGAGCTTGAAGGGACATGTTCTTTTGGCTGAACTTTGCTCCTACATTCAGATTCTTCATGGCCAAAGTTATTGCAATAAGCACATTCAACTTCATTTTGAAGAGGAGAAAAGTTGTTATAGGTATTCTTCTTTGTTTCAATATCAATCTTTTTCTTTCCTGCTTCTCTTGTCATGATAGTTTTATATGCTACACATTGAACAACTTTATGACCAAAATTGTGACATGAGAAACATTGTCCATTGAAGAAGAAATTTCTGCGATCATAAAATCTTCTACATGAATTTACCTGTTGATTGGTGTTTGTTTGAAAGACATTCCTGTTTATGCTTATTTGAATTGAGATGATCATGTTTTATCTGTAAAGATTCTTTATTCCCTTGCTAAGAGGTAGCATGTTGTAAACCAGCTGTAACTGCTTTTAGATAATTTGGTGCTGAAGTCTGAGAAGATTCTCCAATATATCCAAGACTTGTGTTTATAAGAGGAGAACGTTGTACCTTGATAATCTCATCTAATGTTTCAGATCCTTTAGCAAATCTAAGATTCAGAGTCTTTACTTTCTCAAGTTCTTTTCTTAAACTTACTACTTCACACTCTAATTTCTCATTGTGTTTCTCTTTTTCTTCAAGCTGATTTTTCAGAGTTTCTATGATTATTTTACTCTCTTCTAAGCAAATTTTGACTTTATTGTTTTCATCAAGAAAATCATTGTCTTCTAGAGCATCCAAAAAAGTATCCTTTTCTTCTCTAGATTCTTTTTCAAATGCCATGAGAAGTCTAAGATCTTGTTCACATTCTTCCTCACTGTCAGATAACCCATCACTGTCTTCATGAATATAGTAACTGTTTCTAGTGCTAAAACGATTCTTATTCCTTCTTGCTACTTCCTTCCCCTTTTTATGTGTTTATTTATAAGGACACTTAGTAGCATAATGACCAACTCTTCCACAATCAAAACATTTGAAAGGAAGCTTACCTCTGAACCGTCCTATGCCAAGTTGAAGTTTCTTTACAAATTTTATCTCATCTTCTTCTGAGATATATCCTAATCCTTCTGTTTTTTGTACTTCCTTCCCTTGTGTAGAAGTTATAAAGACTGCTTCTTTGACTTCTGATGGTTCTCCTCTTCTCATTTCATATGCAGTTAGTATGCCATGAAGTTGCACCACAGTAAGATTTTGAAGATCCTGCTTTTCTTCAAGAGCAGAAACTTTTGACTCAAATTTTGTTGTTAGTGATCTTAAGACTTTCTCAACCAAGGTAGATTCAGTTATTGTTTCTCCCAGATTTCTCATACGATTTACAATATCATCAAGATGTAAAAATAAATTGGAAATGCTCTCCTCATTATCCATTTTTAGATTCTCATATTGAATTCTGAGAGTTTGGAGTTTAGCACTTTTTACCTTTGCATCACCTTCATAACTTAGAATGATTTTGTCCCATATTGTCTCGGCTGTATTCAGTTGCATGACTTTGACAAATTCTGATTTAGTTAGACTTCCCAATAGAGCATTGACCGCCTTTGAATTTGTTTCATCATTCTTTCTTTCTGTTGGATCTGTTGGTATTGCAGCTGGGTATTGATATCCTTGTTCAACAATTTCCCATACCTCCGCTCCCAGAGACTGAAGATAGGGTCTCATCCTTGTTTTCCAGAAGATTAAATTGTTTCCGTTAAAGAGAGGAGGTATGATAGATGTTGTTCCATCTTGATTGCTCATCTTTCTTGATATTCCTTCTAGCGGCTAAGCTTTTTCAGAAGGACCTGCTCTGATACCAATTGTTGGGAAAAAATACTGAGAGGGGGGGTGAATCAGTATTTTGAGATGAAAAATTTTTCTTTTCTTTCTCTTAAAACCATATGTTACAGTACTGCATCCAATATGTATGTCCAGATATCTTATTATGTCTTTACTTAGAGCATTGCATTAGATAAGCATTAAGCATGAACAAAAATAACAGAGCAAACCATCAAACATAAATAACACATATGAACACCAGGATTTAAGGTGGAAACCCAATTCGAGAGAAAACCACCGCTGCTGTAATCTCAGTCTTCAATATTTATTATAGAGAAAACTTCTTACAATATATGCTGGTGCATACCTATACCAGCACGCAGGCACCCACCTACAGAAGGCTACAACCTTTTCTCGTTTACCAGCTTCTCCTGGAAGGAAGCTACTACGCCATGCTTTCATTTACCAGCTACCACTGGAAGGCAGCTACAACCCCCTCTCTGAAGGCTTCAACCCTCAGCACCACTGCGGACCACGTTTCATCAATTTTCATACGACATACCTTGCCGGTCACCAGATTTATTTATTTTCTATATACTCACACCAGTTCCTCATGATTTCGTCCGTCATTCACACCAGAGATTCATCATTATATTTATGGGTGCATCATAGTTTCAGATTTTTCAGTTAATAACAGAGCTCGCCCATACAGATATTCTTTTGAGAAATTTTTATTCACCACCCTTACTATGCACACCCTGTTCTCTGTTTTTCCTTCTCCTTATATAGTTTTGCCTTTATTAAAACCATGAGTCAAAAACCACGAACCACTAATGGTATTCCTCTGTCAGTATTCCTTTTAGTTTATCCCACGGGGCTTTTTGATATCTTTTTAATTTTTATTTATCAATTTTAAAGAAATTGAAAAATAAATATATTTACAACTTTTCGAATTCCCAAGCTTTATGTCTAAAGATTAACCCTTCGGATTTTATATAAATATCCAATGCTTCTAAATAAATTAATCCTACGATAAACCTTTGACCTCAGGTCCACATACATAGTCAATAGCCAATCCAATAAGCCCATCATACCACAGTAAACTTCGCGCAAGTCCAGCATCCGATCACCATTAGATTAGCAAGCTTCTAGATCAACGACGTATATACATATTGCTCGACCTCCGATGCCGAACACTAACGTGCGATGGTCCGTCGTATCTGTGTTAATCTTCGCACATCTTCAACAAATGACAACCGTCCGATGACCCCTTCCTAGATCAACGGCGCTCAACGATATCGCTGGGAGTCTTGGGTCGAACTATAACGCGCGATGGCACATAGTGAAAAGTGGTTTTGTAAAATCGTACAGGGACGTGTGTCACCCGTTCTATGGAATCGATCCCCACCTCTTGAATACCGCTTGCCCGTTGAAAGAGGTGCGATGAAAACCATAAACCGCCTTCACTGTTCCTCCTTCGTGGTTCCGCCCTTCGCTCAAGGTTTCGTTCATGATTCCAAAGGGTTAGTATGGGTTTTCACTATAACTCTGGTCTATCTTTGGTAGGATTTCCAATAATCAACGAACAAATGTAGTTCTCTTCTGACGGGATTTCCTTACAAACATTAACTCATGACAATTCAATGTCATTCTTCAATTCTGCTATGATATATATAACATATATACCTTCCATTTCGGAGTTCTATCCTGTCACAGTTCCGCTTCTACCTGTACATTCAAAAGCATCATATCTCTGCAACCATTAATTTATTCAATGGATACACTGAATGCCTCAAGAGCCCCTCATATATTCAACCAAGTAGTTTCACGACTGCAAATATCAAACTAAGAAAATTCTTCATTACAAGAAGGTCTCATCCTGGAATTCGAATCCTACCACCATGATTCCTCAACAGGGTTTCACTTTTAACTCCATACGCAGAGACTCATACAGAGGCTCAGGGGATTCCATACAAGAATTAAAATAGTCAATACACATATAATACACATATCCCGAACTCTGCAACAATGATTTCATACCGAAGGTATCCTCTGCCCATTATGAAATGGATCACATAGGTCATACATATTCCGGATTTACTCAACCATACTTAACACAATTCCACAGTTCTTCATCTCCTTTGCTAACTGTATTAAGCCCCTAATTCAACTCTACTGCTCTGTCTCTAATTCCTCTGTTTCATATGCTGGCTCTGCTACCCTCTCTGTCTCTTTTTCCTTATGGATAGTTTAGGTGCAACTCCTGTCTCTTTCCCAATTCCTTTGCCATCAATGACAACATTTCCAACACTACCCTCCTAGAGGCCTTGCAATCAGGTCCTCCCCCCACCAACCCATTCTAACAAAAACTCTAACCGTTTTTTTCTTTCTCTCACTCATCTCTCCCCCACCTCTCATTCGATACATACTTTCCCCATAATACCTTCCTGCTAAGATGCCCACCCTCCGCTAGACATTTTCAATTCCTTCCCATCGTTCCCCTTTGAGTCTTCTTAAACCTTGATTGCCATTCCTCATCCATTTGTCAGACATGTTTTGTAATCATAACTATATATTTTCATTTCCCTTCTACTTTCTACTAGTTCTCCTAAACGCTTCATCGCCCACTCCTTTCTTCATGATGTTTTGTATATATGTCATTCCACTATGCTTTAATGGATATTTCTAATATATGAACATTTAGTCACATAGTTTTTCCTTTCCTCCATTGTTTGATCTTCTTTACAACACACACATTTTCTAAATGTACATATCAATATGCTATGCTTACTATAAAAAATAATACATAAATTTCTTCTTCTCTTTTTGTAAAATACAAAATATGTCTTCCCTTTACTCTAGCCAATACATGCAACATATGGTTGATTTCAAAATAAATGTTTTTCAATTTGAAATATCCAACACACATTTCTAAGCAACCCATACTGAATACATTTTCTCTTTAATAATCACTCGCAATATACTTCATGCATTTGACATACCTTTCCTTACTTGCAATAGCTATGCCAACCCCACCAGAAAACAATGTGGGAAGGGAACAACAACGACGCCACTACGCACTTAATAAAGACATCATAAATGCATGTCATCGCCTCCTCTATTCAAATCGTTGAACAAACCTTCACTCTCAAACCAACAATACTCCCATTCCTTCAAAAAATTTCGTCCTCCCCATACATCCCACCCAAACTTTCCAACTTCCCCTTCCATCTCCACTTCCTGACCGACCCTTTCCAAACGCTTCAACTCCTTCAAATCTTGCCTACCCTTTACATATGCCACCCCATGTTCCTCCCTTTCCACCTGCCCAACAATTTCACCCCATCCTTCTCCAACATGCACATTTTCGCTTTCATCAAAGGATCGATGCACTTTGTCCCATCCAAGTTTGCTCAATTTGTCATGAAGCTTACCCATCTATGAAAACAAAAACAAGTCATGGAATAATTTTTTGTACCCGTTGTGCTACCAAATGATCAACGAATCGTTTCTCCTCTACAAATAACATGGACCCAGGTATCCAACCACATGTCCTATCCTACCTAACTCAAGTTGAAGAGATGCTCATTACTCGTGTCAATCCCGTTCTTCAAGTCACCCATGCACGTGGTGGCAAATTGAAATATTCTGGTCATACTATTAGCTTTCCAAAATATATCAAAAATATTGTCGCCTCTATTCCTCGCATGTTGTCAGAACTAGAGATCCTTGTTGTAAACAAAACTAGCTATGATGAAAAAAACTATGCATTTTTTGTTAGTCAAACACATGTCCATGCAGCTTTGCAATTCAAACTACAAAACGACCCATACTACAAAGATGTCCATATTAACCAAATTTCCCTCTCTTCTTTGCCTATTTCACCTACCGACATTTCCAACATGCTACACCATATCAACACAGCTTCCATCGCATTCCATGAATCCATTCCAGAAATTCCTAATTCTGAACTTCCCCACTCATGCCCGTCTGACCTCCACCCATCCTCCTTTGTTTCAACTCTACCAAACTGTCATTCTGAACTTGATGAAATACTTGCCTACATAGATTCGTCCAATTCAAGAACCACCCATTCACTTCAATGGCTGATCATTGGCCTCTCCCCAATCAATGAATACAACACAGAGGGCCTATTCTCCATGGCCTTCCCCACCCTCTTCTCCACAGGATTTCCCATGATTAACCAACCAAGAATTGAAAAAGTGGATATGCAAGAATACACTTTGCATCTAATGCGCTACAATGAAAATCGTTTTGCACAACATCCTCGCTTCTGGTATTACTTGTACAACATTATCATGCGCCATCGTAGCCAAGAAACTTCCTCTGTCTTCATTAAAAGGGTCCTTTCAAACACCCTTCCAACAATAATCGCTGACCTTCGCCACCAAATCTAGCAAACGCCACCTTGCACCATTCCAGACCAAATTATGTGTTTCGGGTCATCCTTGCGTGGAAGCCGTTCCTTTTGGACCAGGGCTAGAGGGGAACTTACGAACATGATCACTCAAATTGGTACCCCTACCATACTATTCACACTAACTGCAGCTGATAAAAAATGGCTTGACTTGCATAATTTGATGCCTTCCAACCCTCCATCCAATTCAAATGAGCACACTCGATGGAGAATCCAAAACATTGTTAGAAACTGGCATCGTGCATCTCAATATATCCATTGCAGATTCACAATATTCCTGGAAGAGGTCCTACTTAAAGGATTCCTTGTAAAGGATTATTGGTGCAGGTATGCATACTATTCCTTCCTTCTCTTATCTTTCATTCCTTTCACTTCCACGCATCCAATCTTACTATCTGTCCCCTTCCTTCATAATGTATGAATGGCAACATCGCGGCTCCGCACATATCCATGGGTTTTTGTGGCTTCCAAATGCACCTGCTATGGACAATCTCGATTGGACCAACCCCACAGATGTCCGCGTAGCTACAGAATATTTTGATAAGTACTGCACTACTTGGAATCCTCGCCCACTTCACAATCAAGCTCCTGGAATAAATCATTCATCTCTTCAAGATCCATGCCTCCTTAGCACACATCAAATATTTACAGGCAAATAGTTACAAGACTATGAAAAAGTCCTCAATTCCATTCAAAGACACACAAATTGCCACTCTTCTACATGTTTACGCAAAATAAATAACGCATCAACTTGCCGCTATGGAGCCCCATGGGAGGTTCGCAACACATCATCTCTTCACATTGATGGTTCTGGCAAAAAAGTGTACTCCCCTACTAGAAATGATGACAAACTCAACGTGCACAATGCTCAACTACTTGCAATATGGAGGACCAACATTGATTTTCAACCAGTTCTCTCATGCCATGCTGTGTTGAACTACATTTTAAAGTATGCAGCAAAATCAGAGACAAATTCTGAAAGCTATTACCAAATGCTCTCACGCCTCTCATAGTGCTCCCCCCCAGATGCTCCTACTATCACTATCGTCCGCAAAGTCCTCACCGAAATTGTTGCTGATCGAGACACTGGTGCACAAGAAACATGCCACATGCTACAAAAACTCCCACTAACAATGTGTAGTCGTTCTTTTGTCTCCCTCAATGTAAAAAAACAAGTCTTCAAACGTGTATCGCATGAATTAGATGGTCATCTTCCATCAACACCTTTCATCGCCTCCTACATGCAAAGACCACCTGCACTTGAAAGTTTGTCTCTTAAAGAAGTTGCACACTCTTGGTACTTCTCCGCCCATCGAAGAAAATCACCATGGAAACAAATATTCCCTCCCATGGTTGTCCACGTTCTTCCTCATTACACCTCCATTCCATTGGTCCTAAATTGCTTTCTCAAATTGATAATCGTTTGCGCGAGGCATTCCCAGCAAATAGAAACAACCCATTTGGTGGACATTCTATAATCCTTGTGGGTGACCTTGGCCAACTACCACCTGTAAAAGGCACGCCAATGTATGTAGGAACTTCTCGTGGCACTGCACTTTGGCAAAGCTTCAATACTGTGGTTACGCTTGCAACAATATTTCGGCAACAAGGAACAAGTCCTGCATAGATTTCCTTAATTGAAATCCTCTCCAACCTTCGCAATGCAAACCCCACTGTTACTGATTGGAATATTCTTATGACACGTTAAAAAAAAAATATTCCTGAAGCCGAAGTCCAATCATTCTCCAATTCAATGCATCTTTATTCAACAAATGATGTTGTTGACCTGCATAATAAATCGATGTTAAAATTATTAAATCAAGCAGTTGCAGGTTGTTTTGCTGCCGAAAAGAGGCAACTCAAAACTACACAACCAAAAAATGATCAATTATCAAAGAAAATACTCCTCTGCATGACCAACGTGTTATTCTCAAAAGAAATTTGTGGGTTGGCGCTGGTCTTGTTAACGGTTTGCTCGGCACCATTCGTGCAATCGTATATGCACCAGGTTGTACACCACCAGAACTACCATCCTTTGTCGTAGTTTCCTTCCCTCACTACAATGGTGCACCATGGGATCCTTCAAATCCTACATTTGTGCCAATCCCCACCATCACAAGGGGTTCGCGCACACAGATGCCTCTCGTCATGGCACGGGGCTTAACAATCCATAAATCGCAAGGCATGACACTAGATAAGGCAACAATCGACATCGGAAACATTGACCGGCAAGGGCTCACTTTCATAGCTATTTCAAGAGTTCGCTCGCTGAATGATCTCTGCATCTCCCCTGCCTTCTCCTTCTCACACTATTCACGTATGTAGGAGAACCCTTACGCCATGCACAGGAAACAAGAAGAGGCACACCTTGCATCCAAATCTATTCCTCACACTCCATGAAGAGCTCCTACTATTGGTACCTTCCCTTCACTTGCATTCCACTTTTACTTCTTTCATCTTCTTCCTCATAATAATACCTTGCAAATTTACTGCTTCATTTACATTTTCACTTTCCAATATCATTTCAATTCATATTTGTTCCTACTATTTGTTTCTTATTATGCTTTCCATTATTAGTGTAAAACTTTTACATGTTTACTTATATGCTTTTCCTTTCCTTGCAGCAACTATGGATCGTAGATACCTTTCTCAACTCAACAAATTCTATGAAGAAATCACTGAACAGGAGAATGCACTCCTCATTGTACAACAACGCTTCTTAGTTCCACCTACTCTACCACTATACCGTTTGCGCCCAACATTGCAACTACTCCAAAAGATCAAAAAATTCATCCGTCTCCTCATTCATGTACATGAAAGAGATGCACACAGGCATCTTGGAGCATACTATCTTAGTCGCATCCCAACTTTGGACGTCAATTGGTGCTGTCGCTGTCGAGCAACCCCTTGTATTTACGACTAGGAATACCCCCTACTTGCAACCAAACACCTTGCATGCATGATCAGTCTACTATGCTATCACTTGTTCCTCCTTTTTTTTCTAAATCAATTTTCTTCTATATTTAGAAATATCACTCTTACTCTTTTTTCTTGTACCATGATGTAAAAATGCCTACTACTGCGAGTTTTAATAACATGTAAAACCTTTTTACCATTACATTACTTCAATACAAGTCAATGATGCCTTCGCAAAAATCTATACGATGCACAAGAGATCTATGGTCTACTATATTGTATACTATATATTTTCATCATATCAGATATGCCTACATATCTAAATCTCACAAATTGTTTCCTTTATACGCTCTCATTTTATACGATTATAAATCAATTCACAAGTGAAGCTATTGTTTATTTTCAAATAGTTTGCTTCTAACTTAAATTACATTCGTGAAAATTTGAGTAAATTACTTCTACTATTATTAAGACATAATGATTTAAGATAATAACCACAAACTTATAAAATTAAAGTCACGGACATGAAATTACCTACCTTCTTTTCTCCTTCAAGTTCAACAAACAACATATTTAATTTTCATAGTTTTAAATCTAAAAATTCATGTAATCAATCAATGGCAGATTTTACCCCTCATACATTCACATTCATCATGTTCCCTAACATGTACCACAAAATGATTCATGTCTCCTCCTTTCGGTGTTCCCTTGCACCACTGGTGCAATTGCTAGTATTTTAGTTTAGTTATATAAATTAGATGTTTAATAAATGATATCGAATCCTTAATGATACAATGTGCCTTGACCACAAGATCACCCGCCCAAAGGGGAGGTGGGTGTATAGAAATGACACACGAGTATGAACTTTGTCAAGCTAGAAGAAAAGTGAACACAGAAAGCCAAGAATGATCATAAGTTCAAGTGGGAAGAAAATGGGAGGTGATTAGGGAGGCGGGTTAGCTATCCCAACCACAAAATCAAGGAAGTGCTAAGAGAAAAAAGAGAGTGAAAATAATAATAATGAGGGCATATGGGAAGATCTTCCCTCAAATAAGGAAAGAAATTAGCCAATCTCGAAGTCGTGCTTCATTGTAGAAGGGTATCGAAATAATGATAGCTTGTAATCGTTATTTAGGTGGAGATATAGAACCTCATACCAATTGCATTAACTATGAATCATGTTGCATATTTGGAAGACAATACCTAGCCTTCCAACTCTCCAAACTATGAAGGGAAGTGTGAATATGGAAAACAACATATCATATTTCCTTTGGTGGTTGAGGTGACACCCCATCCCAAGAGTAAAAAAAATAGAATCCATAAAAAACAATTCATATGTATCTTAAAATAAAAGAAGCCCTACAATATTACATTTACAATGCATTACAAAACCATGAATGGATCACTTCTTGTCAGCTCAATGATGGATCTTGGCCCCAAGAGTGTAGAGAGAATTGAAGCTATGACTTCTCAATAGAAAAGGTGTTTTAACGATGAGGACTCAATCAATTGAGCTAACTCTCAGGGCTTATTTTTGCCATATATATATATATATATATATATATGGTTCTTTGCAATGATCATCAAAAATAGATTAAAAAAAAATCTGTATATAATTTTAGAATGATTTTACCATCAACTCAAATGATTTTAAGGAATAATTATGTATTAGCCTTTGCTCTAAATTTGGTAATTTAGGGATTTTTCTCACCAAGAATGAGACGATCACATATCTCATGGAAATTTTTATAGCATGAAGTCCAAAATGAAAAATATATTTTCTCATCTTCAATATATTGTGAGGTTTATGGAAGAGTTAATTCAAATTTAGAGATCCTCATACTTTGAAACCTTGAACTCACTTTGAAGGCCATATCTATTTTCCCTTTTCATTAAAAAATTTACTTAGCTTCAAAAAAGTAGTTAAAGACGAATAAAATTCTCGGACGAGAGTTTGAAAATTTTTCGGACGAGAGTTGAAAAAGTCGTCAGACGAGAGTTTAAAATTTTTTCGGACGAGAGCTGAAAAACTCTCGGACGAGAGTTGAAAAAATTTCGGACGAGAGTTTAAAAACTCTCGTCCGAGAGTCTGTTTAACTCGTCCAAAATTCTTCCCGAGAGTTTTGTGACCATAACTCTCGGACGAGAAAATGCATAACTCTTGTCCGAGAGAATCTTAACTCACGTTAAACCCGAGCAAACTCTCGTACAAAATATTTAAAATCTCTGGGACGAGAATTTTGAAAAATCTCGGTCGAGAAATTTAGTTGACTATTTTCTTGGTCGAGAAATTAAAAATTTCTCCCGAATTCTAACCATCCGCCAAAAAGTGTTTCCCAACTTCGGGATTTCACCCATATATCTAGGGAAACTATAGACACTCGCCAAGTGTATAACATGTTGACATACCATCAACTGAAATAAGTGATGTTCCTCAAACCTATGAATATTGATGAAGCTTATCGAAGCATAATAACTCGATAACACATGCCATAGGAAATTAAAGACATTAGAGGAAATTTCGGCCTAAAAGTGGCCTCCTAAGGAAAAATAAGAAAATAATAGTTAAAATAATAAAATAAGAGTTATGAATTTTGGAGGGAAAAAAAGAAAACTACTATTTTTAATTTTATTTTTGGCTTATCTCCTTATAGGTTTACTCGAATTTCATGTTAAGACACTCATTAGATGCGGAATTAAATTCTACATATAATAGATAGCCATTATGCATACTTTTGTGAAGACTTACATTGATAAAAATTGCAGATACATTAAAAAATGTGTTAAAACACACTTTTTTAATGTATCTGCAATTTTTATCAATGCGTGTCTTCTCAAAAGTCTGCATAGTGGGTACTCATTGGATGTGGAATTTAATTCCACATATAATGAGTGTCTAAAATTGAAATTTGAGTAAACCTATAAGGACATAAGCCGAAAATACAATTAACAAAACACGTTTTTCTTGTTTTCCCTCCAAAATATTTACATGTACCTCTTTTTAAATTTAAAGCATTTTGATTGGTTTACATATTATGGCATGGAAATTACATGAAAATTTCATGGGCACTTTTAGGATGAAATTTCCTCTAACAAAAGTGGTTCTAAAGAGAGATATCACAAACATGGTTCCAACAAAGGGAACAAGAAGTGGAAAGGAAAATTTAAGAAAATAGAATTTATTTCAAATTCATGAATATCACATTTTGAAACTCTAACTCACAATAATTTTACTCCATGAAAAAAAAATATGATGACAAGTTGATTCTATCACTAGATAAGAAAAAAAACATCAATCTCACATGCTACAAATTTACTTGTGTTTACTCACATTTTTAAAATATAAACACAAAGTTTTTACGAATTTTTTTGTTTTACCATGCCAAGATATATTTGTGATATTTTTGAGCTCTAAATATCTGATGTGCTTACTCTCAAATTATGGTGTTCATACAAATTTTACTATATTTTTGTAACATTACTTTCTGAAATAGTCAATAATACTTCACAAAGTTAATGCATAGAAATGGAATTTAAAAAAGATTGTTCAATTCTTGGTAAAGTTACACACCCTTCACACATCCTTGAACAATGACTTCTCGGTTTATTTCATAGTAGGATTCTATTGTATTACATAGTTCGAATAATTTTTTAGGCACTCCACTTCCTGTCAGTGACAATATTGTTTTTAAGTTGGAAGTATATTTCATGACTATTCATCTTGGAGTGATATTCCATATGTGTTTTTATCCTTTAGGTTTGGTTGTTAGTTTGAATATTATGAGATCTTTCGCATGAAACCTTATAGTTAAAAGTTAATATATTTACTTATTGAACCATTGTGAAGCCTCTATAATCTTTGAGGTATGATCATTGGGAACTTCGAGGTGATAATTTTTATTTGATATTGATAGCTCTCGATCTGGGCCCTCCACCTATCATCTAAGAGGAATCAACAATCCACAACTTCTCACCAGGTCATTAGGTAACCTGTCAAAGGTTCGGTGAGAGTTTTGTTCATTTTACATGTGAAGAGTGAGTTTCTCACTCTCACAAGTAGAGTTTAATAGTTAGATATAAGGAGGCCCTAGCCAAGGCATGACTAAAGCTCACAAGGGCTTGACTTGACCTATTATTCCATCACTCTTTTATTAAGGTACTTTCTTCTCTCCTGCTCAAAGTTTTTTTCAATTGGTACAACTATGTTAGTTGGAGGTGTGCAACTTAACCAGAGCTAATGGTTGTTTCTCATTATTAGTACATTCCAAAAATTGGATAGGTAATCCTTCCTTTCGAACCGGATGTAAACGTTGGAGATGTGCAATCGAACATAAGGTAACATTTTCTTTTCTTTTATTTAGATTTTCCTTTCTACACTAGACCTAGATTTAAGTTAATTCCATAGTTATGAAATGGAATTATCACTTGTTTCTTATTCTATGTTACCATTTACTTTTCTTTTTAGGTGGAAAATTAAATAATCTTTCACCATTGTTGAGGGTTCTCATAGGTATACTTTCCCCCTCATTGACCTAATTCATTTTCTCCTTAAAGTTGTTAGTTTTACCCTTGGAGGGTTGATTTATGGAATATAGTTTTATTATCCTTTAATTTTCTATAATTTTAAACTCTCGCATACTGTACATGATTCCTTCCATTGTGGGAATGAAGAGGTGTAGGTATGTAAGTCATACCTAGTCCAATGATGTGTTATATATTCTTTCTAGGAGGTCATTATATGTTCCCTATAATGGTGAATTTACTTGGTGTCCTCCAAGTTTTGTCCATATATAAAATCCATAGGGAGGGATCCCATAAATATTTCATGTTTTCCATTTGATAGTGTTTCACTCATTTCTGGGAAACCCTTAGGGTTTCGAATTTTTTCTAGATCCCATTTCTCTTCTTTTAATAGGGACTCCAGCTACTGTAGCCATGAAGGTCCCCTGTATGAGTGGACTAAAATTTTCTGTTAAAGATAGATTATGAATGAACTCAAATTGGGTTTTAAAGATAAATTATGAATATTTTCGTTGTGAATATTATCCTTTTGAGATAGCTTTTCATGGGTTTTAGCCCTTACTTATGATGTAAACCTTAGTGTGACTCCTACGTCTATTTTGATTAAGAAAATTGGTAGAGTTATTTAATTTTTCCTTGAGTACATAAATATGTATGAGAAAGTGTTTTAAGCTTGATATAAATCAACATATACATTTTTTGAAAATAGAATTTGCATGGATCAGTATTTCCTAAACTCTATTCTTAGCGATTAAATATTGTACACTTATAATATAGATTAATAAAATTATTATTGATTTTTTTTGTTTTCCTTGTCACTATTAATATTCTCTCTATTTTGTTTTATCATCTCTACTCATACATATATATAAGGTTATGTTTCCTTCCTTTTTTTATGTTACTTGTATATAAATCCACCATATGCCAATAGTAAGACAATTTACAAGATTATTTTTTTTATGTACATAACCTAGTTTGGCATACTAACACAATTTTCCCAAATCCAAGGACTGGGCTAAGTTGTTGGCTTCAAGATGTTAGTGAGGTACTAAAACTATTTCGTACATACAAAACTTTATTTTAAAAATAATAATAAATTCCACTCGAAGAAGAAAAATCGACTATGAAAAAATTTAATGTTTACCTAGTAATTCTCCTACATAGCTAGGCATCATTTTCTTTGGCTTACCTACTTTTCTTGTAACCTTAACTAAGGAGAGTATATTTTGAAATAAAAAAAACAACACAATGTGTTCACGCATCTGGGGTTACTCCATTTTAGTGGTAAGGAAGAATAGATTAACACATTTATCATACCATTTCTATCTTTATATTATGATACTTATTTGAGTATCCATAACATGTGGTAAGACCACTTCGAGCCTCTGAACCTTAGGATAGTTCTTTGTGCAACTTCCCCCAAATTATAACCCTTTTCTAGTCGAGAAAAACACCCTTCATAGGTCGAATATGTCTTTCATGTTAACCCCCAAGAAATATTTTTCCTTTAGAGTGCCTCACATCAAAATTTATCTGCCACTAATGACTTGGGCAGTCAGTGTCATTTTCTCTCACAGTGGATCCAAGATGTGAATCCTAGATTAATGGTTTTTATCTCTAGACATCATCATTTCCAATATTCTTATCAGTTCCTCAATATCCTCATGGAATATTTCTCGAACCATATGTTTCTTCCATTGATTTTCTTTTCTTTTGTTTCCTCACCAGGTCCCCCTTTCTTTCTTGGAATTGTTTTCTTCTTTTTCTAATTTATTGGAATGTAACTAACTCCTTCAACTATATCGAACTGGGAAACATTGGTTTCAACTCCCACTTGAGTGGCCTTGTAAAATTCCTTCAGAAGGAAATCAAAGAGGATGAAAATATGTGTGTCTTCTAATGGCACATAAAGGGATAGAATATCATGTTGTTAAATGGATCATAGAAGGAAATATGTGTCTCATTATTGTGAAATGACTTCCCATGACCAATGGAATTATTATTGTACTTCCTCCAAGTCTAACTTTCCATGTGTGAATTCAATACATGCTTGTCCAACTTCTGATTTTGATGCACAACTGAGGGTTCAATAGGCCATAAATGCCATATGAGATGAAATTGAATTGGTTGTGTTGAAACGTGTTAAGGCTGAAGAGATACTTCAGAAGGAAGATATGCCTACCCATAAAGCTCCTGACTACAGAGTATCTGCAAGCTAGTGAAAGAAATCCACAAGAAGGAAACCATAGGCATGTTTGAAAAACATATAATGAGCATCATGACACATACATGTGTAAAGTCAAAAGTTCGACAATACCATTTCCCAATGAAAATAGTCGTGTGGAAAAAGAGACTATAAAAGTGATTGTGGGACATTGGTATCCTTCCATGGTTGATCTTGTTCCTATAAAAGGTGATCCAACAATTAGACAGAGACCGAACATATCTCCATCAACCTCATTTCCTACTGCAAGATATCTTATTTCTAAAAGGCATGAAAAATTTATGTTGCTCACAACGATAGGTTCCTTAACAATCCAGGATTTCAGTTCCAATCAGGCCCTTAAAAATAAAATTGAGGTTACATTTTTTCCAAATGATTCATTCATGGTATGTGCTAGTTGGGGTCGTGTAATAAATATGTGACATAAAACCACAATGCATGGAGTGGATATATTTTTTCAATTCTTCCTTTGTGAGGGATAAGGAATTGGGCTAATTGTGTAGTCTCCCTTTAGAGATAACACTAATGTGCAATTTCTAATTTCTGTGGAAATTTTTGCTTTTAAGGAGCTAGTTTACAATGAATTTTTTTTGTAGTCTTTTGTATCTTCTAGAGGGATAAGGTTTGTAGATTTATTCTCATTAAAAATTTTGTAAAAAAAATATTTTCAAATATTTGAGTGGGAATGAACTCTTCAGTGGAATAAGTGTATTTTTTGTAAATTATATTGTTTTATAATCTACTAATGCATTCTTGGCAACTGATGAGAGATAAGTATAGGAACAATTTTTAGGGAGTGTATGAGACAATATGAATATATAATTAATAATAACATGAATGCTAGTGATGGTTGGAAGTTAAAAAAGAGAAAACACACACACACAAACACACACAAAAATATATATATTGAATTTCCACATATACATGTATACTTGACATATTTTCCATTAATAATATTCAACCATAATGCATAGTTTATTATCGGTACTGACTAATTAACAAAGAATGCATAGTTTATTCCCATAACTAACTAGTCAACCAAAATGTATAATTTATTCTCAAAAATAACTAATGAACGAAATTTCATAGCTCCTATTTTGTATTTTCCAAGTATTCAACTTTAAATCATAAATTTTTGAGTCATCTCAATGATTACCTTACATTTCTCCCCCCCTAGGAGGAAAATATTCCTCGGTGTTTTTGGGTTCCTTTCTTTTTTGCATAAACATGGAAAACACTCTTTCATATTTTCTTCTAATTCCCAAGTGGATTCTTGAAGTCCAAAATGACTCCACAATACCTTAATCTGAGCGATGGTCTTCTTTCGAAGAACAATCCATGTATTGTCTAAAATATGTATATGTTCAACTAGGAACTCTCCTTCAGGTTTGACCTATATCACATCCCCATTTATTACATGATTTGGATTAGGTACATATTTTTTAGTAAAGAGATATGGAAAACATTATGTGTCTTTATATGAATAAGAAAAGTTAATTGATATTCTACGAGACCAACTCGAGCCAAAAATTCAAAAGGTCCATAGTATTGTGGAGCTAATTTTGGGACGCTCCCTAATTGCAATGATATTCTCTTTGGGTTTAATTTTAAGTACATGTTTTCTCCCACGCGGAACTCTCTAAAAAATCCCTTCCTATCAGCATAACTTTTTTCTCTATCTTTAGCCTCTTTTAAGTTTTGTCAAATATGTTTTAACATTTGTTCCATCTATTGTAGCATTTCAGGCCCAAAAATTAATCTATCTTCTAGTTGGCTCCAGCTTACTGGTACTTTGCATTTCCTTCCATGTAATGACTTGAAAGGGATCATTCCTAGCAAGGCCTGATGGTTGTTTTTGTAATAAAATTCTACTAAATGGATGAAATTTCCCATTTATTAGGTTGATTCATGCAATACATGCACAACATATCTTCTAATACCCGATTTTCCCTCTCATTTTATCAACCTGTTGGAGGGTGGTAGGTTGTACTAAATTCCTGCTGAGTGCCCAAACTAGTAAACAACGACTTTCAGAAATTGGAGGCAAATTTTTGGTATCTGTTAGAGATAACCACTTTAGGAATTCCATACAGTCTAAAAACCTCTCTCATGAACATGTATTCCACTTGAGAAACTTTAAAATTAGATTCCATTGGTATCAAATGTGCAACTTTTGTTAACTTGTCCATTACTACCATTATAGCATCATTTTTTTTCCGAGTTCGGGGTAGCCTAGTAATAAAATCCAAGGTGATCATCTCTCACTTCCATATAGGTATTGGTAAGGGGTTTAACAATCTTGCATGGTGCTTGGTGCTCTACTTTTACTAGTTGGCATTCCTGATTGTTAGCCAGATATTTAGCCAAATATTTCTTCATTCTAGGCTACAAGAACTCCTTCCTTAAAGATGAAATCATATTTTGATAACCACGGTGTCCTCGATAGGGTTTCTGTTGATATTAATCCATAAAAATTGCTTAATTTCTTCTTGGTCAGGTACATTTATTTTTCCTCTATAAATAAACAATCTGTTATCATTAAGTACATAATTTATCCACTTCTCTATGCTTACCTAATTTTATTTCAAGTCCCTTTTTGCAGCTATTTTTATTCTATTCGGAAAATTTGTCTCACTTTAACTAACAAAAATTTCATTGACTTGCCTCCATTTCTGACTAAGGGAATCAACCACCTTATTCTCTTTCCCCTTAATATTCTTAATTTTGAATTCATACTTGCTCAAGAAATCCATCCACCTAGATATCCTGACATGTAAATCAAGCTAACTGAAAAATACTTATGACTTACGTGATTGGTGACCAAGGAATATTTTTTCCCAATGAAATAACGGCTCCAGTTTCTATTTCCCTCATAATTTTCATCAATTCCCTGGTAATTTGAGCTTGCTACCTGAAATGCACATATATGTCATCTTCTCCAACTTGATTACCTTCTGGAAATTCAGCCATGATGTTTTTGTCCCTTCTTCTGAAAATGGAGTTTTATAACTTCCTCAATGTAACATAGAAATAATTTATTAGTCAGAAGGAAAATTATGGTTGGCCAAGGTCTCCAATTTTGTAAAATTGGTTCTAATACCACATTGTACTCTAACTCACTCTAACTTGTCTCCATGAAATATATATATATATATATATATATATATATATATGGGGAACTTGGGTCTACTAGAAAACAGGAAAACAAACATCAATATCACATTCTACAACTTGCTTCAAATAATCAATAATATTTATCAACGTTAAGGCATATAAATAGAACTTAAAAACAATTTCTTGATTCTTGGTAAAGCTACATGGCCTTTACACATCCTTGAACAATGACTTCTTGGTTTAGTTCCTAGTCGGATTCTATTGTATTAAATAACTCAAATATTTTTTTAAGCACTCTACAACCTTTTAGGGAAATTTTTTTTTTTCAAGTTCGAAGTATTTTTGGTGCCTATGCATGTGGGATGGATATTCCATACACATTTATACGTCTTTAGGTCTAGTTTTCAGTTTGAATATTATTATATCTTTTGCCCAAAACCTTATAGATAAAAGTTAATATATTTACTTACTGAACCACTGTGAAGCCTATGGAACCTTTGAGGTATGATATTTAGGAACTTTGAGGTTATAATTTTCATTCAATGTTGATGTATCTCAATCTTGGCTAACCCAAAAATGCTGACATAGTCACTAGGTAACCACTCTAGGGGTCAGAGAGGATTTTGTTCATTTTGCATGTGAATAGTGAGTTGATCATTCTCACAGGTATGGTTTGGCAGTTAGAGATAAGGAGGCCCTAGCCAAGGCATGAATAGAGCTCACACGTTCCATAATTGACCTATTATTCCATCACTTTTCTATAAGGGTCCTTGTGTATTTCTGGCTCGGAGTTTTCTTAAGTTGTTATAGCTAGGTTGGTTGGAGGTTTGCTACTCAGGACAAGCTAATGGTAGTTTTATGTTATTGGTCCATTCCATAATTTTGATAAGTAATGGTTCCTTCCGGTCATAGATGCATATGACAAATATATGTAACTAGATACAAAGTAAAATTTTGTTTAGTTTTTATTTAGGTTTAGTTTCTGTAGTTGAACTAGCTTTGGATTAATTCCACAATTATGAAATGGAATTATTACTTGTTTCTTATTATATTTTACCATTTAATTCATTTTTCAGGTATAAAATGGAAGTAAAATTGACCACTTTCGAGGGTTCTCACATGTATGATTTCCCCCTCAATGACCTAATTATTTTTCTCATTAAAGTTGTCGGTTTTACCCTTCCAGGGTTCATTTAGGGAAAAGGGTTGTATTTTTTTTAATTTTATGTGATTTGAAACTCCCTTCATAGAGATGAGTCCATTCTCTTTGGGAATGATTAGGTGTATGTATACAATTCATCCTTGGTCCAACATTATGTTAGAGCTTCTTTCTAGATGGTCATTATATGTTTCCTCCAATGGCGAAATTTACTTATTGTCCTCTATGTTTTGGAAATATATTGTAGAATCTGAAATGGCCACTGCTATTTAAGCCAACTGATAAACCATAAAAATTATGACATATAAAACACAATGAAAAAAAAAAACACAGATCAGATCACTGCTCAACTTGTCAATCTCACATTTAATCTGGTATGTAAGTACATTCTTATATAATAAATCTATTACTAATTCTATTTTTTATCAGCTACTAATTATTCATTCTGACCACTGCCAATGATTCTGAGCATTGGTCATCCTAATAATTTTCTACACTAATTTTTAATAACAGAGAATCACAATATTTGCTGACTAATGTTAGCAATTACATCGAAATATTTAAGAATTATTTTCAGCACTCCCCCTTAACTCTTAATGATGGCTTACTAGCTTATCTCTTAGTGTCAAAAACTGATCTTTTGCAACTACTTTGGTGAATATATATACTAATTGATGCTCTGTATTTATGTGCTTTAATTCAACATCATTCTTCTGCACCAAATCCCGAATGAAGTGATATTTCATGTAAAAATGCTTTGTCCTGTTGTGATGAACTGGATTCTTTACTAACTTGATGGCTCTTACATTATCACAATAAATCACTGTAGGTTGAATTTTATTCTCCCCTATTTCTTCCAAAAATTTTCTGAGCCAAAGAGCTTCTGTACCTGTTGAAGTAATTGCAACATACTCCGCTTCTATGGATGAGAGGGAAACAATGCTTTGTTTTCTTGAGCCCCAAGTAATTAAACCAGAACTAGAAGAGAAACAATTTTAGATGTGGACTTACGGTCATCCACACTACCTCCCCTATCTAGATCATTAAATCCAACAAGATTGAATTTTTCAGAAGAGTAATGAATACCATAATTTAGAGTGTTTTTCACATACCTTAAAATTCTCTTGGCTACCTTCATATGTATTTCAGATGGATTTTTCATATACCTTGAACCAAGTGAAACTAGAAATGAAATATCAGGTCTTGTGTGGGTTAGAAACATCAAGCTCCCCACGGTACTTCTATAAGTTGTCTCATCAACTAAATCAGCACCATCATCTCTACATAATACAACTCCATGAGCACTTGGAGTAGGGGATCCATTACAATAAAGAATATCAAATTTATTCAACATATCATGTGCATACTTTGTCTGGAAAATGAAAATTTCATCCTTAGTTTGATAAACCTCCATTCCTAGAAAATATTTCATGAGATCTAGATCTTTCATCTCAAATTCATTCATCATAGCAACTTTGAACTCATGATTCATTTTGGAACTACTACCCATATACAATATATCATCAACATACAAACTTATGATAAAAATATCAATACCTTCTTGTTTATAGTAAAGGGTAGGATCATTCTTACTTCTCTGGAAACCTTTTTCATGAAAGTGTCTATCAATCCTAGCATACCATGCTCTTGGTGCTTGCTTGAGACCATACAAAGCCTTCTTCAACTTGTAGACATTATTATATTTTCCTTCCACTTCAAAACCTTGTGGCTGCTACACATATACTTCCTCTTCTAAGTACCCATTCAAGAAGGCACATCTCACGTCCATATGATGTATGCTCCACTTTTTCCGAGCTGCTAATGAAATCAGCATTCTAATGGTGTCCTGTCTTTCTACTGGTGCAAATGTCTCTTCATAATAAATTCCATACTTTTGTGTGAATCATTTGGCAACTAATCTTACCTTCTGTATTTCAACATTCCCATCACTGTTAAATTTGGTCTTGTAGACCCATTTGGTGCCAATATTTTTCTTGTCATGCGGAAGCTTTGGCAATTCCCAACTGTCATTCCTGTGAATGGAATCCATATCTTCTTGCATAGCTTGCACCCAAACCTCATTATTACATGCATCTTCAAAACATGATGGTTCAAAATAAGCCTTGGCTAATAAAGAGAAATTCACTGTCCCACCTATTGGGTTTTCTTCATGTGCTTGATTTTCACTCCTCTGATATATATCATTCAATCTCCTTACCTTCCTTGTAGAACTTGGAGAAGAAGTTGGACTTGAACTTGAGGCTGAAGAAATTGATGAAGGGCTTCTTGGTGGATTTAAACCACTAGATATAGAAGCATTAGTTGGCTGCTCAATATCAGCAATTATATCATCATTCAAAATGGATTTTGTCTTTTCAACATGGCCTTTTTGATGACCATAAACTCCCCCTTCATAAAAAATTACATCTCTTGATACAATAATCTTGTTAGTGAGGGGATTATACAATTTATAAGCCTTGTTTATATCACTATACCCAATGAAAATGCATAACTCACTCTTTGCATCTAAATTTTGTCTATTTTGATCAGGTACATGCACATAAGCCAAACAACCAAAAACTTTGAAATGATTAAAATTAAGATTTTTTCAATACAAAGCTTCATAAGGAGTCATCTTCTCTAGTGCACTTGTGGGGCTATAATTGGGGATGTACACTACTGTAGAAACTGCATCTCCCCAATAAGAATTTTTCAATCCCTTAGTTTGTAACATGCATCTTGCCATTTCAACCACAGTGTGATTCTTCTTTTCAGCTACATCGTTTTGTTGGGGTGTGTATGCTATATTATGTTGCCTCCTGATGCCATTCATATCACAATAACTCTGGAAAGATTTTGAGAAAAAATATCCTCCACGATCAGTCTACAAACATTTGATCTTGTAGCCTATCTCATTCTAAGGCTTCACTTTTGGCCTTAAAATAATACACCCAACAATTTCTTGGGTAATCATCAATAAAAGTGATGAAATATGATGAATTACCCAAACTATTAGTCTCCATAGGACCACATATGTCTGAATGAACAAGCTGAAGTGGGTGATGAGCCCTCCATGCATTTCCCTTTGGGAACCTTTCCCTTGCATGCTTGCCTTTAGCACATCATTCACAAACCTCCTTATGCTCCTCTACCTTGGGAAAACCAAAAACTAATGCATTTTAGGTTAGAAACTTCAAACTATGAAAATTTAAATGCCCATAGCAGAGATGCCATAGCCAACTTGAATCCCCATAAGCCATATTTGCAAGGTTGTTGCTATGTTCATCAAACATCAAGGGAAACATCCTATTTCTTGTCATAGGTACAACAGTGATCACCCTATTTCCCTTATTCTTATCATAGATAGTACATGTCTTATTTTCAAAGACTACTTTATAATTTTTCTCACATAGTTTCCCAACACTTAACAAATTGTGCTTCAATTGTGGAGTATAATAAATATCATGAATAATCTTTATACCTTCTTTTGTTTAGATCTCCTTAGCTCCTTTGGCAACAACCTCCAAATATTTTTCATCACCAAGCTTGAACTTGGATTTAAAACTTCCATCCTTGGCTGAAAAGAATTTCCCATTTCGTGTCATATTGTTAGATAATCCAGAATCTATGTACCAAACAACTTTACTAGTACTTTCACCTTTGGCAAAAGATAAAAATAAGTAATCTGGAGGATACTCATTACTTTGTTGAGCATAGTTAGCATTTTTACCTTCTTTCAATATGCATTCTCTTTCAAAGTGTCCATACATATTACAATAGTAATATTGAACATTTACCTTATCAAATCTACCTCTACCTCTTCCTCATGAGCCATCTGTGCCTCTAGCTCTATAATTTTTTTCGCTTTTCCATTTACCTCGATCTTGATTGGTTTTGGAACTACTGTTGCTTGCATATTTATTTTGTGTAATTTTTAATTTAGAGGAAAAGGCTTTCTCTACAACTTCAAAAGTGTCTTTCAATCTTTCTTCATGAGACATGAGAGATCCAGCCAATTGATCAAACTTTAAGTGTGTCAAATCCTTGATTTATTCTAATATTATGGAAACATTACTCCATTTAGGTGTTAAAGATCTCAATAGCTTTTTTATTAAAACTTCATTACTTACTGTTTCCCCAAGTGCAGCCATTTTATTGACCACATCTTTGACTCTCACACAGTAGTCACTTATACGTTTAGCTTCTTGCATCTTCAGATTCTCAAACTCTCTCTTCAATGTTTGAAACTTGACCACCTTAACTTGATCACTACCTTGGTAATATTCTTGTAGAGTCTTATAAGCATCTTTGGAAGTTGTTGCTCCTGATATTCATGGAAATAATCTCTTATCAAGAGCTATCTGAATGTAAAACAAAGCTTGAGAATGCTTCTTCCTTGCTTCCCTTCTTGTGTTTTTGCATTGGTTGTAAGGGCATTCCAATCATTTGGCTCATCATAACCCGATTCAACAATCTCCCACAAATATTTTCCAATAAATAATGTTTTCATGTTAATGCACCATTAATCATAACCGTTCCCATCAAATTCTCGAACATGCATGTTAGAATTCAACATTTTTAACTTTGGCGAAATTCCAACAATAAAATTTAACCCAAAACAATTTTACCTGCTCTGATACCAATTGTAGAATATGAAATGGCCACTCGTCTTTAATCCAAATAATAAATCAGAATAATTATGACATATAAAACACAATGAAAGACAATGAAAAAAAAAAAAAAGATGAGATCACTGCTCAACTTGTAAATCTCACATTTAATCTAGTATGTAAATACATTCTTATATAATAAATCTATTACTAATTCTATTATTTATCAACTACTAATTATTAATTCTCACCACTGCCAATGATTCTGAGAACTCACCATCCTAATAATTTTCTGTACTAATTTTAATAATAGAGAATCATAAAATTTGCTGACTAATGTCAGCAATTACATGGAAATATTTAAGCATTATTCTCAACATATATAAAACCCAAAGAGAGGGATCCCATAAAGATCTTCATTTTTCTATTTGATACGGTTTCACTCGTTTCTAGGAAATCGATACGGTTTCAAATTTTTTCAAGATTACATTTCTCTTATTTTAACAGGGACTTGGACTAATATCGCCATGATGGTCCCGTCTATGAATGGACCAAATTTTTTGTTAAAGATAAATTATTAATGAACTGAAATTTTCTATTAAAGATAAATGATAAATTTTGTGATTGTGAATATTGTCCCTTAGAGAGTGTTTCTCATAGGTTTCAACCCTTACTTACGATGTAAACCTCAATGAGACTCTTGCATATGTCCCGATGAGGAAAATTAGTAGAGTTATTTCATTTTTCTTTGAGTATATAAATATGTATCAGCAAGTGTTTTAAGTTTTGTGGAAATTGACATAGATATATTTTGAAAATATACTTTGCATGGTCAATATTTCCTAAGCTCTATTCTCAATGATTAAATATTTCATGATTATAATATAGATGAATTAGACTAATACTTTTTTTGATCTTTTTCCTTGTCGATATTCGTATTGTGTGATTTTTTTTTTATCAGCTCTACTCGTACATCTACATAGGATTTTTGTTTCCTTAATTTATATACCTCACTTTTAAAGAACTCCACCTTCCATCTACATTAAGATAATTTGCAAGATTTGTTTTTTTAATGAGGATAACAGAGTTTAGCATACTGACACAATTTTCCCAAACCCCGGGACTATGCTGAGTTATTGGCTTCAAGACAGTAGAGAGGCACTAACCTTGGTTCATACATACAATCCTTTATTTTTAAAAGAAGGATAACTTCCACTCGGAGAAAAAACAAAAAAGTGATTATTAAAAAATTTAACATTTAGCTACTAATTCTTATACTTAGGTCGACAAGCTTTTCTCTGGATTTCCTAATTTTATTGCAACCTTAACCAAGGAGATTATATATAGAAACAACAAAAAAACAAAACGTATGCACACATATGGGGTTACGGCATTTTAGAAGTAACTAAGAACATATTAACACAATTCTTAAAACATTTATATATTGGAATTACAATACTTATTTCAGTATCCCTGACATTTTCGAAGACCACTTCAGCCCTCAAACCATAATTCGGTTCTTCACCAAAATTCCCCCAAACTCTAACCCTTTTCCAGTTGATAAAAAATCCCTTCACAAGTTGAATAAGTGTTTCATGTTAATCCCCAAGCAGTATTCTACATTTACAAGGTCTCGCACTAGAATTTATCTCCACTTGTGACCTTGCAATGAATATCCTTTTCCCCACAGTGGCTCCAAGACAGGAATTCTAAATTTGTGGTGTTAATCTCCATCCATCAAAATTTCCCAGATTCTTTGTCAGTCCCTCAGTAGCCTTTTTCCAGCCATACCTTTCTCCTACTCTTTTTTAATTTCGTGTCCTAGAGAGGTTCCCATTTCTTTCTTGGAATTATTTTCTTCATTTTCTAATTTCTTAGAATGTAACTAACTCCTTCAAATCTCTCGAACTAGAAACAAATGGTTTCAACTCCCCTAAGTGGCATTATTACATTCCTTGGGAATATTATATATATATATATATATACATACATACTTGAATTATTTTCCATTACTATTAGTTACCCAAAAAGCATAGTTCCTACTATTGTATTGTCCAAGTGTTCAACTTTAAATAATAATTTTTTGTGTCATCTCATTAGTGAGATTACAATGGAAGTATCTAAAGTATCGCCTGATGCAGGGATTTTGCAATAAAACAGATCTTTGTGCATAATAGAGTGTGTGCTACCTTAACATGAAATCCTCATCTAATTCTTCATTAAAACCACATTTTATTCAGTTCAAAATATACATAAAGAAAAGAGAGCCAACATAAACAAATACTGGCATACAATAATAGCAAGAAAATTACAGATTCAAACCAATTGCCCGAATATTACATTTCTGGGCCTCTTGGCTCTTGCCCCATTTACATAAGTTCTCAAACCATTCATCTCTATCTCTATGTGTGTCTCTCTATCTTCCATCCTCACACAAGCTTCATATTTATACATAATTATGGACTAAGTTGAATCCATGATTTCCTCCACACAAATCTCAACCAAATCCTGAAATATCTTTATCCCTTCTTTGACTCAACTGAGTTCCATTTAAGGAATTCGTAATCCCTAACATATCTACCCAAACCAATTCCACTCATATCCTCAATTTATTAAGAGACTATTTACAATAAACCTCACACTCAGATATTTCTCTCAATTTATTAAAAATGAGCATAATAATTTATAAAATAGTTAAAAAAACATCACCCCCTAATTACACAATATTTTAATGAAAATCAAGCAGGATGCTCCTACATCAGACTCCCCATGTAGAGAAGCTTCCATAGACTCCTATCTATAAGGTCTGTCACTTTTCTGTAATAATGTGACAGCCACAAGTTTCAATAACTTGCTCCCTCCAAGATTCCAAAATCTGATTTTCCGTTGGTCCCTTCAAGAATCAACTCCATTTTGTAAATTCACACAGAATTTATAGAAGAGTATTTTCAAAATACTATTGAGTGTAACTCTTTCTTTTCCATACCACATCATCTTTGTTTCGAAAATTACAAACTCATGTAGAATTGCTGACACCCATTCTTCTAGTCTCCACACTTTGAAAGAATCTGGAACTGGCTTCACATCAGCATCACTCATTCTATCAACCAGATTCCAACGACCTCTCCAACAATTTCTTTCACCAATTCCTCATATTAATTCCTCTTTGTTTGATGCTTTCATCTCCAACTGCATTGAACACTCAACTTTCTGAAATGAAGAATAATAAAGAACTTCCTCTTGATAACAACTATAGTCATCGATTGCTCCTATAGTAACAAATTTTTCTTCTGGTGTTGTACCTGCATTCACCAACAAATTATTAGTTTTAAAAATACAAGACCTTTCGGCCTCTTTTGATTCTTCAAGCACCAATCTCCCTTCATAGACCTTCTGGATTTCAATAAATCATCTTTTGAATTGCTGGTTTCTTTCATCTTTATCCTATTAATTCAATACTTTTGTTTCCTTTATCTCTCTAAGGACATAACTTTTTTGCTACTCATGAACTTTCATCTCATATCCAAATAGTTTTTGCTCAATTTCTATGATTTCGACATCATATTTATTAATTTCTCCTTCTGTACCTACAACCACATTATTATTTTAAGAGTTAAAACATTCACTTAACTCTATAAACATTAGAAACATTTCATTCTTATCATGCATGGTAACTGCAATCTTTCCTATATCAAGTTCTGCAAGCTTCACTTCCCCCTCGGGTTCCTTGAGCCATCATTCCAAGAATCCTATTTCCATGTGAAATATTTCCAGCATTTCATCACAACCTTCATTCCCAACTTCATTCTTCTTCTGGAAATCTTCCTGAGTTATCCTGGTTTCTGTATCATCACATTGCAAAATTATGTCATCAATTTCATTAAAAAAATTCATATTTTTATCTCCTTGGAATATCACTTCGGCATTTTCATTTTTCTTCTGCTCCATAACAGCTTCAACTGGCTATCCTACACCAAACAGGAATTCATCTATGATTTCATTCTGCTTCAATAAATCAGTACCTTCCTCCTCTAAAAGGCATTCTTCATCATACTTCACCTCAAGAGATTTATACATCTTTATGACAATTTCACCATACTATCCACCATCTTCTGCACATCCTACAAACATACACAAACTATGAGTTTTAAAATACAAGGCTTCATAGCCTCATCTACTTCTCTTGTCAATATATCTTCAAATTATTTTGAACTATTCCAATAGTCCATGAGATCTTCCTCATTGATCTCTTCACCCAAAATCTCACCCTATTATGGGCCAGAAATGGAAACTTCCATTTTCAACTCAGCCTCTCTGAGTTCTTCACATGTAAATTGCACACTCATCATCTAATCGAGCTTCCTAATCTCTTCTGTCAACTATATGTTTACCTGTTGTTCCCTCTTTACGTGTAGCCTCTGCCACTTCACTTTCTTCCTCATGGTCCAACCATGTCTTTGGTCTTTCATATTTCTCTGCAACAATTCCATCAATAACTCAAGGTGAATTTCTATCTCAGCTTTCTCCCTCTCATATTCTTCATCAGTCAACTACTTACATATGCCATTTTCCTTGGAATCTTCCTTCTTCTTTCTTCTATTGTGGTCTTTCTCAGAACCTTTGAAACGACTATCACCTGTCATCTTCTCCTCCTTTGTGAACTTTCTGTTCACTTGTGGATTTCATTCAATCCCCTTTTTATCAAGCCTTCCTACTTTCCATCCAACAATACAAGATAGCGCTTTACCTCTTGCGATTCTTTGTCTTGAAATCATTTCTGGAATTTCTCTTTCTCCTCTTTGCTGCAAACAACAACTACAATATTTCATGTTTTATAATGACCAAACTCTTTGGGTGTCGGGCTCTGCTGATCATGCACCCAATTAAATTCAAATATTTGACTTGGCTTACGAATCTTTGACTCTATAATTTACATCAACTCTTCATCTTGGATGAAAAATACATCCTCTTATACAATAATTCAATGGTTTAACTTGACTCAATCTATCCAAATTTTCATTTGACCTCAACATCTAATTTCACTTCAAGGCTTGACCCAATAATTACAATAGTGGATATTTTGACTCTAATTCAAGTTATACAACATACCAATGAACATCCACCCTTAATACATTTTCATGATGTAAAATATTCACTCTCTCTCACACTCCATTCTTATGAATATATCGTCAGTCTCCCATTATCACTTCACACGATAATTAAGCCGTTAAATCGAAATGCAATCCACTTTTCCCAAGATTTATTTTATGATGAAAATAAAATAAAAAATTTAATTTTCAACATTTAAAATACCTCTTTGAAATGAATGATCATACCTTACCCTCATCATCCTGGCGCAGACAATTTTCCTGCACTTCCATGCATTTCCTTCTTTGCAGTGACAGTTCTCATGTAACGTCGTCTCTCTTCAATGCACAAAAACAATTCCTTTATAGGAATTTACCAAAAATTCCTTTTAATATGGTGACTTCAACACATTTATCCGGCTGCAAAAAACACAAACCATACTTGAGCCATATTTGCATATCAACTTCTGATATGAATTTCAATTCCATTGCTTATACTTTGGATTGATTTCACTCTTTCATAAAATTTACAAAAAGATTAACTTCTATGGTATGGCAAGGGAAATTAAACCATCCAATTTTTTAAGAACACCTTTAATCAATGAATATTGATTCATTAAATGAACATTTACCTTGGAGTATCCTTGCGTTCTTCACACGACCAACACAACCCTCAACAATCAGCACTAATCTTCACGTATTTCCAGTACAATTTCTCATACTAGCAACGCTAAAAAATTATGCAAACAATGTATCTATTGTCTTCTTGTGCACAAAACACCAGATTTGACAAATATAGGGACAACCTATGGATTTTTCAAGGTTTTTACTTCGAATTGAACAATTTCTGAGGATTGCTTGCAACTTCGAGACAATTTAATGCAAAACACAAGATTTAAATAATCCACTCACTCTAGCGAATCCTCAAATAATAATTGTCCCTCACACTTCCATGGGCTTCACTTTGCAACTCTGCAATAGAACAGATCACATGGTTCTATTCTCCTTTGAGTTCTACCGCTCAACCAAAATTCACTGTTGCCGAAAAGAAAATGAAGCCTCCCTTATTGAATCAAAATAGACCACATTCTTATCTTCACAACTCTAGTCAATTGTGTCCAACACGTAAGTCGATCTAGCTCTAAATTGTCTCCAACACGCAATTCATCTAACTTGTACTTCTGCCACTCCTTCTCTTTCACTAGAATTGCAGGATTCACCTCTAAAGCTTAAAGCTCTTTCAGTACTATGTCCATTTTCACTATCACTCGAAGAATTTTTTCTCGAATCCCTCAATTCAAAGTCTCCATCACTCTCATCCCTCATACTCTTGATTCATTATAGTGATCCCAGAGATCTCTGAGGCTCTAATACTCTGCAAATTCTGCTTCGAAGGGCTTCCATTGCTTGTTCAATGCAGAATATCCAAAGGCCTGGACGAAAGAAGCTGCATGAAGTTTTGCCATGCATTCACCCATATTTCTGTTGCATACACATCGTTTTGACTGCCATCCTTGGCCTCTATTGCAAGGTAGTACTGCACGCGTGCCACTACTTTATCCTTGGTTTTTACCACTTTAGAAAATGAAATACTCACATTCTTTACATTTTCAATGTCTTTATTATGATCCACATCTGGTATGTTGCGGGTGCCCCCAAATGCCTCCTACACTATGCAGAGCCATGCCAGCAACAAGATTGTGACCACCATTATTGTGCCTCTAGTGCCCATCTTCTTCAATGTTTGCAATCTCCATTAGTGCAGTTTTGAATGTCTTTATTATCTCAAGTAGCATTAAAAATAAAATTTAAATAAACAATTCACCACTCAGGACATGGTTTATAAAGGAATGGATACCGCTCTTTAATTCATGCACTAACGCAGACAAGAATTTGTAATTTCCGTTATACACACATAACCCAAATGTTGGCAATGTAGATACAAATTTTAATGGAATCGTTACCACACAGGAGACGTTGACTTGAAAGAACGAATGCTACATTGGATGCTTCTGCGTTACTTCAATCACATTTTTAATCACTATTATACAACCATATACCTGTGCTGGAAACTTTGACACTGGTCATAATGGAATATTGATTTAAGATGTGTGGTAATCACTCCCAATTTCCATGTGTTCTCTACGTATTTCCCTTCAGTCTCTGCATTCAACATCCACATCCCCGACGCTCCTACCAGCATTCCAATCTACAATAGTGGATTACCAATCTACGCTGGTCGACTCCAAATTTTATTTCACATTCCTACTGGAAATTCAATCCACAACATACGATTTCCACTTTATGTTATCTACCATATTAGCATTTTCTTTCATGTTCAAAATATATGATCCGATTACCATTTCATAAAATTTCTGAGTTTCATGGAATCGATTTTACCAAATGGATTTTGGCTCCCATCACACACCTATTCCTGCAAATTAACGCACTTGTTTAGGAATATATGTATGATGTAATGCAGAGTCAAAACAAAACATAGAACAAGCATCTTTCTGGCTCTAGTACCAAATGATGCAGGGATTCTGCAATAAAAAAGATCCTTGCGCATAATAGAGTGTGTGTTTCCTTAACATGAAATCCTCATCTAATTCTTCATGAAAACCACATTTGTTTCAGTTCAAAATATACACAAATAAAAAAGAGCCAACACAAAAAAATACTGGCATACAATAATAACAAGAAAATTACTGATTCAAACCAATTGCCCGAATATTACATTTGTGGGCCTCTCGGCTCTCCATCACTTTACATAAGTTATTAAGAAATTCTTCTCTATCTCTCTGTGTCTCTCTCTGTCTTCCATCCTCACAAAAGCTTCATATTTATACATAATTATGGATTAATTTCAATCCATGATTTCCGCCACACAAATCTCAACCAAATCCTAAAATATCTTTATTCCTTCTTTGACTCAACTAAGTTCCATTTAAGGAATTCCTAATCCCTAAAATATATACCCAAACCAATTCCACTCAAATCCTCAATTTAGTAAGAGAATATTTACAATAAACATCACACTCAGATATTTCTCTCAATTTATTAAAAATGAGCATAATAATTTATAAAATAATTAAAAAGAAATCACCCCCTAATTACAAAATATTTTAATGAAAATCAAGTAGGATGCTCATGCATCACCACCCCAACCATTCTAATATTTATGTTCACACCAATGATAAATCTTGGATGCTACATCTAAGTCTAAATAGAAAGAACTATTAAGGGGGTGCGAATAAGAAAAACCTATTACACTTGAATTTGGGAAACCATGTAGAGAAAAACTTTAATGTGGAAGAAAGTATTATTTCCACCTAAATGGAAGAGGAGGTGAATATGAGCATCCTTCATTGTAAGGCAGTGAAATGGTTGACTACATTCTTCCATGTTTATAACCTAGTAAAAAATATCAAAATATTTCAATTCCAATTAATAGGGAAACATCATTGCATGTGGTCTTGTCATCATTCTTAGGTTGGAGGTTCATGATCATATGAGAATATTTCCATTAGGGTGGGGTTAATATTTTTTTAGAGAAAAAATTCAGTAAAGAAAATTCTAAGATATATCGAATAAGTGCTAACCAAGCATAAGAGTTAGAAGTACTTATTTATTTTTAAGAGAGAATTAGTTTGGTGCTGAACTAGTAAGAGTTAGGGCATATGTAGAGGCATGTACCAAAGAGTAGAAACAATAGTATTTGTTGCATGAAAATAGATTAGGTTTATACAAGCATAACTGATTACCCCCTCAGAGAATGGTGGAGCAGAAGACAATTATTTTCCTAACTCGCCATTATAAATTTTTGGGATGTATATATGATTTGTTCTTGAAGAAAAATATTTGAGGAAAAAGTTCCAAAAACTATTGGAGCAAGGAGTAATTTAACAAAACGTTTCACCTTTTGAGTCACCTTTTATTATAGTACCCAAAAAGGAATGTACATGGTGCATGTGCAATCACTATGGAAGAAGACAATTGGAAGGCCACCTTCAAGATAATGCAAGGTTGTATGAATGATTGATGATTCCTTTTGGTTTATGAAAATAAAAGCTACACTTATACAATTCATGAATGATGTATTGATTCTCAATTTAGCTTAATTTATAATAGTGTATATGCTTGTCATTT
Organism: Pinus albicaulis; assembly: GCA_034641835.2. Taxonomy (NCBI): domain Eukaryota; kingdom Viridiplantae; phylum Streptophyta; class Pinopsida; order Pinales; family Pinaceae; genus Pinus; species Pinus albicaulis. The sequence goes on along the minus strand of CM076572.1, from coordinate 940,649,378 downwards.
TGTTCTATTACTATACATGGGAAGAGAAAATGTCACGTTATATGTGTTAGAAACTTTCAAAAGTAATCAACTGTGAGCTAGCCCTTAGAAATCTAAGTTTTCTTGGAAATCATTAATGTATTCAGGTTACATGATTGTGGAGGGGAAACCAATATAGATCCTATGAAGATAGAGGTCATCATGATGCGGGTTATTCCTATAAATGTAATTGATGTTAGGATATTTTTTTGGAATAGTGAATTACCCACAAAATTTCATAGAATCATTTACAATGGTAGTTGTATTACTCCATGCTTAACAATGAGTGGTAATCTTTTCCAATGACGAAAGAATCGACATAAAGCTTTAAATGAGCTAAAACAAATAATTAACCAATAATTATTCCTTGTATTATCCAACTAATAAATTCCCTTCATAATGGACATTGATGTAAGTTAATATATTAAAAAAATAGAGTTTATAAAAAGACATAAACTATTATGCTATAATTTGAGATGTTCTAAGGTAGATCCCTGAAACAGCCTATATACAATAAGGAATTTTTTTTCATTAATTCAAGTTATTAAAAATTTATGAAATATAGGAAGGGAATCACTAATAAGATTTAAAATATGCTTTCAAGGCCCTCAGATTTAAATATTGTAACTTTCGGAACTCTTATGCATCTGGATCATTTTAGCGATGATGCATACGAAAAGGTATACAAATAACATGGGTAATTCAAAGGGGATTTGTAATGGATAAAAGGTAAATTCATGTAAAATAAGGTGATAATAAGGATAGTTATCATCTCGAAAATGGGTTGCTCTACAAGTTGTACAAGATTTTTTCTCCTAAATGAAAAGGACTGAAAATGTTCAGATAGGGTCAAAAATCAAAGGTTGGAGAAATTTTTTTTGTTGGGAAGGCAATCACCAGCTTTTAAAGATATGTTCCTTGGTAAGTAAAATATGAAGATGTAGCTTAGTATATTAGAGGATGCATACTCTGTTGTCTTAGAGACATCCCTGTAAAAGAAACAAAGGTTTATACCATCCCTTACATGTACCAATTCAACCTTGGGAAAGGATTTCCATGGATTGTTGAGATGGTTGTCAACAATTCGAAAGGGACATGCCCATTTTTCATCTTTGGCTAAAAATTTCAACAAGATCCACATTAATATGCCATCAATAATCATATTCTTTGTATAACTCAGGATGCACTTTGGAATAAATAGGAGCATCATCTCAGGCAATGATACAATAATTTTCATTTCATTTTTTCTATAGTTTGGAAAATTATGGGCACAAGTTTGAAGATATATACATCATTCCATGCACAAAGAAATATATAGAAAAATGTAGATAAGAGGGTACTGGTTAAGTTTTTTAGGTGTTACAATTAATAGTGTCCAAATATGTAGGATGAAAATATAACATATATTCAACTTTCTTATAATAGAGCAATCCATTGTTATATTAATAAGTCCCTTTCTGAAACTTGTTTTAGGTATGTTTTCCTTTTCCATTGAATTTCATAAATGGAGAAAATGAGGGAATACTTCATAATAGAAGCATTTAAATTTGAAAAATTTGTTGAAAATATTAGAGAAATCCATTTAAAATTACAACAAAAATTGAAGAGGTAACAAGAAAGTTAAAAGGCCTAACATGATTAACAAAAAATAAGGAAAACATTAAAAGTGGGAGACATAGTTCAGTTACAACTGAAAGAGGAAAGAGTATAGGGTATTAGTAATAATGTCAAGGATCTATGGTATGGTCCTTTAGAGGTATTGAAAAATGTGGGTGATAATTCCTACAAACTTTTATTACCCTCACATATGTGCATTTACATAGTAGTCAATGTGGAGAACTTGAAACTCTATGAGCCTTCAATATTGGATTAGAAAAATAATGACTATTCCTTACCTAGCATAAATAACTTAGCACAAGAAGATCAAGTCGAGTTGAGAAAATATATAGTTTTGTAGAAGTATATAGATGTCAAGCAAGAGAAGCATGATCTATGGTATACTAATCTAGAGGGGACAATTCTAGACAAGAAAAAAATGGTACTCAAGAAGAAAGTAGAGGAAAATTTTCCTCACATTATTCAGCAAAATATTTTATCGACTAAAATCCTTCATGATAACGGAGGAATGTTCCAAAATTTATCATTATATAACTTCTTATTTATATTGGTATTTTCAAGATGGAAATAAATTCACTTGTGAGAATCATTTTAATGATAGGAAAATTTAAATATTTGGAGTTCAGAACCTTGCAAAGCCATTTTTAGGCATCAAATGATACATTCTTATGTTGAAACATTATAATAATAACTTGTAGTATTAAATTCTATTTTAAATGTTAAGAACACTATATTTTTGAGAAAAGAACTTTAATTAGAGTTCATATGTGGAGTTTTTTCTTTCCACAAATTAAACTATCTTTTTAAACACCATGTTCCTAAGTAGATTTGAAATGATCCTCCATTACTCACAAATGTGGTGCTAGTCATGTTCAGAATTTCAAGTGAATACTAAATTGTTAAATTATTATCATGAATGAAAGGTTAAGTCATGCAAAACCCTAATTCTAGATGGATATTAGTCTACGTTAACGACTAGGCCTCTAGGAAGAGAGGGGGTTCTATTACTTATCATTGTACTCGTACTAAATTAGAATAGAGCATCTAGAAGTGGGATTTGACATTGTGATAGTAGAGGAAAAATATTTTTTAGAAAACATTAAATAACAAAAATAATATGAAATTACATAGTAAGCATCCATTTCTTTGTATTTTCATTTTCATAAATAGATAAAATACTATGGAGCATAGGTCCTACATTCTATCTGGGTTTCTCCTATATCATTCTTCCTAGAATACATAGTATACATTTATGTGGATGTGCTCATTTTCTTGTTTATTCATTTCCATATTGATGATGTTTTCATAAATTTGATCATTAAGATAGTGATAGTAAATTTAGGATTTAAAGAATTTAACTTGCATAGTAACAAAATTTAACTTTATACCAGATCTATTTTGACCAATTATAATTGTTACATTATAGATCAAATTATGTCATCTATTGTAATGTATTATCCCTTAGGGGAGTAGGTAATGATTGTTAAGTAATAATAGGGAATAAATAAAGATAAATAAGATGGAATGAATATATTTTAGTGGTAGGGAATAAATGTAAATATATATGGTGCAATGAATACTAACTAACTAGAATTAGTTTTTTTCAAATACGTACTAGTGTTTTTGACATGTAGAAATGGAAAATCATATAAAATTTATGGTTCTTTTATGACTATTTATTAGGTGAAAGGGGAAACGGGTAGAGGAAAATAGAGTGTGGGAATTATCTTAAATGTTATGTTATAGGAATTTCTTCATAAAATTTAGGTTACATTTAAACAAGTAGTTAAAAATACATAAAATTCGTAATATTTTCTAATCATTTTTTTACTGAGTAATACATACACTACAAGAAGAAGAGCCATTTAGTTTCACATTAGTACGACTATTTATAAAGGATTTGAGAAATATTCATTTTTAAAATAGTGATGCAAAAGTGGCGATAATGTGGAGATACTCATGTGGTGCCATGTTTTATGGTGCAAAAGTGGAATTCATAAAAAATGTTAAATTTGATGTTAAGTGCATATGTGGCATCTATGGTGTATGGTGCAAACTACGAAAAACCAATCTGAACTGGATCAAGTTATTGTGATGTAAAACACCAAAACCAATTTTATAAAAATAAAAAATTTGTCATAAAATATCATAATTATTATTATTATAATAAATTATTTATGATGGAAAGCACCATAAAATAAAAAAATGGTGCAAAAAAAACATTTATTTTTATTATAATAAAATTGTATATGGTGCAAAGCACCATAAAACATGAAATAGTGCAAAAAATATAACCTCCTTTATCTGGAAAGGTTATATATTGCTAAGCTTTAAAGATAGGCTATGAAGTTGTATTTGATAATTTAGAAGCTACTTGTCCCTTAGTTTGGATCTCGCAAAGAGTTTGATTTTAGTACCAAATAATTTTTTTTTATCATTTTCTTATGTTAAAATCTAGTTACAGTAAATATATTTAATTTATATCAAATGTACTAACAAATTTGAGGTATCCCCAAGTTGCATCAAAAAATTTTAATTTATTGTGTACAATAGTACTATGTTTGCTTTTTGTGCTTACTTGCTTCGAACAATGATCGCTACATTATGGAAAGTATCAATTATAAGTAATCGAACAATGTATCCATTCAGCCATTCATATGATTCCAAGTTTATAGGCATAATAAATTTACATACATAATATAACTACTGATAATTTTTGTCAACATGGTATTGATCATGTAGATGAATCATTGCAATCTTTGAAAATGAAAATAAATAAATAAATAAAAATTTAAGCCTCAAAGAATTTTGTTTGAGTGAAAACTTCAAGATGACATGATATTTCAAAAATCTTAGTTTTTCTAATCTGTTATATATCTTTCTAGTTATGAAAAAATATATAAAATGGATTTCTTTCATATTAAATGAATAATTACAAAGAAGTAATAACAATATCTAGATACGATAAAATTATAAGTATACTATACAACAACCAAAACAATATAACTATATAAAGAAGAGATAATTTAATTAAAGAAAACAAAAATTTGATTTGTTAAGAAATGTATAATTTAAATATAGAAAAATATATAAATATTGAAACTACTATTTAGCATAAAGGTTCAAAAACTTTTCTTTTTTTCTTAGGATACTAATAACAAAATGCATCAACTAAACTAGAGATGATAACAAGAGTAATTTTAACTAGACAATCTACACAATCTTGATGTAATTTTATGTTATTCTTACTATTAAGTTGTATACATATCTTCCAACTTTGATTATCAAAAAATCAGTTTTTATTTATTAATATAATGGAATTTCTTATGTGTATTTAAATTTGTTTATTATGAAATATTGGAAAAATAAAATTGATAATTCATTTGAAATCATTTGTATTTTTCATCCTTAAATATTTTTTTAGAAATTTTGTGAATAAAAATACATAAATGAAATAAACGAAAAAAAAACACAAACAATAAATTTAATTGAATTGAAATAAACCATAAAAATTGTATGCATTTAATGGTATTTCATAACTAAACGATCTTATTAATTTCAAAAATAACTGAAGTGAAATAACCAAAATTTTTATAAAATTGAAGCATGATTCAAAGTTTAGTTTCATCTTCTCTTTCATCATATTGAATAGTTACCTAAAAAAACATATAAAATAAGATCAACACAACTATAAATTATATTAATTGGAACTTTCATTTACATATATTTCTTTCATATTATAAAACTTTATCTGGGAAAAAAATTTTATAAGTGAAAAAATACCTCATAATTGGAAATATATCAACCTTGTTTTGATATTTTCAATAACTCTTCATCCAAAAAAAAAACTTCCCTTCTTTGCAAATACATTAGCGTGTGATACAATTGAAAGTTGATCGCTTTGATTATATCATAAATCACCAATATTATGTAATAGACTTTTCTCGTATCAACTTATCCCCTCGGCCACTGATATTCCATATCGTGAGATGCTACAAATTTTACTTATCTGGTAGAAAAAAGTGAATAATGCTATATATATCATTGAATAAGTGAAATATCCTTAAATCCAAAGCATGCCATTATCACGTTGCTTCCTTGTGGGTCGTTGTTGCTCATATTTTGACGAGGAATGAGTGCTCTACTTTGATTATTTAAAAATAGTCTAATTATTTACATGGTTTTATTTAGTTTATTTAATTTCTACGAATATGGTGAAATAGAAATTATATTTGGAAATTGGATTTATATAGATTGTTTTAATTAGTTTTTTTTTTTTTTTTTCTTCTGAAAGTAGTGAAATTGTAGTTATATCTCGATATTATATCTAAATCATGGTAGCTAAATATATATAAATTTCTAGAATTATTACCATTTTATAAAGGAAAATCAATGTGGAAAGGATCTATGGCTCATTAATTTAAAATTATTTAGTCGTAACAGGATTGTTTTTGTTTTTATTTTTATGTGTTGTATCAAATTATTAGATAAATATATTTCTTTATCTCCTACAAGTATTAGACCTTATAGTCACAAGGGATGAGAGGTGCTATTTAGATATAATGACATGCAAGGATATGATAGAAAAGAGATTGATGCAACCATAAGGCCGCAACTAACAACACATGTAGGGTTAACGGAATTAACCCCACGATTACGCACCTTAATCTTTGAGGTTCTCCTTTTACATTAAATTTCACATAGAATCTTTAACCATGACTGACTCTTCAAGTTCATAACTGAATATAATAAACTTTACCTTGTCATTGTCACCCGTTCACATTACCTTATTTCATATACAACTTCACATTATACGAATAATTTAGACCTGTGCGTTATGGCCCACATAAATCGCTTTATACATGCAACGGATTACAATTTGGATTTAAATACAACATACATACATTAGAAATCAAACAATTCATACAATTTAAACCAGACTGCAAATAGATCCAAATCATGTGCAGATATGTGTAACTTCCCACTAGAGGGTCCCACTATACTTTGAACTAGTCACAACTCATCGCAAATAATTTCTCACAAGTTTCCCACTCTACTGATAATGATAAAACATAAAACATGTGAAGTGCACTATTTCGCAGTGCGGACATGTGGACTCCCTTCATCGCATCGCGTCGTTCGATCCTTACTGCATCGCAATGAAAACAACATACCTTGCGATGTCTTAAAGTTAAACCTTAAAGTTATCGATGTGTGATTTTGCGATCCACCATTCGCTGTTGATCTGCTACATGATCTAACCGTCCTCATGTTCTCGCTCCATCTCATCACATCTTATATTTTCTGACTTGCAAAGTCTCCATCCTTTCATCTCTCACCCTTTAGGTACGCAGTCTAATCACGACCGTTCGTAACCTTCACGCGACTCTTCTTTTCGCTCTTACGCCTATTTTGATCTGCGCTGCGTCGATTATTAAACCCTTGATGTTGCGATTTAATCACTATCGATTCCCCTTTTAGATTCTTCTACTGTTTAGGTATTTTATTTGGTTTCTATTCTTTATCTGTGCATGCACTCTACAACACAATCTCCTCCACACTACTCCTCCTGAGTTTGCTCGAAATTCTTCAACACAAATATATCCTGAGCTTGTTACTATTTTTTATTTATATAACCTTACACTGTCTTGGCTTGAATTCATAGCACTCTCTGTATTACTCCTCTTCCTCCAGAATTCTTGATTTGTTCTTTTCTTGACTTGTACACACATCTATTTGCTCTAGACTAGAATCACATAGATTCTACCCAGCGATTAAGTCCTTTATCACTTAGAAAGACTTACATATTCAATCTAGAATTCATTGATTATGTTTTATCACACAGAAACCATAAATTCACAGTTATGGATCACTCAACACGTAAAAGGAGTGACACATACAGTCACAATGAATTCAATTTCCTCATTCTTTAAAAAAATGTACATACACAAATAAAAACCCTGTTTACAATATAGCTTTGGCCTGATATGCTTTTACATGGCCCTTTCTCTTCCTCTCTCTTTGTATGCCAGTAGGCTTACAATTAAGCTTAATCTCTAAGAATCCATATTTTTTTTTCACTGTTTGTGCCTTTGAGGATTTACAAATTTATACAAAAGGTTCTGTAACCAATTTTGGTTCAGATCCATAGGTTACTCAACAAAATCCTAATAATCATCTAAGTCCTCAATTAATTCCTAAAATATATTCTTTATCCCTTGAGGATCTAAATACTCAACTAAATCCTAAGGATCCTCCATAAATCATTATCTACATTCTAATCTAAGATTTACAATACATTAGAATATCTCAATCCACATCAATCACTCATCAATCACTCATATTCTTGTAGATTCGAGAATATTTACAATATGCCTCTCAATATTTAATTAAACCTTATTCTACATGTCTCACATAAATCACTCAAATTATTGGAAATTACATTAATTAAATACTTAAGAAATCAACTCTTTTTGAAAAACATAAGATCCCCCTAGATTCTACTAAATGTACACATTTTCGGAACCATGATGCTCCTGCATCAAAGATTAGTAGAGTGACTAGGCTAAGTAGGCTAATAACGTCAAATTTTAAATGCCTTAGACCAGATAGAGTTACATTTAAAGCAATAAACACATATGATTCCTAATAATATATCAAATGCTTAACACTTTCTTTTTAACTTAAGATTTATTATACAAAGAAACAATGTTTGAGCTTTAAATACATCAACATAGATTTATTCTAAGAAGAAATAAGCTTTTAATTCTAAATTACATAACAACATAGAGGTTTGAAAGCTTCACATCCCTTTGAAAAATACATTAAGCCTTTTCAAGGTTTCCTAAATATCTTATTCAAATTCAATCATCATAAATTAATTTTAGTATAGCTAAAATTTCAATTTGGTTTACATTTTACAAAATTTATAATAACAAATGTGGAAAAAAATATTACATATGAAAGAACATATACTTAAGATAAAATTTCTATCTAAACTACTAAATATTTCTCACACACTTAAATAATTTATAAAATTTTACAATTTTTTTTCAATCAAAATTCATTACACCAAACAAGTATTCTTGAAATTTAGAATGCAATAAGTAGCTAATTTAAAAAAATAGAATTATAAAATTACTAATACATTCACACAAACTTAAGGCTAAAAAACAGTAGACTTTTTGTTATAAACATATTCATTATTTCAAACATTGACTTAAGAGAAATACAAAATTAAATCAAATTAGAAAATAAAAATAAATGTCTATGTCATTCTTAATTAAGTCAATGAGAAAATTTTCAACAAAATTTAACTTATATAATTTAAAAAAGAATGACAATTACTAAGTAAAAACCAAAAAAGACAAATTTACCTTACACCTCTACCTCTACACTGAGGGTTAATCTTAATAACAAACAATAACTAAACCTAATCCACAACTAATCTAAGATATATACATCAATTAGATCTCTCACACGTGTATGTATTCTATAACATAATTATCTGCAATAAGAATAAACATATTATCCATTGCCTAAAGCCAAAATCCCCCACATTCTATCATATAAATAATAAAATTATCATTTTCAAATACACAAAATTAAACCCTTTTCTACAAACCATAACACACATAAAATCCCCCATAATAATGACTATTATATAAATTACAAACTTTAAAAGTCAGGTTAATACTGTATATTACAAAGTATATAATCTACTTTACTTTAAGCATAAACCCATCAAACTCCACAAATTAAAACTTGGTGTTTGGTAAGACTAGGAACTTTCAACTTATAAATAGTTATAAACCAATATTCAACTATATAAACCAAATACAATTTAATAATCCAATTAAAATATAATTGAAAAAAAAAATATAAAATAATATTAAAATACTTTTCATTAAACAACTACCACTACCAATTTAAACATGAAATGAAAATGGTACATAATTAACTTTTTCTTTTTCTAATAGTACTTCATGATATCAGTAACACAATCTATTCATGCCAAAATACGAGGGAGAAATTAACAAAATTTATAAACATACATGACAACTACTATTGGTACTGGGAAAGCATATGGTCTACGTTACACACTGAGTCGACTAAGTACAGTTTTAGCTTCATTTTAATAGGTAGTTAAGCATACTGTGCAAAAATGTGTTACCTAAATGGAATAAATATAAATCATTCTAGTCACACACGATGCATATAGAAGACGGCAGAAAGGTCCAATACATCGAGTCGACTAAGTAAACTTTTAGCATTTGGGACAATATTGCCCAAAGATTGCATATATTTGACAATTTTCCTTATAGGATGAAACTAAAAAACAGGCTTAGCTAAAAATAGAATTGCCTTCACCTCAAAAATAAATAAAACAAAAGATTGAATATTACAAATTTATTTACTTGAATATTAAAAATTTATTCTTTTTCAAAAAATGATAATCAATATTTAAAATATATCTATGTTTTTAAAAAATATAATAATTTATCCATTTTTAAAATGATAATGTAATAAGGAAAAAAATAAAGGTAGGATTTGTCCTTGTGTTTTAGAAATTTAAATAAAAAACAAAAAAACAAAAATGGGTTGAGATTAAAGAAATAAAACAAATGATTGAATTTTAAAAAATTATCTAGTTGAATATTAAAAATATATCTATATTTTTTCAAAAAATACTAATGAATATTAATAATATATCTATTTTTCAAAAATATAATGATTTATCTATTTTTTAAATAATAATGCAGTAATTATTTTATTATCAAGTAAACATTTTATGTGAATAATTTATTTTAAAAATATAAAATTGTGATACAAAAATTCACAAAGAATCATTTTCATCCAGCAAATATCTGAAAACCAGATGAGAAGATACCATTCACAAGACTGGAAAACCAAATGAGGATTCCATATCTGTCACCAAGAAAAAAAGTAAATATCCAAATTAAAAATGGGGATACCTATTACCAAGCACAAAAGCACATATCCAAATTAACAATGGAGATTATAGGGTAGATCCAAATTAGCAATGAAGATGAAGATTAGGTATAAGAATATGAATATATTTTTCCAAAAAAAATGGAGGGAAGAGTTTGGAATTTTTACATAATCTTCAATCTTTATGTTTGTCTTAAATTTCCAATTTTCACTTGATTTTACATTAAATTGCTAAATTTTACATTCATTTCTAATTTTATCTCCAATTACGAATTGTTAATTTTGATATTTGTTTATTAATTTATTAATTTTGAAGATTATATGGGATAATTATGTGTCTCAAACAATATCTAAAGGTAAAAACAAATTATTAATTGTTATTTTTATATCTATTTACTAATTTATTAATTTTGAAAATTATATGGGATAATTATCTGTATCAAACAATACCAAACGGTAAAAAATAAAATCACATGTTTTTTTGTGAACAATGTTTATTTCATCTTATGCTCCAGTTATAAATTATTTTATATCTTATCATAATAAGGCTCACTTGTTAGTGTTACACAATGTGAGATTCCTACACAAAAAAAATAGGAATTTTCAATTATGAAATTATCTATATACAAAATCACACTGTGGAAGGGCCATTTCCTTTTGTTTTATGTGGCCATCATAAATTGGTATAATGTTATTCATTTTAATACATTATGGATGAGACAAATTTCAATATTCCTATGCTTATTGAAAGGTGCATATTTTAATCCACACAATTCTTTTTGGAATTGCAAAATAGATGCTCATTTCTTCTAAACTCAAAATCTACATATATGAGAATTTAGGAGATGTGTAATTCACTTATACGTCCACTATCTAAGATATTGACTTAGCATAACCCATAATATTTAGGAGTTTAGATTGGATTAATATAATTTTCCTCACTAACTAAAACACTAACAATCCTTGTTTACATATTTCAACTATAAAGGAAAATGTTTCTATAACACTACTGGTGGAAAAGATGGATTCCTTTGGAGGAAGAAATATTATTTCAAAGGATTGTGGAAATATTTTATAAAAAATATTTTGAAACTACAATATTTGTATGGTGTGTGGAATTGGATGAAGTAAAAGGATGCAAAATCCAAGAAACATATCTTAAGATATGGAATAATTTTAAAAATTATCATGGCCACTATAAAACTTTATATTTCTTATGTTTTAAGATGCAAGAAGGATTAATATCATGCCCTAATAGTCTTGAATGATAATTAGAGTAGTGGAAATTTACAATATTTTATGCCGTAAGACTTTTTTTTAGTGGATTCAAGGCATTAGGGGAGATGCATTCTATCATCATCAAGTCAGTCTCAAAGGTTTATGAGTATTTTGTCTATAGAGATTTTCCCTTCGCATCCCATCCTTGAAATTATAGTTATGAATTACATAATTTTTTTAATTCTAATTATGATTGAAGAATGGTTTTGCCAAAATCTCTTGATGAGGGTAGATTGATTTCCTCAAGCATCATATTAAATACTCATTCTTTAATAATATTTGGTTAAAAAATACGGCAACATATTTTTTTGGTTTTTTGTTGGAAATAAGAATGATTGGTTTGGTGGTTTAAGAAACATTGAAATAGTTTCTCTCCATGCAACTTAGCATAAAAAATTAGTCTCATTGAAGGAAAGCTATATACATTCATAAAAATATAAAATTCATTTCACCTAAAGATTAAACCATAAACATAGCCCTATTATATTCCTATTTTACTAAATTTCTTTGACTTTATATTGATGTGGAGTGATATCATATTGACATCATTACCATAGAATAAAGGTTTTTAAATTTTACATAAAAATATTTGAGGAAGGTTCAACCAACCATTCTTCAAATACTATACTCTCAAGGAGGTATATCAAGTGGAAGGATTCGCTTTGCTAAAATATGGTATTTTGGATGCTATTTAAGCAGATGAAAGATTTATTGACCATTCCCCAAAGGTATTGTAATAAAGGCTTTGTATCAATTGGAAGGGATGCCTCACACTTACATTAGGATAGTATTTTATTAATGAAATGAGAAACAGGATTTGTTAATTGACCCTTACTCAAATATTTTATTCACCTCACATGCCATATAGAATAAGCATCGGTCAATGCTTCCTTCATGATAGTATGAATAAGGAGGTGGATAACTTAAAAGAGTTGGTTGACTCTTCCTCCATAATAGTAGCCTCAAATAATATAACCATAGAGAAATATTCCAAGTAAGAGTTAGGTAACATATCGTCTATAACAATATGCTCAAGGTGGAAAATCAATTAGAGGCATTGATCAAACCTTCATCAAATAAGATATTTTGGAAATGATTCATGTATAAGAAGGGTTGATTAGCACTTCCTCTAGGTTAATATTATTCACATAAAGGATTGGTATATTGAAACATGGAAGGGTTACTTGACCCTTCCAGCAAGATATTATTTTATTGAAAAATATGAGAAAGAGTAAATGTTGGCCAACACTTCCAAATATATGGTATTTTCCTCTTTCATAATCTAGAGGAAGAATCAACCAAAAATTTCTCTATGATAGTATGACTAAGGATATGGATCACTTATAAGGGTCAAACAACCCTTACACCATGATAATGACATAAAATATTATAATCCTTCATAAATATTCCAAGGGAGGGTTGGTCAACCCTTCCTCTAGGACAATACTCTCAAGGAGGAAAAGAAAGTGGAAGGGAAAACTAATGAACTTGAATTAGAAGGGTTGGTATATATACTTGATCCATGTTAATGACCTAGAATATTATAATATTAGAGAAATATTATAGGTTAGCATTGGTCATCCTCTCATATAGGATAGTAATATCAAGGATGTAGGTGAAGAGGAAAGTTTATCCAACCATTGCTCAAATATTGGATTTTACTCATGATTGATGTCAATGAAGGGTCAGTTGAGGGTGAAAATGTGAAAATGGGTAACACTTTTAGCGAAGTGGTGGAAATTTTTCCTCCATAGTTGGCTGAACTATTAGAGGTCAGTCGAAATTTTATGAAATTAGTTAAATGAACTTTGTTTGTTGTTTTACATTGATAGCGTACTAACGGAAATGGAAAATAGATTTTTAAGCTAGAGATTGAAACCAAAAACAAAAGTTCGTTGAAAATATTTTATAAATATATTGCCATAAAGCATTACGGGTTTCTTGTTGATTTGTCTCGTGCGATCGTATTTGAGTTTTAATTCGAATTGAGTTGATTTTCTATTGTCATACGAATTTAGTTGATTTGTTGTAATCCAAGCAGAATTTATTTTGATTTTACCATTTAGCCACTGCCCGAGGGATGTAAGTTTTGGTAAATTTGATATTTTAAAATTTTTTTTATTTGTTGTTTTTTAATTTGATTTTAATTTGATTTTGTTTGCAAAGTTCTTCCAACATCTTTAAGCGTCTTTAGTGCCTTGAGGATCATATTTAGCATCTTCATCATCCTCTCTTTGCGACTTTCTAGATCGTATGTTCGACAAAAAACAGCATAATAAAATAACAAATTAGCTATTTATCTTTTCTCAGGATGAATTCTCTTCTTCTTACGAAACGACGACTTTCTTGCTTTAACTACTGCTTGCTGACCTTGTAAACCTATTCAATAAACCTCATTGAAACCCTCTCATAGTCAGTTATATAACATCTTAATCTCAAATCATCATATGAACTATATCGATATTAGTGTGAAGTCCCTCAATATCAATTTAGGTGGCGAGTAGATTTAAATTTTCAGATTATATCAGAACAATAAAGTATCTTAGAAGTTTCAAATCAGGTGATGTTAAATCAATAAGATAAGTAATTATAGTATGATCCTACTTAGCTCAGTATTATTATTATTTATGTTCTATTGTTGATATAATTATGGTGGGCGTCCTGCAATCTCATATCATTATATATGAAAGTATCATTCAGATATTGATAGAGTATGATTAAGTCAGATGCTTGATTTCATAGATGATAGGAAGATCTTGAGTGAGTTAGAGTAGCAGATGGGGAGCAAATATGGAGGTGTTCTGTGGTGGTTTTATAAAATAAGTTGCTGATCATGTTAGTATCGGTAATAAATTGTATTATTATTTTGCTCTATTCAGTTATATTCAGGTGATAGGTAGAACAGTAGTTAATATTGAAATCTTTGGTTTCGTGATAGTAGAAGTGTCTTGAATATGATGGGATTAGTACCTCTTTCTGCATCATTATCTTTTTCACCTACCAAAACAATATGTTTCATAGACCAACTCATAAGGAAATATGTCATCTTTGTCCCAACCTGGTTTCGCCTCACCTTCGGTCTCGCCCCACCTATGATATTGTACCGTAGGCGGCTGCTAAGCACGGGTGTCTCGTGTCTGTCTCCTAGGTGAAATCCTTCCTTACGCTCTTTGGGTTTTGCAGGATAGCGGTAGTTGGGGCGAAAGCCCGCTTTCTTCGCTTTGAATGAGAGAATCAACGGTATTTCAACATGATATTATTGGTGTCATTAGAACCTTGGAACCTCCTTGAGCTCATTTCTTACGCTACTTTTAGAATTGATTTTTCATATCTCATGTAAAGTAGTTAAAATAAATTTACTCGGAAATTTAAGCCTCGCAAAAAGATATAATATTTCTTATAGCAATATTTCTTGAAAATTCCTTCATGATATCTATAGTTTCTCACCTTATAGTTCAATATTAAATAATAGCCCATTTATTTTCTTGATAGCTTAGATAATAGCCAATAATAGTTATATATCTACACTAGTCTATGACTATTCTGTGTTAACTAATTAATAATGAGAGCTTCTAGTATCATGCAAGTGGTTACAGATGTATTCAACATATGGAATATGTACAACCTTTTTTAGAATATGTAAACTTATTTTAGTTACAATAATCACAATAATGGGATCAATGGTCTTTCAACATGCTATTATTGGTGTTATTAGAAGCAAGTAGATCGTGGCGCGAGCCGTTAAGCAAGCCAAAAGCAAAAGGCCGAATTTTTTTTTTACACAAAAAAAAATTTACGCGGTCCGCACGTGTTTAGTGCACGACCTGTGGAGATCCGCAAGAAAGGACCGCATACACTCCCAAAACGGACCTGCGGACTTTGCACAAACTTACGAAATTCTGTATTTTGCGGTTTAGAACGCAGTTTGCCGTCCATCAGGGTGCGGAACCCGGTTCCATAAAATTACACCGGCGGCGGCAGAGCACACGCAAAGATTACAGGCCCGTGTTTTTTAAAAAAAAAAAAAAAAGGTACACACTTTCAAAGTCACGTGGGTACAGTTTTTTTTGGAAAGCGCAACCAGACTACGTGGTTGGGCTTTTTCGATTTATTAAAAGGTCTTTGTTTAGTAATCACAAAGACAATACGTGCATGCAAATTGGGTTTTCATAAGTGTTTTAAGATTCTTTTATATAATCTTTTTATATAAAGATTCTTATATTTATATAACAAAACAAAATTCAAAGGGTGTTTTATAAAGAGTTTTTATAAAGTTTTTTTTTAAAAACTTTTATAAAAATACAAAGGATTTTTTTATAAAGGTTTTTTATAGACTTTTATAAAAATAAGGGACAAGAATTGTTTTTCTAAAATTTAGGGTTTTATTGAGAGATTAAAAAAAAAAGAGAGAAATTTAGGGTTTTTTGTCAGAGACAATTTTTTTTGAGGTAAGATGGCCACATCAAATTTTCAGCCACAAATTCCATCTTTCAATGGGAAAGATTACGATATGTGGGCCATTAAGATGGAGACCATGCTAAAAGCGCATGATGTCTGGGATCATGTCAAGTATGGGTTTGCAGAACCTCAAGATGAGGCAGAAGAACGAGCCCTCAGTAATGCAGAGAGGGACCAGTGGAAGAAAGATAAGCGGAAGAACGCGCAAGCGTTGCTTCTGATCCAGCAGGGAGTAGATCGAGCCGTGTTCCAGAAGATCATGATAACCTCGTCAGCAAAGGAGGCATGGGACACCTTGGCGACCAGCTATCAAGGTATGGCCAATGTTAATATTGTTAAATTGCAGAATATTAGGAGAGATTTCGAAATTCTGCAGATGAAGGAGATAGAGGACATTGATTCCTTCATGAATAGGGTCATGTCTGTCGTCAATCAGTTAAAAATATATGGCGAAGATATTAAAGATCGAACAGTGATCGAGAAGGTTCTTCGATCCCTGTCTACCAAATTTGATGTGGTGGTAGCAGCCATAGAAGAAGCAAAGGACTTGGAAAAACTCACAATTGATGAGTTGATGGGATCTCTTCTATCGCATGAAGCAAGGATAGACAGAAATAAGGATTCCACTTTGGAAACAACCTTCCAAAGTCAAGTCCATATTTCAAGAGGTCGAGGCAAAGGTCGATCGAGAGGCAGAGGACGAGGCAGCAACTATGGTGGTCATAGAGATGGCCGAGACGATCATGAGCATCAACATGGAAGCAGCAGCAGCAGAAGCTTTCATCACAATCAAAGGTCTGACAAATCTAAGGTAAAGTGCTATTACTGCAATAGATTTGGTCATTATGCTCGTGATTGTAGGAAGAAGATTGCAGATCAAGGCAATCAGAGAGCTAATGTTAGTACAGAAAGTACTGACTCTATGTTTCTAGCATGCAACACCATGCATGCACCGTCTGATAAGGTCTGGCTATTAGACAGTGGTTGTAGTAACCACATGACAGGCAACAAGGATTTGGTTGCTAATTTGGATGTCACAGTGCAGACAGAGGTCAAGTTGGGGACTGACAAGACTGTGGCCGTAGATGGCAAAGGAGTGGTCAACATTGTGACCAAGCAGGGGGAGCCAAAGACCATATCAGAGGTATACTATGTCCCTGGGCTCAAACACAATTTGATTAGTGTTGGCCAACTGATGCAGAAAGGATACAAAGTTATCTTTCAGGGGCAACAATGTGTTATTTACGACAAATCCCCAAGCAAGCAGCTGATTGCAAAGGTGCAGATGACGAGGAACAGACTCTTTCCTCTCATCATGAATTACAATGATCAGGTTAGTTCTTTTACAACTGCATGTTCTGATGCATACTGGTTATGGCACTTTCGGTTTGGACACTTGCATTTTTCCGGTTTAAAATTATTGCAGCAGAAACAGATGGTGAGAGGTCTACCTCCCATCCAAGAACCTGCTAGCACATGTGAGTGTTGTATCTTAGGCAAGCAACACCGTGAAAGTTTCTCGAAAGGAGTTTCTTACAGAGCAAAGAAACCGCTTGAATTGGTGCATACCGACTTGTGTGGACCTATGAGGACACAGTCGATTGGTGGAAGTTGTTACTTCCTCACCTTTATTGATGATTATAGTAGGAAGACTTGGGTTTACTTTTTGAAGCAGAAGTCTGAAACTTTTGCGAAATTCAAAGAGTTCAAAGCTTTGGTGGAGAACCAAAGTGATCGACAGATCAAGGTATTGAGATCTGATCGTGGTGGCGAATATGATTCGAAGGCAGTCCATGAGTACTGCAAACAACATGGAATCAGAAGACAGTTTACGACCAGATACACACCACAGCAGAATGGTGTAGCAGAGAGGAAGAATCGAACAATCATGAACATGACAAGGAGCATGTTGAAAGCAAGACACATGTCTAATGAGTATTGGGCAGAAGCAGTTGCATGTGCTGTTTATGTGATAAACAGATCTCCTACAAAGAGCGTGATGAACAGAGTTCCAGAAGCAGCATGGTCAGGTATGTCTTGCAGTGTATCTCATTTCAGAGTTTTTGGATGTGTAGCCTATGCACATGTGCCTAAACAAATAAGAGGCAAATTAGATGATCAAAGTGAAAAATGTATATTTACTGGTTATAGTGAGCAGTCAAAAGCTTACAAACTGTATAACCCTGTCACAAAGAAGACAATCATTAGCAGAGATGTTGTGTTCAAAGAGCAAGAGTCATGGAATGGGACTGTAGACACACTAACCGATGCTCAAACACCATTGATGGAGGATGATCTTGTAGAAGAAGAGGAACAGCAAGAACCAAAAGAGCAGACACCAAACAGAGTCACACCAGCAAGGACTCCCATATTTTCAGAGCAGCATGGATCTTCAAGTAGATCCACAGATCAGAATTCTCCAAGCAGCGAATCAGGTAAGAAAAAGATGAGAAGTTTGAAGGATATTTATGATGATTTGGATGTTAGTTCCAATTTTGCATTGTTAGCATTCCAACCTTCTTCGTTTGAAGAAGCAATCAGAGATGACAATTGGGTGCAAGCCATGGATGAAGAGATGAATTCAATTGAAAAGAATGATACATGGGATTTGGTTGATTTACCAAAAGATAAAAATCTCATTGGTGTGAAGTGGGTGTACAAGACTAAAGTGAATGAGAAAGGTGAGATTGACAGATTTAAAGCAAGACTTGTAGCAAAAGGATTCTCGCAGCAACCGGGAATAGACTTTGGAGAAACTTTTTCTCCGGTAGCCAGATTGGATACTGTAAGAGCAGTTCTAGCGACAGCAGCTCAGAACAAGTGGAAAGTGTATCAGATGGATGTCAAATCAGCCTTCTTGAATGGCATTCTAGAAGAAGAAATTTATGTGCAGCAGCCTCCAGGTTATGAAGTTGAAGGAAAAGAGGATAAAGTTTACAGATTGAAGAAAGCGCTCTATGGACTGAAGCAAGCACCTAGAGCATGGTATAGCAGAATCGACAGTTATATGATCAAGGATGGATTTTGCAGAAGCAGCATTGAGCCTACCTTATACACAAAGGTAAATGAGCTTGGACAGATTTTGATAGTTTGCTTATATGTTGATGATATGATTTTTACAGGTGATCTTGAAATAGATGAATTTAAAGCAGCCATGATGAAATAATTTGAGATGACAGATCTAGGTCTCATGAAATATTTTCTTGGCATTGAAGTTGAGCAATCTGAAAAAGGCATCTTTATTTGTCAAAATAAGTATGCAACAGATTTGCTGAAAAGATTCAGGATGGATAATTCCAAACCTGTACCTACACCAGTTGCAACGGGTACAAAGTTAAGTAAGGATGATGAAGGGGCAGATGTCAATCCAACTCTATTCAAAAGATTGGTTAGCAGCCTCATGTATCTCACAGCGACAAGACCAGATATTATGCAGGGAGTGAGTCTGATTTCCCGATTCATGGAGACTCCAAAAGACACACATTGGAGTGTTGGAAAAAGAATTTTGAGATACATAGCAGGAACCAGAGATTATGGCATAATGTATGCAAGTACAGAAAAGAAAGAATTGATTGGATATACAGATAGTGATTTTGCAGGAAGTTTGGATGATCGGAAGAGCACATCCGGTTATGTTTTCCATCTCGGTTCAGGTGTGATAGCATGGGCATCTAAAAAGCAGCCTATTGTGACATTATCATCAGCAGAAGCAGAATATGTAGCAGCGACTTCAGCAGCATGTCAAGAAGTATGGTTAAGAAGAGTATTGGATGGACTCAAGCAGAAACAGCAAGGATCGACAGCGATATATTGTGACAACACATCAGCGATTGCACTATCCAAGAATAGTGTGTTTCATCAAAAGAGCAAGCATATTGATACTCGATATCATTTTATTCGAGAATTAGTGAACAATGGAGAAGTTCACTTGAAGCCTTGTAGAACGAATGATCAAATGGCTGATATATTTACAAAGCCATTAGCAGTAGATTTGTTTCAGTTTCACAAAAGAAACTTGGGAGTTGTAAGCCTAGCTGAGACATAGACCAGCAGGCATGTTTGAGTTGTCATGAGTTATGTTTTAGTTTAGAGGTCGTAATTAAGGGGGAGTGTTAAAATATATAATTACTTCCTCATGCAGTTAAGTGGAGTTAGTTAGTTGAGTTGAGTTTCAGTTATATTTGGTGAGCGAGTTAGCGAGTTGATTAAGTCCAGTTTTGTGTGAGAGTGTTTGCATGTCAATTAGGTTAAATACCCGTCATGGGTTCATTGCTTTCAAGAGTGTAAGAGAGTTTTATGATTCAGAGTTTTATGATTAATAGAAGAGCAGCATAGAAAATTCCCTCCATTGTTCGTGAAATATGAACGTTGTTGTGTGTGTGAATCTCTTGTCTCAACACCATTGAGAAATATACCATGTCCAACAATATTTTCTTGCAGAACAAACTTCCCATTAATGAGTCAGCCAACAGTACTTATTCTAGGTAAGTGTGTTATGGTGATAACCAATTGAATTTTTTCTTGGCTTGAAATTTAATGTGATGATGATTATATTGTACAGGGAATGGGGGATTGAGAAACTCATATTTAGGGATGTGAAAAGAGGAATAAGAAGAGATCGGAAGTACGCAGTGCAAGCAAGAAATGTGTATGCGAGTGGAGTTCACTTATATCGGAATCTGTTCGGAAAAACCGAGCGTATGCTGGTGGGTAAAATAAGATATTACTATTATCATAACACCATCTCCAACAGAGGGGAACTCTACAAGGAATGGGTGAAACCTTCCATGGAAAACAATGTGACATTGCAGCTACAAGGAACTCTATATGTATATGGTGGTTCCATGAAGGTTTTTGCTCCCTTAATTAAATAGTTTGAAAGACTTATTATTGGATCCCAACTCGCATTTACATCTCTGTAAATTATATAATCAGATCCCAACTTGCATCTACTTCACTATATCTTTCAAATATTCAATTTGGGCAAGAAATTCTTGACGATTTGCGTTGGGCAAGCAATTCTAAGCGATTTGCGTTTACTAGTATGCTCCTCTTCTGCGGATTCGAATATGGAACAATTTGATTACTTAATAACGACAATCAGTTCAAATATTCCTTTGAGCTACATTACTTCAAATATACAAATTAATACGATCATTTTGTTGTATGGTCGATTGTAAAAAACTTTGCAGAGCCATGCTTAACAAAGTTGTTGGAAGAGCTTTGACTAAACCCTACTGTCAGAGTTCACCGACGTGTCATTCATGGTATTGTATATCCAGGCACTAACCATGTGTACGAGGTCAACGGAATTAGTGTACTCATTATTTTGTAACTTTGGAATTCTTATGAAAGTGGTTTCACAACCATTTACCACTCTAAATGGCAATTGAGTTCTAGATTTTTTCATTGTAAGTACAATAGTAATTGTATATACAGGATGGTCGTATCTTTCTAAAACCAATAACATATTTTTCTAAACAATATAGAATCACATAGTGGCAATGTAACATTCATAAATTAAAAAAAAAAAAATATTTACTTTTCTTTACTATACCTACCTTCCCTTTGTTTTGACTATGGCATAAGCAGTGTTATATGGAAATTAAATGTGGTTTTATCGAGACTGCTATCACATTTCTCTTTTTATTAATATTGTTTCATTTCGATGATTTATGACCCTCGATACTCCCACAACAAGCGATTGGCTTGTAACTTTACACCATGCTATTCTTAATTGTGAAATTGAGAGATTGGGATTTCCGATTTAATTTTCATACGTCATACAACCATTGCTAATCTTGTGTTAAATGAATTTCCATGGAGGCATGACCTTGGGTTTTGTGTTTAGCCACCTATCTTAACACCTACCATTCAATCTGAAACCTTAAGATCGACGGCGGAGACCGACTTGGTAAATGCATAGGGTACTACCCTTTGCACCCTACCTGTTTCCAACTCATTTCTCTGTTTTCGCTTGTCTGAAGGCTTTGCAGGCTCCGCAGCGAAGGTATAATCCCTCTGTGTTTCAATAGGTATTGTGTAGGGTTAGCCATTTTTCCAATGGTGCGAGTCATTTCGCAGTTATTATTGTGTATGCAATCTTTTATGGGTTGTATTTTCTTCAAGGATTTTGAGTCAGATTTTCATTTGTTTCGCAGGTTTTCTACCGATTTTGGAGTCACGACAGAGCAGTTTCAAACCCTAGAGAAGTTTCTCTCAACAACTACATGTAATTACCAATCACCTAGTGCTTATGTTTTCTTCGAGCTTCGGTTTGCAGTACCATCCACCAGGTTTGCTAACCGAGGTTTTCTTGTTTTGGAATCCACCCTAGTTTGCTTTTAGAAGACCAGAGGGACACGTACAGGTCGTTCACTCCTTCCGCCCATGTAACTCTATCTGCAACTCTCACTTTTGTTTTTCCTCTAAATATCTGTTTGGTTTTTAATGGTATATCACTTGGTTTATTTTGTAGGTACCTCTCTTGTTGCGGTGCTTCTTACTCTTTAGTTCTCAGTTCTGGCTACAAATGCTACCCTACTCTTGTTATCATTCTACATGTATTCCATGCCCCACTTCTTCCCATGTTGGTTGTCGAAAGCACGTCCTTTACGTTCTAGACAACTGAGCGTTGTCTCGAGAGCTTCACATTCATGTGAAATCTAGTCTGGTTTTTCTTCGTTGGTGTTTTACGATGGTCGGATTGCCCAGATGGCACCCCCACATGTCTTTTCATTTTCCAAATGTAGTTTATCTGGGTTCCTGTTATAGTGTTGTAACCCCATGAGACCATGAACATTTTCTATAAAATATATTCTTGTAACCTCTACGGGTTTTGGGAAATGAGTAATCTTATTGTATAATATCGCAGTCTCTATTTCAATCAAGCAGTTATAATGTTCATGCCATTATTTGAAAATAGTTTTCTTTTCCAGGCAGATTCGTGCTTGCCACTGTGTATTCTTAATTATGTTTTCAGCATGCTATCATTTTATGTAGCTTGAGCTCGACATATAGCATGATATATAGAGCATCAATATTAAACTAAGCATATAATATACAAAGTTGCGTTACAAAATTAAATTTCCAATTTTCTTGAAGGTCCTTAGTAAAGATTTGTTTAATGATTATTACCCATGATACTTGTGGTGTTTCTCTATTTCCCTCTATACATGGTTGCATGTTATTTTTTCAAGTTTCCTGACTCGGTTTAATTGATGATATATTTTTACTATGCGTCTGCAGAATTTCTATCATGTGCTAGATTAGCAGTTCTTTATTCTTTCTTTACTTTCAGTTATGAGTGATGGTCAGACCATATTCTTCTTCCTGTGTATTATTTAGCCTCCAGGAAGAGCGACCAGACCTAGGGTCTAGGACCTTTCTCGAATCCTAGTCTAATAGATCTCTTCCAGATTACATTCTTTAGCCTCATATTATTTCACTAGTGTCTTCCAAATATTTCTACTTATTTAGTCCAATTTTCTGGTTGCATGTAGGCTTGAGGCTTTACAGAAGCATGAATTCAGTAATATATTAGTTTAGATTCACACAACATATAATATAATCCTTAGTTACTGTAATATTTTCTTGACAGATTTACAAATCATTATATATATATATATATATATATATATATATATATATATTATGTACAATAAACTATTTCATTGAATCGTATACGTAAGTATGTTTCCAAGTACTACAACTATATAGAATATTCACGTTCTTTCTTCTCCGCAACACATATTTTCTAGTACAGAATTTAAAATGGAATTGATGTTTTTTCTGCCTGCAATACATACTTTGAGAATTCTAGCATTTACACAGTAAGATTGAATTCATTTTCTTCAACCAGTTCTGTCATTATAAACTGAAATAAATAATTCTTATTACTTATCTTATCTGGGTCACTATTGATGGTGTCCGCGCAACCATAAGAGAGGAGATTACGTCCTTCTCTTTTCTCGTGCTCCACTCCTGAGTTGGGTAGGCTGACAGAGGTTTTCTAAAGAGACCTCAGGACTCCAAGTCCAGTCTTCCTTTCTAGAAACCCTTAGGAGTACAGAGTATTCCACTGGTCACAACCAGCTCTAGAAATTTCCTCACTCTGCTCTTTTCCTCCTTCTGAGAACATAACCCCTTTTCCTCTTTGGGATGTGCCTTTATCCTTAGAGGAAAAGGTAATTGTCTGAACTGTCCAACCACCTCTCAGTTCTTGGAATACTTTTACCATCAATACTTTTATTTTAACTTTTATGGAACATATTTTCCATAATTACTTCATTTTTCACAAAATAAAGTAACCCATATTCATCAAGAAATCCTTCAAAAAAAATGAAATGTTTTAAGTTTCTTTTTGGAAAAGATAAAATAATGTAACAAGTAGTCAACAACTAGTTAACACATAAACTAGCTGTCACAGTTCCCCCCCTAGAAGTAAACACTGTCCTCGGTGTTTCACTCCAACTCGACAAACAATTCCGGATAAGCCTCATGTACAAATCCTCCATCCTCCCAGGTAGCCTCTTCTGAGCCAAAGTGCTTCCACTTCACTTTAACTTGGGTGATAGCTCACCTCCGAAGCATGATTTCTCTCTGGTTGAGTATACACTGAGGTTCGACCATAAAGTCATCGTCTAGTTCGACCTACAATCAGTAGAACTCCAATTAGATTATCACAAAAAAAGAAAATTGCACTTCTAGCTAAGATCTTCAATATTACCTACCTGGATGCTTTGCCAGTGAATAACATGCTTTGGGTCATGCACATATCTCTTCAGTAAAGATGCATGGAACACATTGTACACCCTGATATGGCTAGGTAAGGCCAACTAATATGCCACAGGCCCCACCCTTTCCAATACCTCAAAAGGTCCACATAATCGGGGAGCGAACTTGGCATAGGAGGCCCACCTTAGTGTGCTCCTCTTTGGTTTGATTCTCACATACACATGATTTCCCACTGCAAATTATCGATAAGTCCTCTTCTTGTCTGCATACAACCTCTATCGGTCTTGAGCAACTCTTAGATTTTGTGTATTCTTTCTTACCTCTGATTCCATCTCGGTCAGCATTTATGGTCCAAGCATCAATTTAGTTTCGGGGCTGCTCCAATTGTAGGGGTACGGCACTGCAGCCCATATAAAGCTTTGAAGGGAATCATCTTAAGTGACTCTTGGTACCCATTTTTGTAGGAAAATTCTACCAGGTGAAAATAGTCCTCCCATCTTGTGGGTTGTGGCATCACGTACATGCGCAACATGTCCTCCAAGATTTGGTTCACCCACTAAGTTTGTCCATCCGTGTGAGGATGATAAGTTGTGCTGAAATTAATTTGGGTTCTTAGTCCTGTGAATAAAGTCTTATAGAATGTGGAAGTAAAATTCACATCCCTATCTGGTATGACTTTTTTTGGTATGCAGTGTAATCTAAAGATTTCTCTCATAAAGATATCAGCTATTTGCACTGTTTTGTATGTAGATTGTACCGGTATAAAGTGTGTTGCCTTTCTTAGCCTATCAACTACCACCATAATGGAAACATTTTTCTTTTTGGACCATCGTAAACAAATAATGAAGTCTAGGGATATAACTTCCCATTTTCATTCGGGCACCAGTATGGGCTGCAACAATCCTGGTGGATGTTGATGCTCCACCTTAACTTGTTGACACTCCAAACATTTGGTTAAATATTCTGCAATGTTTTTACGCATGCTAGGCCAAAAATAAAATTTTCTAATTGTTGTCATCATTTTCTCGTATCTTAGGTGTCCTAAATAATTGCTTCAGTGATATTCATTCATAATCATCTCCTTCAATTCCATTTTATTTGGAATGTGAATTTTTTGATCAAATAAAAGAGGAAGCCTGGAAGAATCCTGAATATTAGTTCATTAAATTTTGTTATAGCAAAGCTCATAGAGACAGTGCAGTTTTCTACTCAAGGCATCCGCCACCCGGTTTTCTTTACCTTTTACATGTTGAATTTCCATGTCAAACTCGCTTAAGAAGGAATTCCATCTTGCCTGAAGAGAGCTTATATCATCTTGTTTGAAATAGCTGGTTAGACTGCTATGGTCGGTTTTCAACACAAAAATTTTCCCTAATAAGTAGTTCCTCCATATCCAGAGTGCATGCACTACCGCTATCAGCTCTAAGTCGTAGGCTGATTATCTGTGTTCATGATATTTTATCTCTCTTGATTCGTAGGCAACTACTTTTCCTTATTGTGATAATACTACCCCAACACCTTCTTTGAAAGTGTTGGTACATACCTCAAATTCTTTATTGGAGTCAGCTACTCTCAATAGAGGGGCGGTGGTCAACAAATGTTTTAACCTCTCAAAACTATTCTGGCATTTTGGAGTCCACTTGAATACTTTTCCCTTCCTCTATAAGGAAGTAATTGGAAAAGTGATTTTGGAGAACCCCTCAATGAACCGTCGGTAGTAGCCAGCCAATCCCATAAAGGACCGGATATCTACCACATTTTGGGGAACTTTCCATTCCATAATCGTCTTAATCTTCTCTAGATCTATAGCTATCCCCTCAGCTGAGATAACATGGCCTATATATTGGATTTATTTCTTGAAGAAATCACATTTCCTGAAGTTGGCGTACAACTGATGTTTCCTTAACATTTCCATCACTATTCTCAAATTCTCCTTGTGCTCTTCCTGATTCTTAGAATAAATTAAAATATCGTCGATAAATATCAGCACAAAACTGTTCAGGAAGGGGTGAATATTTCGTGCATCATCCTCATAGATGTTGTTGGTGCATTTGTTATACCAAAGGGTAATACCACAAATTCATAATGCATGTATCTAGTATGAAAGGCAGTCTTGTATATATCTTCATCTTTTATCCGGAGCTGGTGGTACCTAGATCTTAAGTCTATTTTCCAAAATATTTTTGCCCCCTTCACCTGATCAAACAAGTCATCAATCAGTGGTAAAGGATATTTATTTTTGGCAGTAAACTTATTGAGTTGTCTTTAATCATGCACATTCGCATAGTTCCATATTTATTCTTCATGAATAGCACCGGTGCTACCCAAGGGGACACACTCGATCATATATATCCTTTGTCCAATAGCTCATGCAGTTGCATTTTTAATTCTATTAGTTCCAGAATACTCGTTCTGTATATAGCGCTTAAAACTAGTGACGCTCCTAGCATTAACTCAATGGTGAAGTCAATATCTCTTCTTGGGGGTAATCCTAGTACATCTTCTGGAAATACATCCATGAAGTCCTGTACCACTGGTACATTTTCCATCATAGGAGCCTTCTCCTTGGAATTAGTATACCCCACTTGGATGGCATAAAGTTGACATTCCTTCTTAATACATTTGTTCATTTGCGATGCTATAATAGGACGCAGCTATAACAACTTCTTGATTGCTTTAATTTCATTGCGTGTTCCATCTTGCATCCTATAATATATAATATTTCCTTTACAATACACTAACATCCAATTTTTTTCCAGCCAATCCATGCCTAACAACACATCATAGCATCCTAATGGCAATATATTCAAGTCCACATTTAACTGTTATTCTCCTATTTCCAATGTGCAATTTGGAATTTTGGCACTTACTTTTATTTTTGCGCCAGTGGCTAACTGTACCAACCAAGGGTTTTTTTAATTTCTGACTTTCCAATTTATATAATTCTACCATTTTGGGGTTTACGTAACTTAAACTTGCACCTGGGTCTACCAAAATATAAATAGGCTGTGATAGTAGCTTACCTTCCAGCTCTATCATTGTTGGTTGATAATCCGCCTAACAATCATCCAGTGCTGCGTTGATTCTGGGTATGTTTTGGGCTACATCCCCTTCTGTTGAAGCTTCCTATAGATTGGCAATGATTTTTCTTCTCCCTTGTTGTGGACAGTTTTTGTAATAGTGAGCCTCGTTGCACCCCCAACACTGTAGTGGTAGTTTCGGGACTTGTCCTTGTTCAGGTTTGTTGGAGGCCTCTATAGGTATCTATTCTCCAGACCATCGAGTCCTTTGATGATTTCTTCCAAAATGTTTGCTTAAAGTATTTCATGCATAATTCTTAAAGTTTCTATTCCTAGCACTTTTGAAGTTGGAACTGTTTTTCTGTCCCTTTCTTGGCTGCCAATTTTTACCCAGCTCTCCCTTGGCCTTGGAATGTTGATAACATATTCTTGCCTTCTGAATTACTTCATCCATGGTTCTTGGGTTTGAGAATTCAATTCATTATTTCACGTGGGTTGGCAGACTAATCAAAAATTGTTGGACCTTAGCCTTTTCATCCCTTAAATAAGGAACATATCTTAATAGAGAAGTGAATTTGGTTATGTATTCATCCATTCTCATTTTTCCCAGCTTCAAATTGTGGAACTCTCTGGATTTTTCCTCATAGAAGCGTTTTGTTAAGTACTTGTATTTAAAATGTTGTTGGAATGAATCCCATGTTACATATTGATCCTCAATGCTGCGAACATTCTTGACTTCCTCCCACCATAGAGTGGCCTTTTATCTCAAC
This sequence comes from Pinus albicaulis, assembly GCA_034641835.2. Lineage (NCBI taxonomy): Eukaryota > Viridiplantae > Streptophyta > Pinopsida > Pinales > Pinaceae > Pinus > Pinus albicaulis. Next base: position 940,620,529 of record CM076572.1, on the reverse strand, counting down.
TGGTAAATGGCCAATATGGCTTTAATATTGCTATTGTACTCATAGACTTGTAAGTACGTATTCATGTTAATCAACCAAGATTCTGCCACCTCCTCAGCTTCTCCGTCAAACGTAGGTGGTTTTATCTTCCGAAACTCACCTTGTAGTTCCACCTTTTGTTTCTTAATTTCCTATTGATATGATAAATTACTAGAATCAGCCTCATCGTAGTTTTTGTTCTTGTTGCTTCATTGGGAGTGACTTATATCCATTCTGTCAGCAGTTTGGTCCTTGGTTTCTCATTCATTTTATTCCTGGATGTCCCTATCAGGGTTGGGTTGCAACACCCCCCGATTATGTTTTTCAAAAAGGCTCTTCAATATCCTTTCATGTTCTTGCATCAGGCGTTCATTGTTGCTCCTCACTCAAACCATTTCTTCCTACAAATTTTTCACAATAATCAGCAATATACTGGTCTAATGTTGTTGATCCTCCAGCAGTCTACTGGCCTGCTGGTGCTGGTCCACACTCAGCTGAATCCACATTTTAGGATTCTTTTCCGGTTGGGGTTGCGGTGTGGGTTCCCCTCTATTCCGAGGTGGTTTTTGTGCCAATCCCCTCCTCATGCTATCTTCTACATTATCATTTCTTTTTTTTTGCATCATATATACACAATTTTATCAAGTTAAGTGACCCTTAGGCTCCCATCATGTGAACGCTACTCTGATACCACTTGTAACATTCATAAATTAAAAAAAAAAAAATTCTTTACTTTTCTTTACTATACCTACCTTACCTTTGTTTTGACCATGGCATAAGCGGTGTTATATGGAAATTAAATGTGGTTTTATCGAGAATTCTATAAAATTTCTCTTTTGATTACTATGGTTTCATTTGGATGGTTTATGACCCTCGATACTTGCACAACAAGTAATCGGATTGTACCTTTGCATCATGTTATTCTTAATTGCGAATTTCACAGATTGGGATTTCCAATTTGATTTTCATATGGCATACAACCACCGCCAACCTTGTGTTAAATGAATTTCCATGGAGGCATGAACTTGGGTTTTGTGTTCAGCCACCTGTCTCAATGCCTATAATTCGATCTGAAACCTTAAGATCAATGGTGGATACCAGCTTGGTAACTACATAGGGTACTTCCCCTTGCACCCTAACTATTTCTGGCTCAATTCTCTGTTTTCTCTTACCCGAAGGCTCTGCAAGCTCCATGGTGAAGGTATACTCCCTCTGCATTTCAACAAGTATTGTGTAGGGTTAGCCAGTTTTCCAATGGTGTGAATCATTTCAAAGTTATTATTGTGTATGCATTCTTTTCTGGGTGGTCTTTTCTTCAAGGGTTCTGAGTTGGATTTTCCTTTTGTTTCATAGGTCTACTACTGAGTTTGGAGTCACGACAGATCGGTTTCAAACCCCGAAGAAGTTTCTCTCAATGACTACATGTAATTACCAATCCCCTAGTGCTTATGTTTTCTTCGAGCTTTGGTTGGTGGTACCATCCTCCAGGTTTGCTAACCAGGGTTTTCTTGGTTTGGAATCCACCCCAGTTGGCTTTTATAAGACTAGTGGGACACTTACAGGTCGTTTTCACTCCTTTCGCTCATGTAACTCTATATGCAACTCTCACTTTTGTTTTTCATCTAAATCTATGTTCGGTCTTTAATGGTATATCACTTGGTTTATTTTTAAGGTACCTCTCTTGCTGCGGTGCCTCTTACTCTTTAGTTCTCGGTTCCAGCTACAAATGCTACCCTAATCTTGTTATCGTTCTACAGGTATTCCCTGCTTCTTCCCATGCTAGGTGCCGAGAGCACATCCTTTATGTTCTAAACAGTTGAACATTGTCTCCAGAGCTTCACATTCATGTGGAAGATAGTATTTTTTTTCTTCATTGGTGTTTTATGGTGGTCGGGTTTCCCAGATGGCACCCCCACAAGTCTTTTCATTTTCCAAATGTAGTTTATTTGGGTTCCTGTTGTAGTGTTGTAACTTTATGAGACCGTGAACATTTTATATAAAATATATTCTTGTAATCTCTACGGGTTTTGGGCAATGAATAATATTCTTGGATAATATATATGCAGTCTCTATTTCAATCAAGTATTTTTAATGTTCAAGCCATTATTTGAAAAATAGTTTTCTTTTCTAGGTAGAGTCGTGCTTGCCACTGTGTATTCTTAATTATGTTTTTAGTGCGCTATCATTTTCTGTAGCTTGAGCTCGACATATAGCATGATATATACAACATCAATATTAAATGGGGCATATAATATACAGTCTTGCCTTACAGAATTAATTTTCTAGATTTCTTGAAGGTCCTTAGTAAAGCGTTGTTTAAGGATTATTACCCATGATGCTTGCGACGTTTCTCTGTTTCCGTCTATAGATGGTTGCATGTTATTTTTTCAAGTTTCCTAACTCAGTTTAATTGGTGATATAGTTTTACTCGGCGTCTACGGAATTTATATCATGTGCTAGATTAGAAATTCTTTATTCTTTCTTTACTTTCAGTTATGAGTGATGGTCGGACCATCTTCTTCTATCTGTGTATTATTGAGCCTCTAAGAAGAGCGACCACACCTAAGGTCCAGGACCTTTCTTGGATCCTGGTCTAACAGTTCTCTTCTAGATTATATTCTTTGGCCTCATATTATTTCACCAGTGTATTCCAAATATTTCTACTTATTTAGTTCGGTTTTCTAGTTGCATGTAGGCTTGAGGCTTTACAGAAGCATGAATTCAGTAATATATCAATCTGGATTCACACAACATATAATATAATTCTTACTTACTGTAATCTTTTATTGATAGATTCACAAATAATTTATATATATATTATGTACAATAAAATCTTTCATTGAATCATATACGTAAGTATGTTTCCAGATACTATAGCTATACAGAATATTCACTTTCTTTCTTCTCCGCAACGCATATTTTCTAGTACAAAATTTAAAATGGAATTGATGCTTTTTCTGTCTACAATACATACTTTCAGAATTCTAGGATTTACACAGTAAGATTGAATTTCTGTTTTTCAACCAATTTTATCATTATAAACTGAAATAAATAATTCTTCTTATTTATCTTATCTGGGTTGCCACTGATGGTGTCCGTCCAGCCATAAGAGAGGCGATTACGTCCTTCTCTTCCCCCGTGCTCCACTCCTGAGTTGGGTAGGTTGACAAGGGTTTTCGAAAGAGACCTCAGGACTCCAAGTCCAATCTTCCTTTTCAAAAACCCTTAGGAGTACAGAGTATTCCACTGGTCACAACTAGCTTTGGAAATTTTTTCATTCTGCTCTTTTCCTCCTTCCCAGAACAAAATCTCTTTTCCTCTCTGGGATGTGCCTTTATCCTTAGAGGAAAAGGTAACTTTCTGAACTGTCCAACCACCTCTCAGTTCTTCGAATACTTTTAACATCAATACTTTTGTTTTACCTTTTATGGAACTTCTTTTCCATAATTAATTCATTTTTCACAAAATAAAGTTAACCCATATTCATCAAAAAATCCTTAAAAAAAAATGAAATTTTTTAAGTTTATTTTTGAAAAAAATAGAATAACATAACAACTAGTCAACAACTAATTAACACATAAACTGGGTGTCACAAGCCTTTTTATTCCAAAAGAAAAGAAAAAGATCACTTGAACTAAGTATTTCCTTATTATAAATTTTAAAAACATTATTGGTTTATAGAAATCCAATATTACAGACTAGTGATGTATCGATTCAATTTTAACCAATACCAAATCACAAGTTTTTTATCACGTCAAAATACAAATTAACAACTATTTCACTCGCGTGTGTACTTTACTTCGTCTTTAGGATTTGATAGTTTTCTATTATAATTTATTTTTCATTTTCAATCAAGAATATATTTGGGAGGCTTTCTGTGTTGGTGTTTCTATTTTCAATCAATTATTTTTGTCTGTGGACTTTTTTAGTACATAGTTCGAGTCCGGAGTTAATTCTTGAAGTGTACATTGCAATTAATTTAAGACATCTAAAGGTAAATGCGGAGCTGAAAGATTATACAATTTAACAGGTCGTTGGACGGTTCCTAAAACATCATGGATGGAAAGGATCTGCTATCTCTGTGAGAATCTGAACATGGAGGATAAAAATCACTTCCTCTTAAAGTGCCCCCGCATACAACCACATTAGAGCTCAATTTCATAAACTTTGTTGCAATACTAACCTTCCTAGCCTTTTAAGATGTCAAAATTATAGTGAGCTCGAGAGGCTCTCTCCAAGCTTTTTGAGCATAGGAATAAAATCTTAAATCAAACTAAATAACTTTTTTCTTTAGGTTTGACAGACCAAAGATTGATCTCAGTGGACCTTAACCATCATCATCATCATCATCACAATTTAACATTATTTGTATAAATACAATTAAATTACTTTTAAATTTGATGATTTGTATAAATACAATTAAATTATTTTTAAATTTAAATAAATTATTGGAGAATATAATAAATATTGGTAAGTGGAGTGTTAATCTTAAATATTGGATTTTAAAATCATCAATATAGTTTTATTTCAAAAAATTTATAATAATTTATTATTTTTCCAATTGATTTAATTCATAATGATATGTTTATACTATACTTATAATATAGCTATGACAAAATCTCAAAACTTTTATAATAATTTTTTATTTGTTTGAGTTGATTTAATTCATAATGATGTCTTTACAACATACTTCATAATATAGCTATGACAAATTAAATTGCTGGGCCAAGGCTATTCTTTTTTTCTTTAATTAAAAAAAATAATTTTTTTGTTTTTTTAAATTTAAATTCAAATCAAATTTAATTTTAATTTTCTCCGAAAATCTTTTAGAAAAATAAATTATCAATTTTTTCCCACTTAAATTTATTTTTCATGAATAACATATTCACATACTTTAATATCTTAATACTTAAAAAATCTAAATAGATAAACCAATTTTAATAAAATCTAAAAAATAAATATTTAAAAATATTTAAAAATATTCCATAGTTAATATATTTTCATTTAATTATAATAATATTTAATTACTTATTATTATATTTTCTTATTATCATGTAGACCAGTATTACTTATTCAATATAAAGCTGACCATCCATTAATCACTAAAAATTAAATGCTAATATGTAAAATTAATATTATAAAGAAATTAAATTTTTTTTTTTTAATTAATATTTTGTTGTTTAACTAGCCTCAAGTCTGATTGAGTAAACATGTTCCACATTCATTGGCATATTGGATTGTACCGTTTACAATGTACTTTTTAGCCTATAAACAAATATGATTAAAATCCTTTATGCAGAAGTTGTTTATCTTCTTGACACTTAACACGGTGTTATATATTTTTGGAAGTATTTTGTAATCGTTTAATTTAAAAAAAGATCGATTGAAAGCTTTCAAAGTTTAATAACATAAACATTAATCTTTATTCTTTCAACTCAGTGCAATTAATTTAAATATTATTATTTATAATAAATGATATTCCTTAAAGATAAAGCAGGAATGAACTCAAAATTCAATATTAAGTGGAAATGAAGGTTTAAATATTATTATTCATAATAAATTATATTCCTTAAAAGTAAAGCAGGAATGAACTCAAAACTCAATATTAAGTGGAAATGAAGGTTTCATGTGAGGCATGAAACAGATTTTTCAATAAAATTAATAAAGAATGAATTGACAATGTCCCATGCAAAAGTAGGAGCAAGTGTATTACAAAATTATTTATATAATTTTGTCTAGCATAAATATTGGTCTATGTTATAGTGTAACACAAGCTAATTATAATTCAAAATTTTTCATAATAAATAAAGCCTAAAATGATTAATTATCTATTAATTTTTTTATAATTAATAATAATGTAAAATAAAATTAAAATATAATTATTTTTTTATTATGAATGATATGATAAGCTCTTTAATACTTATCATAATTTACACCTATCAACATTTTACTAAATGAATCTATTATTAATTATTAGTTATTATTTTATTTAATGTGTAAGAATCTACACTCAAAGTTAATTTTTATTTTTTAATAAATTTAGAAATATAAAATTTCTTCAAACACTAATACATGGTGCAATAATTTTACATTATATTATATTTTAGTTTATTGGTAAAATAAAATAAAATTTATGTAATATATATTTAACTTACTTTTACTTAAAATACATATATTCTTTTTGAAATCATTTTTTAGAACATGGTGAGTTGAAATAAATGAATAAGTTGAATAAATTTTCTTTTTTCTTATTTTTTTTAATAATATATTGAAAAGGTGCTTCAAAATATATATTCTTTTATCTTTTGCCACTTACATACATCATAAATATTATAATATATAATCAACAATTAAAAAAAAATTAATATATTGGTAGTTAATGTAATTATTATTTACAAAATGGATATAGTACCATAATGAATTTGATGACATGTTCATTACTAATGGTACATAGCAAGAAATTTAATGTAACTCTTCAAAAAGGTACTTTATCCACAATTAAAATATATATTTTTAAATAAAATATTATATAAATAAAATCTCAAGGAAAATATACATAAACACCACTATACAAAAGTTGTAAATAGAGTAAGAGAAAGTTGTAATAAGATAAAAGAATCACATTATAAACACGATTTCCCAATTCCACCCATGAAAAGCACAACAAATCTTGAACTAATTGCCTCGGTAGATGACATATTAAAGGAAAAAGTGAAATTGTTATATAGCATATTGGAAAATAAACAACATCAAAACAGCAATACTTTTGACCAATTTTTTGACTAATTACATTTAAACAATACTAATTACATCATAACAATACAAAATAAATTAGTAACTAAACTAAACTAAGGGTTACTAGCTAAATTAAACTAAGCAACAAAACGCTACGACCTTGTTTAAATATATTATATTTATGTATATCCTTCATTATAAAGTTGATATCATAGTAGGCTAGGTGTAGCTTATTTATATTATTTTATTAACTAAATTTTTTTGTATTAAATATAATAAATAAAACAGATATTACAATATCTTTAATTTGGAGTAATTTTTTCATAGATTTTTTTTATTTCTTATTATATCATTTAAGCGTAATTATTTTATTAAATATGATACATAAATAATTTTATAATTAAAATTATATATTTTATATATAAAAAAAAAATTAAAAAAATAAATATTATTATCAATAATTTCTATTTTTTTTTTAAATTAAAATATTGATACTATTGGATGGGTATATGGAAGGGATGGTTGGGGTGCGTGGTCATTTCACAACAAAGTATTTCAGCTAGCATGCGTGGCATAACATCATTCACCCTCGATACCATTTACCTTGATTATTATTATAACACTCATCTTTATATATAGGGAATTTTATGAATTGTTTTGGTGTTTAATCTATATTTGGATGGCCATCAACTCAAAAGCTAGATGAAGAAGGGGTGAATTTTTAGGAAACATGTTTCAATACCATTAGGTTTTATTAGATATTGAGGAGAATGCACTACTCATGTAGAGACATGAAGAACCCATGCATAGGCAAGTCATTAACTGAGAAGGGAGGAAATTGTGAGAATAGACTTCAAATCAAATGACGTGGATGGATACTCATGGCCTCTGGATTCCACTTGCAATTTTCATGCTTATAAAGGGGGAGCTTTCTTAATTTCATCCTAGTTTTCTTGTATGATCTAATATTTGATATAGAGTCTGCAACCTTTGTAAACGATCCAAGCTTACTTGCTAGAGCCACCATGAGGAAGGCCATATTGTGAGAGATGTTAGCGACTTACTCTTCCAACCTTGGAAAACTCTCTTTTGTTGGATCTTGAGGGTTGTTGTGAATAGACTCATTCACCATGGCTATGGTTTATGACTTTCATTTTCTTAAACCAATTCTTGGATCCTACAATTTCCTACAAATACTTCAAAGATAATTGATCTAACACCAATATGACCTGTAAATTTTCATCTATATTCCATTGGAATAGTTCATTGCAATAGATCTTACTGCACCTAGAGGTGTTCTCTTGCCCAATGTGGACGAGATGTTGTAATGTCATGTCTTATCCTATCCTGTTAAACATTTTCACTTAGTCAAATTACATAAAAATAAAATTAAAATAAAATTAAAATAAAACAAAATTACAAATACTATAATAACAAAATTAATAATTAATTATAATTATAATTATTATTAATAATTATTAATAATTATTATTAATAATTAACTATAATTATGATTATAATTAATAATTAAACTAACCTATTTCTTATAGTGTTACTCAGATTTTTGCTTGATCTACAACCCTAGAGCTGACACCTCCCTCATGGACTCCTAGGGTTTCCGTAACCCTTAAACGGGAGCCGTTAGGGCTCCTCCCCTCCCTCACAGCAGCACCTCTTAACTCTCTGGGATTTACGCATCAGCTTGACGTTGTTTCTGGCTAATAGCATCTCCAACTAAGGGATCATGTGCCCCCCTCCTCCTCCCGAAGGTTTTGCAGCTAACAAAGCAACTATGCCTCTAAACGCTCAGAATGTACCCTCTGACCCTGCAGGCCCGCAGGCAGGTATGAATGTTAAGCAAAATGACAAACAAGATGACCAGAAGGCCAATACAGAATAGGTGAAGCCCTCTTCCTCCACATGCATTCCAATCGCTACTAAACAACCAAAAATCGATCTACCTAGTCACTGTATCAATGAAAAAATTCAATATAGGAAGGACCATGCTCTCATAGGGAAATTCATTGGCTTCTGGCCTACCCAGAAAGCCCTCCAAGGCTGGATCTCCTCTAAATGGAATCCCAAGGGGCATGTTACCCTTCAACTAGGACCAAAAGGTTTCTTTAACGCTATCTTCAACCACATCGAGGACAAAAACCATATTTTGGACAGCGGACCCTATTTATTTAACTCTGCAGGACTCTACCTTAGAGACTGGGTTTAAATGCTTAACCCAGACAAGGAGGATTTTAACTGGGAACCATTTTGGATACAGATGTATTCGCTGCGATTAGAATATTGGGATGAAGAATCCCTAAAAGACATTGGAAACGGCCTTGGAGAATTCATCAATATTTCCAAAGAAACCAACCACAGATGATACACTGCTTATGCCCGAATCTGCGTCTATATGCACCTGACCAAAACCCTGTTGGATTTGGTTAGTATCTACCATGATGATTTTGAATGGGTCCAAACTATAGATTATGAACATGTACCTTTTTGATGTTGTAAATGTCATGAGCATGGCCATCTCTTTAGAGATTGTCTACTCAATCAACCTCCTAACCCCCCCTAGCTCAAAAACTACTGACGCTAATGGTTTTACCAAAAGTCGCAACCGCAAAAATCATATCAAGAAACCCAATTCTACCCCCAAAGTCTCTCTTCCACGTGCCCCACCCCCCCCCCCCCACTAGCAACAACTTCGACATCCTTGCAAAACAACCCACCCTGGAAGGGGAATCCTCTCATCAAAACTCTGTCTCCTTCAAAATTTCCATTCGTGGTCACTCCTTGACCCCTCCACTCATCCCTGTCCCTCCTCTCCCTCAAGCAGCCAATCAGCCTCAAACCCCTTAGACAAGCCAACCCAGCAAAGATAAATCCATAGTCATATGGAACTCTACACTGATGGAGATAGACAACAAGCAGCCACAAGAAGTTCAAGAAGCAGGCACTAAGGCAAAATTGGATCAACCCTCCCATTTGGAGGAAGAACCTGAAAGAATAGATGTCAGTTATCTAGATATCTTAGCAATGGAACTGGCCTATAAAAACAAATAATATGATAAGATACCCCCCAGGAAGATTGAAATCATGGAAGTTTTTCTCTTCAGGGCTCATCATCACAACTCCTTAGGCATTCAGGCCGAAAGTCCTTGGGATGGAAAAAAGCTCATAAAAGAATCAAATAAAAGACGACGGTGCACGGATCTATAGAGAACCATCATTCTGGGAGAACCTCTAGTTGAATCTGGGCGATACCCCAAGCTGAACAAGTTCTATAGGCCGGTTTCCCATAGTTCTAAATGAAGCTCACTTCATGGAATATTCGAGGGCTCAATAGCACTGCCAAGAATCGAATGATCAACAATAGAATTATGCAAGACAAGCCAACTATATTCTTTGTGCAAGAAACAAAATGCACCAGTACTTCTCTCAAATCTATCATCACCAAGGTATGGCATGGCTTCAATTCCACTATGGTTGATGCTTCTTGAGCCTCAAGTGTTTTGGCCATTGCGTGGAACTCCCTTCTCATCTCCCTTTCAGATATTCATGCCTTCCATAATTTTGTTCAAGCTACATTTCATTTGATCAGTACCAGCGTCCATGGGAACCTTACCAGTGTCTATTTCCCCTAATCCCCTCAATAGAAAATAGCTATCCTAAACTTTTTAGAGATCCTCAACTCCACCAGGAGCCATCCCCTCTATATCACCCGCACGAACGTGCACAAGGCACCCGTGTGGTCACAACTTAGCAAACCTGATACGGGCACCCTAAAACAAAACAACCCGACCCGAACTCGTTTCATCGGGCGCCCTCCCAAGGAGCAACGCCCTCCGCCCGACCGAACGAACACATAAGGGAGCAAACGGTAAATGACCCACATGAATTTTCATAAGGCACCCGTGCGGTCACAACTTAAAAAACCTGATACGGGTGCCCTCAAATGAAATGACCTGACCCAAACTCGTTTCATCGAGTACCCTCCCAAGGCACGACACCCTTCGCCCGACCGAATGAATGCACAAGGGAGCAAATGGAAAAAAGCCCACATGAACGTGCACAAGGCACGTGTGTGGTCACAACTTAGCAAACCTGATACGGGCGCCCTCAAACAAAATGACCCGACCCGAACTTGTTTCATCAGGTGCCCTCCCAAGGCGTGACGCCCTCCACCCGACCGAATGAACGCACAAGGGAGAAAACGGAAAACGGCCCACACGAATGTTCACAAGGCACCCGTGCAGTCACACCTTAGCAAATCTGATACGGGCGCCCTCAAACGAAATGACTTGACCCGAACTCGTTTCATCGGGTGCCCTCCCAAGGCACGACGCCCTTCACCTAACCGAATGAATGCACAAGGGAGAAAATGACAAATGGCCTGCACGAACGTGCACAAAGCACCCGTGCGGTCACAACTTAGCAAACCTGATACGGGCGCCCTCAAACTAAATGACTCGACCCGAACTCGTTTCATCGGGCACCCTCCCAAGGCGTGACGCCCTCCGCTCGACCAAACAAACGTACAAGGGAGAAAATGGCAAATGGCCCGCACAAACGTGCACAAGGCACCCGTGCGGTTAGAACTTAGCAAACCTGATACAGGCGCCCTCAGATGAAACGACCCAACCCGAACTCATTTCATCGGGCACCCTCCCAAGGCATGACACCCTCCACCTAACCGAACGAACGCACAAAGGAGAAAACGAAAAATGGCCCACACAAATGTGCACAAGGCACCCGTGCGGTCACAACTTACCAAACCTGATACGGGTGCACTCAAACGAAACGATCCGACCTAAACTCAATTGATTGGGCGCCCTTCCAAGGTGTGATGCCCTTCGCCTGACCGGATGAACGCACAAGGGAGCAAATAGAAAATGGCCCGCACGAACGTGCACAAGGCACTTGTGTGGTCATAACTTAGCAAACCTGATACGGGCACCCTCAAACGAAATGACCTGACCCGAACTCGTTTCATTGGGCACCCTCCCAAGGCGCAACACCCTCCACCCGACCGAACGAACACACAAGGGAGAAAACAGCAAACAGCCCGCACGAACGTGCATAAGGCACCCGTGCGGTCACAACTTAGCAAACCTGATACAAGCACCCTCAAACGAAACGACTCGACCCTAACTCGTTTCATCGGGCACCCTCCCAAGGTGCAATGCCCTCTACCCAACCGAATGAACGCACAAGGGAGAAAATGGAAAACAGCCCGAACAAACGTGCACAAGGCACTCGTGTGGTCACAACTTAGCAAACCTGATACGGATGCCCTTAAACAAAATGACCCGACCTGAACTCGTTTCATTGGGCGCCCTCCCAAGGCGCGATGCCCTCCACCCAACCAATCGAACGCACAATGGAGAAAACAGAAAACGACCTGCACTAACGTGCACAAGGCACCTATGTGGTCACAACTTAGCAAACCTGATATGGGTGCCCTCAAACAAAACGACCTGACCTTAACTCATTTCATCGAGTGCCCTCCCAAGACGCGATGCCCTTTGCTTGACCAAACGAACGCACAAGGGAGAAAATGGAAAATGGCTCACATGAACATGCATAAGGCACCCGTGTGGTCACAACTTAGCAAAGCTGATACAGGTGCCCTCAAACAAAACAGCCCCACCCGAACTCATTTCATCGAGCGCCCTCCCAAAGCGTGACGCCCTCCGCCCGACTGAACGAATGCACAAGGGAGAAAATGGAAAATGCATGAACGTGCACAAGGCACCTGTGTGGTCACAAATTAGCAAACTTGATACGGGTGCCCTCTAAGGAAATGACCTGACCCAAACTCGTTTCATCAGGCGCCCTCCCAAGGCACGACGCCCTCCGCCTGACTGAACGAACACACAAGGGAGAAAACAGCAAATGACCCGCACGAACGTGCACAAGGCACCTGTGCGGTCACAACTTAGCAAACCTGATACGGGCGCCCTCAAATGAAATGACCCGACCCGAACTTGTTTCATCGGGCGCCCTCCTAAGGCGCAACGCCCTCTGTCCACCCCTTGTAGCAATAAATCCAAAATTTTTAAGATGAAATTATTAATTCCAAAGGAAAAAAACTCAACGCTAATCAATGTTTCAATATAGATGAAGAGAAATGGTTTGGCAAATTTCAAATTTAAGGAGAAAATTTATTCAAACTAGCTTATAGCTTGCATATTGATAGCTTCAAAAAAGTATCCTCCAAATGTCAAATGTCAAATTTTTCTATGTTCATTTGACATGTTTCTATTTTATATGTGCTTGGAAAATATTATTCACAACATGGAATAGATCCTACAAAGAAATATTCAACATATTGTAATCGAGATTTAGTTAAACGTCTCCAGAATTTTGTCTTTAATCGTTTACATATTGTACACATCCCCTTGTAATATATATTTTGTTTTCTAAATATTTTGAAAGTTTCAACATGTTGTATGGAAAACATTCTTATACCTTATTTTGTACATGCCATTTCCCTTTACTTGGAAGTTGCTATTTTAATTTCTTTTGGAAACATTTGTATGACTCTTTTCAAGTATCATGAATTTTCTTATTCATAATTGTATTTCTAAATAGTATAATATATAAATCTAACACATGAATAATGTATGTTATTACTTGTAATAATGGTTTCCTCATCAATCATCATGGAAGTATAAAATATAGTTTAAATCATTTTTCTCTATTATTATTATAATCCAACCTCATGGGCATGGGTGCATTAAACTAGAAAGTGTTCTCTTCCATGTGTTGTACAACTTGTCATTGTCATCCTTAAAACTCTTTTTTATTGAGATATAACCACACCATATAACCAAATTTGCATTAGTGGGTTGTTTTATGTTGATCATGGTCCTCCATATAACAATTTTAAGTTATGTGTAGGTTCTTGCACTTCCAATGAATTTCTCAAATCTTGATTGTGACCTTAACAATTTTTGCCTTCATAATTACCATTTGTAAATGGGTTTTTAGAAAATATAAACAACAACTAATTAAAAAGAATTTTGTTTATGATCCTTCCCAAGTGTCATGAATTTTCCTATACAATATTGTATTTTAAAATAGCGTAACCTATGGATCTAACACGAAGCATGCTACTACTCATAATAATTGATTTTTAAGATAATCATCAATCATCATGTAAATCTCAAAAAGTTTTACCCTTCTTTCTTTCTGTTAATAATGTCAAAACTATTCATAAAGGTGTGTTTGGCTATGAATTATTTCGTATGTCAGAAATTTTTGCTAGTAATGGATTTCACACTTTTATATTAAGAGATAGATATCCCACCCCTTGTAGCAATAAATCCGAAAAATTTTAGATGAAAATATTATTTCCAAAGGAAAAAAACTCAACTCTCATCAATGTTTCAATATAGATGAAGAGAAATGGTTTGGTATATTTCAAATTTAAGGAGAAAATTTACTCAAACTAGTTTATAGAGCATATATTGATATCTTCAAAAAAATACTCCTAGTTTTTAAAATTGGAAGAGGGATTAGCTTTATTATTTTATATTTTATTGATGGAGCATAAAATTGCAATGCTAGGAGCATAAAATTGGAATCATAACAAATAGAGGCATATGCACTTTGAAAATGGTTTAAAATCACTAAAGGAATAAGAATGAATTCAATCATTATGATTAATGACTCTAGGATCATTATCATTCATATGATTAAACAACCATTACGAAAATTAATGTTCGGGGTTCATTTGTAGGCATTGATCATAAGATAACCCTTCAAGGATTCTTCAAGGGTGTCTTCAATAACCCTTTCCCAAGTAATATATATCTCCACAAACTTCTTAATAGGTGCTTCCAAAACTTTCTTTGATTGTTTATTGTCCAATGCCTCACTTGTCCAAAGTAAGTCTCCAACAATGGTCTTGATTTTGGACAACTCCAACACTTCAAAAATATTTTTTGTGTTCTAGGAGTGATGATACACAGTCAAGGTAATTACATCAACCAAGGTCTTCACCATTCCGAGAGGTAGTATTATTGTGTTCTGACTATCTAGCAAGGAAATCCGACCCAAGAATGATGATGTAGAGTCAAGGAAATTACAGCAAACAAGGTCTTCACTATTCTAAGAGGTAGTATTATTGTGTTGTGACTGTCCAACAAGGAAGTCTGAGCAAAGAATGATGATACACATTTAGGTCAATTACAGCAGTCAAGGTCTCCACCGTTCTGAGAGGTAGTATCATTGTGTTGAGACTGTCCAACAAGGAAATGAGCAGAAAATCTATACACAGTCCAATACAGTTGTAGTTACTACACAAGAATCATTGTAATCTTCCACAATTTGAGCTTAGGAGTCCACCACAGCTTGAGCAAGGAGTTCACCATAATCTTAAGGATTCCACCACAGTCTAAGGTAAGATTTTTGATGACACTGTCTGAAATTAAGAAGTCTGAATTTATGTTGTTATTGTCCTAAGCTATAGCAAGGGACACATAAATGCATGTTGATAGCAGAAAGGGCCTATATTCTACAACATGTTGTGATTGTCACTAAATACTTGGTAAAATTCAGTAACTGTTTCAAAACATAAATTAATGCTCAAGAAGAATCAAAAGTTAAACTTAAATTCAAAGAAAATTATCAACAACCAAGGATATTGATAAGCAACAAAACATTTAAACCAACATTTTCCATAACAGATCACTTGCCTCTTATGAAATATTAGATCATGGATTGGAATATATATAGCTTGGTGGAGAAATATTACAAAATTAAATTTCATTAGTGATAGAATATCACTTGAAATTATTCTCTTGATGACAAACATAACACTCATATTTTGAAATTTCTTTCAACTCGGGAAACTAGACTCCATCCGAGCTTCCACAAAAATAGTAAATAATTGTAAGTTTTCTTTCAAGGTCAAATAAAGTACTCATTTTTAACTTAAAATATATTTGATAGCATGTGGACATAGAGTATACACAATGCACGCAAGAATACTGGACTATGTAAATCTCTCTGAATGTCTTGATTATGAAGCGTTCCCTCCATCGGCGACATATCATAGGTCTCTTAAAATTTTAAATATGAGAGGTAAAAATTGATTGTTTGGTCATCTTCACCATCTTCTAGCCAATAAGTTTCAAGATTATTTACTACCTTCTCATAAATTTTAGTATTGTCATGACTTTGTAGGTTCTCAATATTCTCAAGTCCTTCAGCATAATCAATATATTGTGCATAGAGATTTACACCTCCAGTGTTGTCCAGAACCTTCTTTGCTTCCCCAACTTTCAAAGTATTCTATAGCCCTTCATGAAAAATAGTTACAATTATTGGGTCCGGAAAGACTAGAAGATCACATAGAGGCTTAATGCATCCTTGATTCACAATATATCTGCAACCAAAAGCACAAATTAGTAGTTTGTCTAGGATGAGATTACCCAATGTTATCCCTGTAACTGTTTTGATAAATGACCTTTTATATTGACCATTTATTGACATAATACTCTGTTGATACTATTGGCCAAATAATGAAATATGAAATGTGAATAGACAATGACTTATAAGAGAATTGACAAACCTCGTGTATCTATTCAATTTGTTCTTTGCAATCTCCAACATCATTGTAAGTAGCATATGGATTTTCTTCTATTAAGGTCCTATAAATATAGGATTCATAATTTTGAATTGACTTTTGATAGTCTTGTAAAATATGTACATACCTTGCTTTCTGCAAGTTGTTTTCCCATATTTTGAAAAAAAATAAAAAATAAAAAATAAAAAAAGAGGGTAAAAAGTCCTAAAAGAAAGATCAAAGGACTTAAAATGTATAGACCCTAAAAGAAAAAAGATGAAAATAAAACATGAAAGTGTGCAAGTCCAAATGCCACTACTTTTTACTTTTTGCAAATAATTATGGCAGAGTGTCAATAAATGCCATAATCCATGATGAGTTAAACTATTTAAACTTGAATTGTCATGTTTTCAATTTCCATGTTTTAGATAGTGAATAAAGTTTTTTCAGACAGTTTAATCCTGACAAATCAGTAGATAGGTAGAGAATAATGAGGAGCTCATCAGTTTAATCTGATCCCTCAGATGAAATAAGGTAGAATTAGATAGTTTTATTCTTTCAAAAGAATAAAATGTTACAATGTAGCAAGCTTAAATGCACTTGCTAAAAGGAAGAAAAAATGTTAGAATAATGTTGGGTAGGTAGAAAGAAGTGGGAAAAATCATGTAATATTCATCACCGGGAAAAAATCACTAATTTCCCTTCCCCTAAGTATTCAGTATTCTATACTTCCAGTCAAAGAGGCTCAGACTATTTCTCTGACTT
This sequence comes from Pinus albicaulis, assembly GCA_034641835.2. Lineage (NCBI taxonomy): Eukaryota > Viridiplantae > Streptophyta > Pinopsida > Pinales > Pinaceae > Pinus > Pinus albicaulis. The sequence continues at coordinate 940,603,434 of CM076572.1, read as the reverse complement.
TTGTTCGGACCGGACCCAAGGCTCAATGACTAGATAGTGGAAAATGTTGAATTCCTACGATAAAATCCCCTTTACCATTATTTATCCCTCATTCATACATTTAAGTCATCTTCATAAGTAAAGAATCCTTCTTACTTAATGAAACTTAAAATCCCATTTAATTAACTTCATTCATAAAAATACAAAAACCCTAAAAAAACACTCTATCCTAAGTAAATTGGTGAAATGATGAAATAATAAGCTATGCTTTTATTTATTCAATCTACTTGGTCATTTAGTGTATTTTTGTGTATTCCATTTCCCCTTGTCATATTAACTTCTAACTTACTTTATTAATTCCTTAAAAGTACCTTATCCTATTTATATAATTCCCTCTATCTAAAATACCCCCTAAAACCCACTATTATAAAGTTTTTAAACTAAAGTTAATATGCACATGCTAAATTAAAAACCCAAATAATACCTCCTTTGGTCTAAAACTAACTTTAATTAAATACCCCACCCCCTATAGTTATTAGACCCTTCAAACAAGTCTAAAAACTATATAATAAAATTAATATTAAAAAAAAATGCGGCTTTCCGCACATATCCTATGCATTTTGCAATGAAATACATTTACCCCACTAATATCATTTTTAGCCTAAGTGTGAAAAATGTTTTATCACTCTATAAAGTTGAAAAAGGCTTGGAAACCCCACACATACAACAATCCGCCTCTTTGCAAGAAAAAACATTTTTTACCTAAGGCTAAGGTTAAAATGTTGCAAAACTTAAGCTTTTCCCTTTTCATTTTATAACCCTATCCCCGCTATGTAAAGCCCCTACCTTTAAATAGGTTAAACCATATATATAAACCCCGAAATTTCATATACGAAACCTTTGATTAACCGCCAGCACCCAAGTAAAGCACAGTCCCACCATCTTTTTTCCTGTAGCTTTCAATTAAATCATGACCCTTCACTCCAATACTCTGGATCCAATGGATCTTAATCAATATCACGCAGAAAAATCAAACGCCGATTCCAACACCAATCAAGCGCAAAATGGGCTATTTTGTCAATTACACCCCCAGCGACATGTCAATTTTCTATTGGATCACATTCATTTGGGTAAAAACAGCTTACTACTTAAACCCAATGTGAAAACTATTGCTAGTTTCGCATTTGAAAATCCAAACCGCTCCCGGCTTTTGATAGGACATGCATTTAATGCATCTACGATACACAAAAATAAAAGTTAAAACCTTTTGTTATAACATTTTTTATGATTATTTGCGTGTTCCGAACTGTAAAAGAGCTCTACTCAACTGTCAAAAAACCCTTTTAATCAAAATTATTGACTTATACCCAGAGAAAGTCAAAATTTCCCATAGAATCCCCATTGAAGACCATTAAATCCATTCGACTACACCATCAATCCGGACCGGACTTCAAATTCAACTGCGATTTCCTCAGAACCTTTCAAGCAACCAAATACCTACATTCAAAGGCATTTCTGGACAATCAAGACCTCCAATTTCAAAATTCAAACCTAGAATCATTGAACCAAGTTTTCAATTAATGGTTTTAACCAAATAAATTACCTTAAAAAGCTTGAAAAAGAGGCCAAACCCTGGCCAATTTTTCCAAAAAAAAATTGAGTCCTAAAGAATCACTTTTTAGCCCATTGTGACCTCTGAAGATCAATTTGACATACAGAAAAGGGTTTAAAGCCTTCATATATCCTAAAAACCCCTGTTTGCAGTCAATCTATTCAGGAAACGCTCATTTTCTGTTTCCAATTTATATCCTCTGACAAAGAAAATTCACTCCTGAAAATAGTTTAAGCTTGCAGTAGTTAGTCCAAAATGACTAAAATACAAATTATAGCTAAACCTGGAGGTTCTAAACCAACCAAGCTTGGAGGATCCAAAACTCCTATATCTATAACACCTAAAGATGTCAAATCTACTCTAGCCCTCACTGCTAATTCCACTGTATCAATAAATCCTCTCTAGCCACCTGTAGCTGCTGAAGAAACCCTTCCATTGACTGATATGGACTACAAGATTGTTGACCCTGTGGTATAATTCAACCTTTTAGAAATACATAATTGGTGCTATGATAAGTACTTAGAGAAAGATGAAATGCCTATTTGGGAGACTCATTTTCCCCAATATGTAGTTCCTTTAACCCACCCTGGACAAGACCTTATTAGACTGTGTCAAAAGCATTGTGAACCACACCAAAGGGCCATTGTTAATTTTTACAAAGAAATTCTTTTTCCCATCACATCAGAGTCTATAAATCAATTGCTACAATTACAGTCAGATCCTCAGTTAGTCCCCCTATCTATAAAATTTTTGACCCAGTTGTATTTAAGCCTGGATTTCCCAAAGAAGTTTATGATATTCCAAGACTTTTTGCCTTCCCATGTTTACATTCCCAAGTTGAACCCTT